>VYXB01002617.1:145623-199721 GCA_013397135.1 Pachyramphus minor | reverse complement strand
TCCTGACACCCCATTTTATCAGTTCCACATTACACTGTGTAGGGCCAGTATGCAGGATAAGGTGATGCCTGAATGGCAGCCAAACACCGCCCAACCATTACTTAATAGCAACAGTCTGCGTGTGCCCTACTGTGGGGCAAAGGGCAAGCAACCCCTGCCCACATAATCTTCCTCTCATCACTATCTTTCTCACCCCCTGTACCATTGTGTTTCAAGGGTAGATGTATCCATCTTGCAGTATGTAGCAAAAGCAAGGAAGAAGTCAGCTCTGATAATAGGGGATATCAAGCTGACTTATTAAAAGGCACAATAGACCTTACAGTTAACTTGTGCCATGAAGATACATTGTACAATACTCTAGCTGGTTTCACATCCTAATATGATCTCTTTCTCATACCTGTATGCTCCATTGATCACCTAATTCAAAAGTACCCCCCTTACACCACGAAACAAAAACATGGAATAAGAGAAAGGAATGAGAAAGGAATAACTCGTTCAAAAACACAAAAGTCTCCTATTTCAGGTAGGTCTTGCTAATTTTTAAAGCTTATTTTCTGTTAACTGGGAAGCAGCCTGTAACATCCACCCTAGAATGTGATGTTTCTCAGGACATTTGACATCTTTAACAATTAACTCCAGCAGGTTTTAGCATTCCCACCACCTTTGTGGATCTGACCCTGGCAAAGCCTGTGTCCATGTCCCCCCAAAATGACCGACTCCTTGGGCTAAGCAGGCGGGATGTGAGGATAGGCAGGAGTAGGTAGGAAACCATTTTCTGGCTCCCAACTGTCTCACCTAAACCCCAAGGGGAGGCCACGGGGCTATCTGGTCCCCACACTGGGCTTGCTGGGGTCATGAGGGGCCATCATAGTGCTTGGCGAGGGAGGGGAGAAAACTTTCATGAAACCCGTTATCGACTGCGCTTTCCAGGCCTTTGTCCTTGACCATTTAAACCATCTCTGTCAACGGGGCAGTGGGAAAGGGCTGCCCTGGCCTGTGGGGTTATAAACTCTCTTAGAATTACCAGGGTTTTGTCAATGTGCATTGCTTTACACCAACCAAAATATGCTTGAAAACAAAAAAAGGAGAGGGGAGAGGGGATATGGAAATACTCTTCCCTACCACATGTTACAGTGGAAAGGCAAATTACCTTCTGGAGAAAACACCTAAGTTTTATTTAGGCAAGTTGCTACTCCGAGAAACAGTGATGACCAAAGGGTTTTTTTTCTTTCTTTAATGCTGTAATTAATTTGTCACCCTGCAAAGCTTTTCAGAACTCATCTTAGAATGAACGGTCTGCTCTCATATGGAGTGCTGTAACAAAGTTCAGCTGTTCCTGCTCTGAGAAGGCAACATCAGTGCTTTCAGTAGCAGCAAAATAAAACTGTTATTTTTTACCAGTGAGAGTGATGGTGCTCACAGCAGGCAGTGATTTTGAGCAAGAGATCACTGAGCTTTTAGGGTGTTACATTTTTTATCCTGAAATTCTTTACAAATAATCAAAAATCTTTCCAAATGTACAGATGACTCTGTTAGATCTCTGTTTTGTCAAACAAGTCTAAACCAGTAAGATTTATTCAGATTTACTGCTGCATTGAGAAAATTAAGAGCACAGCAGAAATAATCAAGAGCTTCACAAGCTCAAGGGGAATAACAGAAACATCCAGTGGCTTTTTCTTCCCCCTTTTTTTTTGAACAGTGCTAGACTTAATGGACCACTGCAAAACAGAATTCAGTAATTTGAATTCAAATTCTGACTGACTAATAAACTGCTTTTGCTCTTTCTATTGTGTATTTTTTTATCACCATGTGTGAGCAATTCTCTTTCTTAGTGGAAGTTGATACACATGGTTTCTTAAAAATTCTGAAGATCTTTTCATACATCAGTATTGCCAATAGCAGCACAGATGTAGATATTTAGAGAAGAGCTTGGAAGACTTAGCATTAAACACCAGAGGTTTACATCTCTGGCTTCTGGGCTGTAAAGAACCTTTAACCATGGCCCTCCTTCAGTGTTATAGCTACTTTGAAAACTGCATATATTCACTGAATCACAAAATGGGTCAGGCTGGAAGGGACCACAGCGGGTCATCTGGTCCAACCTCCCTGCTCAAACACATCCTAGAGCACATTGCACAGAATTGTGTCCAGATGGTTCTTGAATATCTCCAGTGAGGGAAACTCCACAACCTCTCTGGCCAATCTGTTCCAGGGCTCTGTCACCTGCACAGTAAAAAAGGTACTCCTCACATTCATGTGGAACTTTCTGTGCATCATTTTCTGTCCGGTGTCTCTTGATCTGTAAGTTGTAAATTTTAACCTACAGTTAAGTTTCCTTGAGTAATACATCACTTTCCTGTGAAATTAAGGATTTTTTTTCATGGACAAGATTAGCTAGTTGGCAGATGTCAACTTGAACAAAATTAGTCTAACTTTGATATCCAACATGAACAGTTGCTTGCCTATGCTATAGCACTGATGATTGCACAGAAATTTTGGTCCAATTTCATTGAAAAAGAAGATTGCAGAAATAAAGTCTGGCATGTACATAATGGTGACTGTCTAATGTTATAGTATTTCCATGGATCAGCCTCTTTAGACAGCCAAAACCATTTCAAAAACCAGATTTTAACTGACCACTTACAGAAATCTGTTCTGGAACTGAGTAAAACCAGCCATGAAACTCTTACTCTATATACTTACATATACACATAAGTGCAATATATCTGAGTAGGTCTGATAAAAATAACTGTTTATCAGAACTTAAACCACTGTGATTTAGTTTAAGTATGTTAGCCATTTGGCTGTGGTGTTGGAGATTGGTGGTGCCATCACCAGCTACAGTCTGAGAAAATATATAACAGTGTTCAGGGAGAGTTTTGAACTCAGGACTAAGAATGACAGAGGGAATTCTCTCTCCTTGTCTCAGTAACAGATTTTGTGCAATTGTATTTCATACAGTTGTATGTGGCTAGCATCTTTTTCTGGCTATCTGCAGGCAATTTCTGGCAGACCACGATTTTTGAGCAGCCCTTTGCAAGTGTCTTAAAACTTACAAATGTATGGAGCCCTGTGCCTGATGGATTTTAGATTTTGTGGTGGTGACAATATGTTACATTTAGTTTTCAGTTCTGGTAAGTTGAAGGGATGTTACCCATGTCCTGTTTTTGTGTCTTGGTCCTTAAATAAGGATTTCACAGTAAGCCAAAGTATTTTTTGATTGTCTATTTCATTTGGATACAAATGAACAAGTTTTATCTGTTATGTCTTTTATTCATCTACGGTTACATTGAAATAGGAATTAAAATCCTGAGGGGAAAAAGAAAGAGATTATGGTAAGTGTTTAATTATGAATACTGCCTGTTTAAATTACTATGAAAACATACCCATTCAATTTTTTATGCTTGTTTTAGCAGGAGAGCCTACCCCTGATAAGACCTAAAATCCAACAAAATGCAAGCTATCAACTTCTGGCACCGAAGTGCTGTCTTGGTGTTAAAGTATGCTAAGACCATCCTGATTCACCAGACTTCGAATATACATTCTGCTATTGAAACAGGATTTGACAGATAAGCTAGTCTGCTGGCTTGTAGATCTGTGACTAGCAGTCAATCACTTTGTACTATAAAACTCCAGTCCCTTTGCATAGTCAGATTCTTCTATTATAACCCTTCTTGGGGTATACGTGTGGAGATTCGTCCCTCGGCTGGGGATGCCCTCCAAAGTTACTCCTCGAGGTTGAGAGAAGGAGATTTCCCCACAAGTAGGGGCGAGTTACATCAGACCTCTACCTCATAATAATTTCTTTTTGCTAGCTTTAATATAACTGCTTCAATAATTGCTTTGTTACAGTGCACTATACTACTTTATGCTATATTATACTCTACTAGTAGATTTTTAGTGTTTATATTGTGTAGTAAGTGGTTCTGATTAAGGTCTTTTGTCTGATCATTTGTGTAAAATAAAGTATTCATTTTATATAAATATTCTCATTTTGCCAGTCATTAAAACCTGCGGGACAAAAGTTGTTCAATCATCCGTCTACAATTCCTTAAATTTAAACCATTAAAATAATCCAAGGCTAAGAGTCGGTTTAGCTGCACCTAGACTCCTCTCTGAGAAGGGGTTTAGAAAGCAAGGGAGTCCTTTCTGCACCTTGAGACTCATTGGCAAGGCTTTGCTTTTTAATAAATTTGCCTAAGCCTCCCACTCCCATCCGCAACACTTGTATAATTCATATTTAACAGTTAATGTGTGTTATTTCAGGGAAGAGTATGATATGATAATAATAATAATAATCTACTGGAGATTCATTATGCAAAATTTTGGATAAAAAGATAATGTTACACTGTCGTAACTTTCCTTTGTCCTTACGGTGTAACTGTTTAAATATCAGTTGACTGGCAATAATATTTTCAGGAATTAAGAATAACTATTACTCTCCTGCATTCTTTGCTGTAGAGTGTACAAGCAGAAGTTCAGACAGCGTGAACGGTAGATGACATTTAGTGATTAATCAGAGAAGTGGAATTGATGAGATTGGAGGGGGCCTCTGGAGGTCATCCAGTCCAAACCCCAGAGCAGCAGGGTCAACTAAAGCAGGCTGCTCAGTGTCATGTCCAGTCAGGTTCTGAATGTCTCCAAGGATGGAGACTCTGCAATTTGTCTGGGCAACCAGTTCCAGTGCTTGACTACTGCAAAAAAGATTTGTTTTTTCTTATCTGACCTTGGATGGTTTTCATCTCTCAGCTGAAACTGATGCTGAAAATTGGGCCAAGTAAGTGAGGCCTGCCTTCTCGTTTTTATGCTTATGTGAAGTCAGAGAGACTGACCTAGATCACACAGATGTTAAGTTGGTTTATTTGGATTAAAACTGCTACAAGGGATAAGAAACATTCAAAATTAGATCATAAACCTAAATCTGGTAAGACTTGGTCACACAGAATACATAGAGAGTATTTTTCTAACTGCTTTTTTTTGAACAGATGTGTTTTAGTTATGTATAATCCAGCTAACATGAATTACAGGGAGTTTTTGAGACAGTGTCAATACTGATAATGCAGTGTTAAACTGTATATCCTTTCTTAGCCATTTTTGGCAGTTTGACCTGCTACATGTGCATTTGCATTGTGACATCTCTGCTGTATTAATCATTATAATAGCACGTTACTGCCAGGAGTATAACAGACAAAATGGAAGGTTGGCACTACTAAAGTCCCATTCATATCCCCCCAAATATATCCTGAGTGGCTCAAGTGGCTTTTGTTGTAATTTAAGGAAACGAAATAGTGGGCTATATTAAGATTACAGGAAGACCTGGATACTATGTGCATATGCAGAGTAAGTCTGTTTCATATATCCAATGAGTCTAATCTGTTCTTTGCCTGGTCATCTCACTCTGCAGAGAAGGCAGAGTCAAATGACTGGATATGTGTCCTGTCTCACTTAATATATGGTTTTGAGTCCAGTCTTGCTACTGTATAACGTAGTCTCACTCAATGTGATACAGATTCCATTCCATACAGAGTTCCTTTGGGTATGCTTAGCCAGTCAGAGCTTTTCATTATCATCTTGAACAGGATCTTTGCATTTTTCCATATGGCACTGAAGGAAAACAGGATTGGATTCATAACAGTTAAAAGGAAAGTGCTTCGGAAAATTTCTACATTTTGAATTGTAACTGGATTTTGATTTGAAATAGAGATTTACAATGCCTCTGCCATTGCTTTGATAGTAAAATATAGTCAAAATGAACTAGGCTAAGCTTCTGGCTTACCTGAAACTTTATCATTCTTACTGAGAATAAATAAAGTTAATAATAATTAAAGTGAATCCCAATCAATTTTCATATAAATAAGAACTATCTTTCTTGAAACTTGGTTATTACCTTGATATATACTAGATCTAAATTACTAAACTAAAAGTTTGCAAAATGACACAGTAACACCTCTTTAAATTAACCTTTTAATTACTGTGAATAAAAAACTAACAGTAAACTCATGCTCTTGAACCTGCATTATCAAAGTTATTTTAATGAAACAAACATCTAACAGTAGCTTTTCTCTTCGTACAGCTGTTTGTGATGTGCCTAATAAGAGTGCTCTGTGAATAGAGAGGACTTACAAAATATCAGTTGGGTAGTGACACTTACAATATATTTTTCTATTTTCTCTCTATTGAGTTGAATTTAGAGCCAAATTCTGTTTGTGTATATAGACTGAAAGGTAGAGAGACCAGATCTAATTGATTATGGAATGGATGACTTAAGTACCTGGGAACACCAGTTTGTGCACTGGGGTGGTCAGTCTAGCTGTGTCTTGTCTGTATGTCATGATGAGACCTAGGGGTTTATTATTCTTCGTTTCTTGTACTTTCCCTTCTGCTTAAATGATACCAGGAACATGGACAGAAAGAGATCTCTAGGCAATAGCAATAATACACAGTGCCAGAGCCTGGGTCCCTCTGGCTGCATATTACAACATATTAGCACATTAAACAGTCTCCTAGAATATATTTGGGTACTGGAACTCAATTATCTGTACTGTGACTTGTTTTTGGCTTGTGCCAACTCATATGCCAATCCCATTTGCTGTCCAGAAGTTAGGATGGACCAGAGACCATTCTTAATAAGCGTGAACTCGATTTTTGAGACTAAGTGAGCTTAAAATAATGGAGTAGACAGACGACGCCATGTGGCTTTGGAACTGGGGAATAAGTATTGCCACTGTTCTGTTCAGTAGCATAAATGTAGCAAGATTCTATGGGGATGTCCTGCAATATTTTGACAGTTTAAGAGCTTTGTTGTACTCCAAAACATTCTTTAAAGCTAGAAAAATGGTAGACAAAACAGAAACTAAAGGACTAAAATGCAAACATAAGTTGCACCATTGCCAACCAATTAACATATACTCCATCTAGAACTGTAATAGCACTCAGTGTCCAGCTTCATACTATATGGACAGTGTGGGAACAAGTTAAGGCAGCAGCACCAGAATTCAGTTAACTAGGATCAAAAAGGAGTGTTTTGGCCTTGACTGGTGTTTTTGATAAAGAGAGTGCTGTGTTCTCAAAGTGAAAACCACTTTGAGCAGTCTTCATGATAGTGTGTGTTTTTCCCTTGTGGCTGAACACAGCCACTGCATGATGCAAGGTGAAAGTGTGGGATCAAGACATGGGTTTAGGATGATCCTGGGAATTCCAGTTAACTAAAAGACCAAGACCAGGTGCTGCTGACAAAGGAATCCTAATAAAAGGGGAACGCTGGAAAGATCAGTGGACAAATCCCAAAATCAAACTCTGTGTGGTGTACAGTCTCATTTCTTTCAGCACCCATATTTGCCATTGGACAGGGCCAGAACATTGTCCTAAGAATTGGCAAGTGATAGAATGAAATCTCCAGTTTGTTAGTGTAGTCCCTGGGACATTTTGGGCGAATGTCAGTTGGCACTCTTTCAGAAAATGTCCTTGTTTTGAAATTCACAATCCCTATGGAGAAGATGTCCTGTGAAGAGTGTTTAGATATGGCTATGAGCATAGAATACTGTGCTTTGTGCCATTGAGTCCCTAGTTATTCATATAGGTAGAGCTAGTGAGACTGACTCAAGGTTAAAGACAGAAAGAGAAAAAGTAGATTTTTATGTCTAACCAATTCCTTGCCTTATACATTTGCTGATAGAATCCCATCAGTGAAGAACTCTATCTCACTGATTATTTGGACTGTGACTTTTTTCTCATGTAACACTTGCAGCTTTTGCATTTAAGGACAGATTTTATGCAGGAGAGATTTATGCTTTCCTACCTTTGCCATTACTCTAGCAGCCTATCTTTGTATCTACTGGGTTCTCCTCAACAAACATTAATTCATATGGATGAACAGATTAGAGTTACATAAAAGTTTTCAATCACTGCAGTATCATTAATGATAACAGGGCTTTATATAGCATAAACTAAAGCAAAAGTTTGCCTGCAATATATTTTTCAGTAGGTGAGGCAAACAGGTTTTAGAGTTACAGGTCTACTTCTATAAATATTTAACTGTTCATTCTGGTTTGAACTCCTGTGTGGGATATTCTTTATGATTCCAAGTCTCAATTTTTCACTTCTTAGCTTAGCAAGCAGCGGAAAAGCTGAGGTGGCAGCTTATTTTCTCATGGGAGAGAGCTTGTCAGGCCATTTGACAGTAACTTCTCTGGTTGATTAAATTGTGTCAGTCACTTCCAAACAGAAAAATCTTTTGGACAAATGGTGAAAGAACATGACACAGGTTTTTGAGTATAGAAGACATGAAACAGTGAAAACTTTGGAATTCCTCAACTATGACAGATTTTCCAAAATACTGACAAGTAACATATTGCACTGAACAAAGGTAGTATTTGAAAGCAGGACCACTGTTTATATTTAAAGGAATGCTTCTGTGAAGAAAATATTTTAGACATCTTGCATCAGCTAATGATGTAGGATTTATTTTTTCTGCAGATTAAACCAATAATTCACAGTACTATCTGTGTGCTTTCCAGATGGCAATTTATCTATAATAAGCCACATAGTATCAAGTAAGTATGTTATAAATAAGACAATTTTTTAGGTTTTAATTTTTCTACTCTAACTTATATACAAATGACCATATTCAGCCAAAAAGCTGAATGTTTGCAGTGAAACTCTGCTTAATCAGGTATGATTTGGAATGTTCAATGTCTTGATCTAGATACCATGAATTTAATACCGTGGTATGACAGTAGGTTTAATTTTTCCAAAGTATTCTTAAAGAAGGAAATAAGTTGAGAGTGATGATGTACTGCAATGTACAGTTATTCTATGCTAGTGAAATTTTAAAAATACCATTTTATAATGTTTAGAAAAGTTATATGATACAATGCTTATACATCATAGATAATATCATAAAAGGACATTTAATCCAAGAGTTATTTAGAAAAAAAATCATAATCAAAAAGTATCACAGAGATTTCTAAAACAATAAGGTGTTATGAATGGAGAATTTGAAAAATTAATTCTCTGAACCACTAGTGAAGCCTGGATTCCTACAGATTTTTATCTGATATTGCATAAACTTTCCATAATAAGCCTTAATATAAAAGAGATTAATAATTAACATTTGTCTTCCATGTAACCTTTGTCACTCTGCCTGGGTGTACAATGAAGTGTACTATGACTATGGTACTTAACAACTCAAGTAATGTGTCTAACAAAATTTAAGCAAAACCACCTTCTTTGGAGTATTGATGCTTCTCATAACGGTTCAACTGTGCAAGAATGGGGGAATAAAGTGTTGGATATGAAGCAGAAAATACAATAATATGTTGTTTCTCCATCCTGTGTGTTAAGACTTATTTAATGAAGAGCTATTTAAAGTGATGGACACTAAAAATAGTATAACCAGAGAAAGGGCTATTGGTGGAATTTTATAAAAATTGCTTATCTAAGTTTTAATTTGATTTCAACTTAACTCCTAATAATTCAAGCCATTGCTGTGACAGTGTTTACACGCAGGTAATTCTAGCGAGTTATAAAACAGAGAGATCAAAAAGCTCTGCAAATTTTGCAGTGTCATTCTATAATTAAAGTGCTTTTATATGACCTTTTCTATTATCTCCACCTAAAAACTTGTCTGTTATGGGAAGGACAAACAAATGTGTTCTCACTATTAACTGAAGAACAGTAGACTTGGACCTATAGCATTTGTTCTATGCTTGAAGACAATATTGATGACAGAATGTATTTTTCCTGTATATGAGTAGATTGATACCCCCAATACTTTGTATGATCTTATCTGCAACCCTATTGTGGAGATATTTGAAATAATAATGATAAATGCTATAGAAGGATTTGCACATTAAAGCCAATAATGTTTAAATTGTACCCAGAAATAAATGCAAAGCTGAGGTAATTCTCAGTCTTGTGTAGAAAATTTTGCCATCAGGATAATGGAGAGATTTAATTTTTCTGTAATCAAACAATCACACACGATTCCAATGTCAAAATCAAGAACTAAGGTAAAAAAATATGAATTGAAAAATATGTCTGACATATGATCTGAATTGCTTCTTCAGGAAAGGAAGTGTGTGTTTATTTGATTGAATAATTCTTGAACACTGTATATCTTCCATTGGCAAATGAAAAAAACAGTATTTGAAGATGAAGAAAATTCTTTTGATCACGTAGCCATTCTGTAGCTGCCATGCCTTACACTGTTCAGTGTATTTTCTTTGTCTAACCTGGATTTATGTGTTTCTAGGGATGATGTCTCTAATTCAACCCTCAGAGGATCATTCTGCAGTTTTTAATTTTTACATTAACAGTAAGATATTTGTATAGCTATTTTAAACTCGTCCAATCAAAGTTGTGGCAAGTTACATTATGTATTTGAGGAAAAAAACTGCTAAAAATTAAGCATGGGTCTCCCTTTTCTGGCAAACTGCATTTCATCATGATCCCCAAGCTTTTTACTGGCTTTTACTGGAAGTTCCACTAGATGGCCCCAAACTTCTTCTGAATGCCAGCTTTATTGCTTCAAGATGTTTTAATGTGGCATGCAGACATAAATATTTGCTCTTGACTGAAACTTGACACACTGTGCTAGGACTTGCCCCAGGCAGCTTTATTTATTTATTAAAGGGGAAAAAAAAAAGAAGCTTAAAAAAATGAACACATGTTCCTGGAAAGCATTTTGTTTGCCATAGAATTCTTACTTATGTAGGAAGTTATATTTTGCCATTTGCAAGATAAACAGATGATTAAAATACTTTTTCTTGGTCTTAGAACAACAAAGTACATTATAATATTCTGCATGAAAAAAAAATAAAAGCAGAGAAGAAAGCTGTTCAATATTGAGCATTTAAATCCAGACTATGTAAAGCAGTTGGTAAAATAATTATTAATTTTTATGCTATCTAAATTACGTTAGATTCCATATGTTACACAGAAGAAGCTTCAGCTTCCTTTTTGATATACAGAGAAAATTTGTTAAAACTTACTTTGTCATGTAGGAAGACACAGAAGGTACTTTCTAAAGCATTTTAGAGCTGATTTGCATCACTGTTTGTTAGTGTGGAATGGCTGATTTAAGCCCAGGTTGCAAAATCCCTTTCAAAACAGAGGCTTTTTTCAGCTGTAAATTTATAAATGCTGCTTTCTTTCCAACCCATTTTTCATGTTACAAGACAAAGCAATCTGCTTGCAAAATCCTGGACTCATAGCAGAAAATCAGTTATTTTTTATGTACATTCTTATAGGTCTGATCAGGTTCTAAGATTTCTCATTGTTCTGGGTGAGAGACTGGATATAGGACTGAACTCTTGATAGCAATTATAAATAGTGCAAAGTAGACGATAATATTCACATGTAAGTAAACATAAAAGTTGTGTCATTTGTACCTTCAGTATATAAACATTTCTTAGGAAATTATTTATTGATAAGAATGCAAAGAATTCTCACTTGAGCTTCAGTAACAAAAAAAAAGATTTAATGAAAGCAAATTAATGAAAAATGAATGAAAATTAATTATTAAAAGTGATGTCATTAGTGATGTAGAAAAGAAAAGGAAGTATTTTCATGTTTGAATGGGTTGTGAGTTATGGCTGATCTTCAGAAGGTACAAAAGAAACTTAAACTTGTGAAGTAATAGGAAGAAGAAAAATGATTCAAGGAGAATGCATGTGTAATGCTAGGGGCTGAGGAAGGTGGCTTTTCCATATTTATTTGGGTTTTGTTCAATTAGAAAACGTAATTGTCGGAAAGGAGATTGTACACAGAATATGAAAAGAAATCTAAATATTTTTCTTTTGATTTAGTGGAATATGTATTTAGGAGAACAGTGTATGTTAAAAGGGAAAGAAAGAACAGAATAAATGAGTTTTGAGAATCTGGCATAGATGCAAAATCACATGGAATTAGAATTCTTAAGACTGGATGGCACTTCTGGAATTCTTCCAGTCCAACCTGCTCCTCACAGACAGATCTACTAGAGCAGCTTGCTCCACACTATACCCGGTCAGGTTCTGAATATTTCCAAGAATGGAGATGGTACAATCTGTCTGGGCAACAAATACCAGTGTTTGACCACCCTCACTGTAAAAAAGGTTTTGTCTTACGCTTAAGTGGAATTTGCCATCTTTCTGTTTGTGTCCATTGTCGTGTAGTAAGATACCACCTCAAAAAGTTTGTTTATTTACTCACTCCATCAGGAATTCATACACATAGTAAGACCTCCCTGAGCCTTCACTTCTCCAGACATAGCAGTTATTTTGGCTTCTCCTTATAATCATATATATGCTCCAATGCCTTCCTTGTCTTTGTCACTCTTTGTGGCTTTGCTCCAATAAGGCTGTGTCTCTTTCATATCGAGGAGCCCAGAACTGGACACAACATCCAGTGTGGACTGTAATGAAAAAACTGTTTGCTAACTGTTTTAATGAACTGTACCTTACTTCTGCTAGGAATCACAGTAACTGTTGAGTAACATAAAGACATTGCAGATGAAGTCTGAAGGACAATGCTGGCTCATCTGTCATGTCAGAAAGGCACTAAGAATATGATCCTGTTTTTTTGAATGGGATTTAAAGTTTGATGAAATACACTGAGATTTATAATGAACTATTGAAATCTAAGTGGTACTACTAATAGTGGTCCAAGTGATACCATTTTTGTCAAATTAGTAAGTTTTATCTTTTTGCATTTTGTTACTTTTCTTACTGAAGAAACATACCTTCTTTTTCTTTTGGCAGTGTTTTCCCCAGTGAAGAGAGAATCAAGTCACCTATAAATTTATCATACTGAGGTTCTTTTCATTCTGAAAAGCTTACCCTAACAAATGAAAGAATTTTTCTTCATTTAGGAGTTGTTCACAGGTGAGAGAAACTATCAACAATTTCAAATGACCAGTAAAATTGCTCAATCTGGCAGTTTATCACTCTCTTTATCTATAGGTTATTTACATAGCATGCATCAAATTATGACTTTTCACTGTTTGATTATACATGGAATATATGAAGATTGACCCATATTAAAAGCAGGATTTTTTCCAAGCTTCGAAGGTAACAACTCCTTAAAATATATACTCATTTTTTTCCCATGCATGTGGCCTTAGTGTAATCAATCATACTTTAACTGAGTCCACTTTTCCAGCCAGCTGGAATCATGAGTTCAACTGATATGTGATCATGTCATACTGAGCAACAGGATGTGACCTTGTGTCTCAAGACTTAATATTTATTTAATAGTAGTTGGTCTGATTTTTCAGAACATTATTGTAGGTTATGTTTTACTTTAAGAAATGGATGTTCTAGTAAACTACAACTTTAATGCAGCTATTAATGTTCAAGGTTATAAAAATCAATGAAAAAAAAGTCACAGCTGCAGAGGTTAGACCAACAAAATAAAATGAGCAAGTATTAATTGGTAAAGACAAGATTAACTGATGTTTCAAGTATGAAAGCATTTAAAATTATATGTGTATAGCCAAATGATATAACTTCAGCCAGCTTTATTCTTGAATCAACTGTTTCTCTGTACTATTATTTGGTTTTGATTGTGTTCCATTTGTAAATAAAAAATGGAGTAAGTTACATGGTGAGCTTGTAGTGCATCACTAGAGAAATAAAATAAAATGAAAGAAAAGAGCTCTACCTATTTAGAAAAAGGTCTTCATTTCCCAGGATGGAAGTTTATTTCTTTTGTGAAATCTTCAGTCTAAATCAGAGATGACAAAATATCTTTTCCTTTATGTTTAGGATCTTTCCTCTAATTATTAAGTTATCAGAATCTTTACACTTCACAGAGTCTTTCAGAAAGCATTTGTAATACAAAAATCTTGGAGGGATTTAAAAAAATATACTTCTCGCTTATCAGCATGACTTAATTATTCTTTTCAGTCTTTCTGAGCAATGGTTTTGTTCAGATCTATCTGTATGTTGAAAGTGTTTGTCTGGCAGCAGAAACGTTTCTAAAAGCTACAAATAAAAAATAATATTATGCTGAACTTTGTTACATTGTTTTTCCATGTCTATCTCTCATGGCCTAAGTTTCTTCAGAAGATGTTATGTTTCTTTCTTTGATATCGATAACAATATTTGAAGAGATCAGAACTGCAGACTGCAAACCAGCACATTATTTACCACAGAAAATTTTACTTTCCCATTTGTAGAGACTATTTTATAAATTCAGCATGTTTTATTCTTTAAATAAGATGCTGTCTCTCTCTTGCTTTACACAGAAGCTGCCATTCAAGGCCTTACAGACTGAGTAGGGTTTTCTGTTAAATTAATTCTTTACTTTGGGACTTGATTTTTACAACCATGTTAACACATACCTTTTGGTTTTTTGAACCACATTTTTTTTTAACACTGAAAAACTACCAAAGTATGTGTATCATTAACTCCTGTATGTTTCAGAAAATTTATTTCTCTTTTGAGAGAAAGTATAAAAGAGCAAATTTTGGAGCTTTTAGCCTCAGCAGCCACAGTGGAGGTGCATTTCTTTTTGGTCTTTTGCATATGTTACTCATGTAGTGTAAAAAAAGAAGCAGCTCAGCTCCCACCTTTTACTTTCAAAATCATACCAGGGTCACAGTGATATTTTCTGTGGCTCATGTTGAGTTTATGGTCAAGCTGACATCTCCTCAAGGTGCCTTGTGTCAACCATCCACCGTTCCCTCCTAGGTGCAAGCAGCTTTAGTACATCCAATTTGCTTGTCATGATTTCCTTATACACAGGCAGTGGAGAAGGCAGCTTGAACATGCCCCAAGCACTTTTCCTGTTCCTGGGGTTTATGCTGCTATGAAAGAGGTATAGCATATATTTCATTTTCAGTTCTTCTCAGGCAGCTGGCTGAATCAAGCTGTTTTTCTGTGTTTTCTGTTGTGTAAAACTTTCATCCTTATTTCTTTGCTACTGAGACATCTTTCCACATCTTGAATATTTTATCAGAACAGTTTGTTATTGCTGCCAGTATAGACATCTGAAATGAGATTCTTATAGATATCTACTGCTGTTTGAAATTCTCTAGTGTATCCTACCTGACCTGGAGCACATGCTGCTCCAGAGTGACATGAGGCTCCAGAAGTCATGCAGCCCACCTGCTGTGTCTCAGATTCTCTGGGTATCTGAAAGTGCACTAGATGTCAATGATTGAAACCTCTGTGTGTGATTGTAAATAAGTTCTGGAATTTCTCTGGAGATCATCTGAGCCAACACAACCTTGTTACAGACATTTAAAATCCTCCTTGCCTACTACTGTCGTTCTTTTGTGTTCCATACATGGAATCCAGACTCCTCCAAATCCACCTTCAGATGACTAGATCAAAACCACTTTATTCCAGAGGAAGTTTCTAGAAGTGATTTTACAGGAAGCAGTTCATACAACAGTTACTTGCTGGCTGTAGAAAGATTCTACATTTTAGAAATCTGCATGCTTTTCAAAACAATGTGGTTTATCATGAGAAACCAGCTTACACAATTGGACTTTCAAGAGGCTTATTCTCATAATGTTTCTGTCAGATATTTCCATTTAACTGTCTACACTGAAAGAGGACTTGGGAAGTTAATGAAAGCACTGAGCATCCTTACAGAAGGGTATCATAGTTCTTTAATCCCACATTGGTCTACACAGCAGACACTAGAATCAACAGCTTGCCTTACCTCTGAAGACAGTGATTTTTTTGAAGTTATATAATGTGAACCAGTTTTAGAACTGAAATCTCAGTTCTCTTCATGGATTGGTTATTTGGTGGCTCTGAGAGTTAAAAGATGGATCTTCTATGGTTAGACACATTCTTACAAATGATAGCATTCAATCTAAACAGTCAAGGTTCATAGCGTTTCTTATGACACACGCTGATTAACTTCTCTGCTTATCATGCTACTTTATTTATTGGATATGGAGTCTTTTATTAGTCAGAGTTAATCTGATGGTTATTTTACTCAGCTTCCTTATTTTATATGTTTTTGTGCAGCCTCATATTCTGCAAGTGGTAGGTTTATGACAAATACGACAAGACTTTTCCCCCTAGCTAAAAAATCTGGTGCCATATTAGGATTTAAATAGAATGGTAATTTTCTTAATGGAACCCCACATAATATGTTGTTTCTGCTGGAAAAGGAATTTCAGAATTTTATTATTCTCCTGTGTTTAGTGTACTGGCTTCAATTTCTCATCTCACCTACTACAACACTGACATTGATTTTATCAAAATGTTCCTGTCTGGTTATAATTTAACTTTTGATGCACATGTTGTTCTTTCTTTGTTACCATTTTAAGCATTAGTTTTTTTTTTTTTTGTGGTGAATGACGGTTTCTGTGTCTTAAAAGTTACTGCAATTAGAACTCATGATGAAGTCTTGCTGCCACTGTGTGTTGTTGATTACTCTGAAGTGATTCCTTCACGAAAATATATTTGCAGTATTGGATAGACAATACTTGTGTATTTTCAAAAGGCATTTACTATTGCTTTTTCACATTGAAATCTGGTCATGGTAGGAAGAAAACAAAAGTATCAATAATTTTTATGCATATCGCAGGACTGTTTAAATTACAATGGGCAAAATGTACCTTTTCCTTTTATCCTCTTTTATTTTTTCAGCTTCCTTCTAGTTTTTATACTTCACACACAGTTCCTCAATTATTATTTTTAATGGCTAATTAACTGACAGTGCATGACTTCTGATTGCTCATTTAAATTAACTAATGAGCATGAAAGACTTCATGTAGCTTTGATACAGGAAAAGATATTTTCAGTTGGTATGTTCATATCAAACTTCCTCTCAGTAATACATAAGTGACAAATTTAAGTGTCAGAAGAATAGATGTTAGGGTGTGCAACTTTGTAATGTGTGCAATTTTGTAATGTCAAGAAATAACCACAGATCCAATATTAAAAAAGAACAATTTTTTTTTTTTTTTTGGAACCTGTAATAGAAATTCACTAGTTGTTGACATGAACAGCAAAAGAGTCTACATGCTACAGAATTTATTTTGATGTTTAAGTCCATCCTGAAAAATCCACTTTTGGAAATTACCCTGTATACAGGATGTTATTCACCAAATTTAATTTTTTTTTCTGCTGTAATGCAGTTTGTTTGGAAATATTTAGGGTATTTCTGGTTGTCAGCATGAATCTTTTTTCTTTGTACCTTGCCTCTTTTATCATAGTAATGGTTTATACTTTGGCAATTGTTTGAGACATAATTATGTCACCATATTACATCCTGGTTTTAGGTCTTCATTAGTTTAATGTTAAGTTTTTTTAAATTTTTCATATGTTTTCACAGTATTAGAGCTCATAAAATGATTAAGTCATTGGGTTTTGATACTGTGTTTATGAATAGCATACATGTGTTTTATTTGTTGATGAAGGCCCTGATGAATTTTCCTCAGAGGGAAATTATGCAATTAATACTGTAAGCATATCTTCAACTGTAACAAAAACAGTTAAATGATAAATTAAGTTAATTATAATATAAAATATACATGCAGAATGAATAGTATTTGCAAATTGTCCAATTCTTAATGATGGGTAATTTCAATATTACCAAACAGGAAAGTTACGACATTCATGTGTTTGGTAACTTAAGAGAAAGAACTGCATTTCAGCATCTTGTAATAGTAACATTTAGACACTGTCTGATCTGAAAAAAGTGTGGTGATTAGTTCGTGGATCTAAGTGTAATGTTGGAATTAAATGTAGCAGATAAATGAATAATCTATTTTCTGCTGTTTTTGAAATTCTATTAGCAATTCCTGAAGCTGCTTGATTTTTATACAAATACTGTAATTGGGTAGAAACGTTAAATTTGGTTTATGTATACGTGATTATCATCTTGAATTGTCTGGAATTGACTTGTCATGCATCACAGAATAGGGAGTCATAGATGTAATATGTTTAGCAAAAAATAAATTGATATGCTCTGTTCTAGGCAAGGTTTCTGAATGATTATGGAAAGAACTACAGTGTTAATTATTATACTGATATTTCCAGATACAAGGATTACTGTTTAAATACTAGATTTCTAACGAAAATACTGAACCTTTGTCCAGCTGAAGGTAAAGCAAAATATTTCTCTCCACCACTACTCAAATGTTACTTCCTTTAGAATCCTGAATTTAAAAATAATTCTGAAAATTTGCGGTCAGAGGCATTTGTTAGAGTAAATGCATTGTGTAGCAACTTACCTCTGCCAAAATGCTTATTTTACTTACCCATCCTAATCCAGTTTCAGTCACATATTTCTTTCAGTATGATACTACGAGTGCAGAGAAAGAGTTATATGCCAGTCTGATGAAATTCCTCTTCAGATCTGCAAATTCTAATGTTATACACCACAGTGTTTAAGAGTTTTCTACAGTTGCTTTCTTACGTATTTTCTTTATATTGAACAGACACATCTACTGAGCAAAACTTTTTTATTCCTCCAAAATTTATTAACCACGTGATACTCTTTAGGAAGATCATGCATGGATATGGCCCAGCTAGACTTTCTCTTAAGGTTATGTGACTATTGTAGTGATTCAAACCACTACATTTAAAACTTAAATTTAGTTGAACTAAGCCTATGAAACTCTTCAGTCATGAAGTGTCTTTCCTAAAGCAGAAACTCTTATGAAAATGCTGTTGGAAGGAACATTGAAGTGTGCTGGCTTTTCATATATATTATTAAAAATGTTTTATTAGCAACATAATTAAGACTGTAAGTACACAATTTTAGTATTTTTTATATTGGCAAGAATAATAGAGTGCATGGAAAGAACTACCAAGAGATACTGTTAAACAAAACTTTCAATAATGAGTTTAACATCTGAGCCAAAGCAAGTGGGAAGACGTTCAGCTGCTCTACTGATGCTGACAAGTGTTACCAGTTCTCTTCTGTCGTATAAAGCCATGAGATAGGAATCCTTTCTCTGGAATAGTCAAGCTTCATTTTAAGAAAAATGTGTTGCTTTGGCTTGGTTCCTTTGATTCTAGATTTTCATTAATCTAGTTACCAATAGCATGATTTTCAGCCTACATTTTGTCGTGAATGTTCTGGTATACTGCTGTTTTGGTGACAATGTTATCTTTTAGTTTTAACAGGATTTCTCCTTGTTATTTCAGGACTTTTTTTTTTTTTTTTAAATTCAATACATTTTTTAATGGATCAATGGATCAAATTTAAGAATATTGTCAAAATGTAATATTAATCCATCAGAATATAAGAAATACTGTTAAAAATTATATTGTAATTACTGACATCACTTTTCCCAGTTAGTAGGCCCTTTCTTGAAAGCTCCTTGACATAATTTATATCTAAAGCAATCCTCCACAGTTTTCAGTGTCTTGCTGTGCAGCTAATTAATGCAGTTCACTTGCAATTCAGGTTACTGGGTGTGGGGATGCTGGGGTGGGGAGCATTACACTAGTAAGATGGAGAACCTGGGTCTTTTGTAAGGAAGCAACTTTTTGTCTGTTTCTTCTAAAGGACAAGACAGTTATTAAGTATTTGATAAGAACTCTTTACATCTTTTGGTTCAACTGCTGTATCAACTTCAAAATTTACTGTCTAAACTGATACATAATTTCCATTTGAAAAAATGTGTTCCTCTGCTAATGTTGATTCCTTAGTCACCTTTTTTTTTTTACAGTGAATATTTGTCATAAAATGGGTAATAAATGAACTTTGCTGTCGCACTGACAAGAAACAGGCTTTTCACAAACCACGTTTTTCCAATTCGGGTTCATGCGGTAAAGTAAAGAGCATATGATTATCAAACGGTGTGGAGGCACTTTTTAAGAATGAGTAAGCAAATATATTCTGTCTAGTTCAGGTTACGTTTTCTGAGGACTGGGAAGATAGCTCAATTTTATTATGATGCTAGGATTCGAGTGTTAGTTGCCATGATGTGCAAAAAGAGACTGTGGTAACAGGGTTTGTTCAGCCTTAAAAAAGGAAAACTTATGGCTGACATCATTGCTTTTACCTAATAAGAGAGAAGATGGACCCTCATTGTTAACAGAGGTGTCTCATGAAACAAGAAGGGGCAACAGACACAAATTGCAATATTAGAAATTCTGATTAAATATTAGGAATTTTTTTAACCGTAGAAAAATGGCCTCAGAGGGAGGTTTAGATTAGATATTAGGAAATATTTCTTCACTAAAAGGGAGGTCAGGCATTGGAATGGTGGTGACACTGACCCTGGAAATGTTCAAAAAAACATGCAGATATGGCACTTATGATGTGGTTTGGTGGTTGACATGNAGATATGGCACTTGGGATATGGTTTAGTGGTTGACATCGTGGTGCTAGGTTAACCTTTGGACTCGATGGTCTTTGAGGTCTTTTACAACCTAAATAGTTCTATGATTACTTTCTTAGACACAAAATAATAGGAAATTATAAAGAATGATCTAGTTTTGTTTCACCATCTAGAGAATGCAACGTATCTTTTGCCTGAAGAGACATCCTTTTGCAAGAATGTAGTGAAGAGGTGCCTTTTTCCTATAAGATGGACTAAAATGCCTCATCAGGATCTATCTGTGGTAGAGTCTTCATGAATGCAGTCATCTTTGAGACAGTGAAGGGAGAGGTCCAATACTGCTGATTCCTTTAGTATAGCATCTCTCTTTTTTCAATACCGAGGTGGAAGTAGGTCTGGAACAGGCACACTCACCAAGTTAGTCTTTGAAAGCTTGTTAATGTAAGATGAGAGAAGACAGCAGTGGTTGTACTTGTTGATAAGATATAATCATTATTCATTTGTGGTACAACTGTCAAGACATTAGATAATTTGGATTTTTTCCCCCTAGAACACTAAACTTTTAGGGTAGACAAAAGGTTTCATGTTGTTCAGAAACTGTAAATTTCTCATGGATGGGAGGCTGAGAAGTGAATGTAATTACTTTTTTACATCAAGCAGGGTTTACAAACAACCTTAATTGGCTGCAGCAGCTAACAATTACAAAGTAGTCTCACACTTCCTCCATGAAGAACCAAGCAAACATTGGCTACTACAAAATTTGCACCTAGAGATAGAAGGAAAGTAGGTAAGCTGAAACAGGTAGACTGGTTTGAGTTTAGAACATAGTCCAAAGGAACAGAAAGAAATCCATTTCTGTGATTTCAATCTTTGCTGTCACATTGCATATCCATGTTGGGTACCTAGTATAAAAGTAACCATACCCTCATGATGGAAGCTAAAACAGATTTGGAGACAGACCAGAGGATCCACTTTCGTGGCCCATGCATTGGACTGCCAACACAGATTAATGCAGTTTGGAAAAACAATTAAAAATATGTAATAGCAGTCAAACAGAAACAAATATAATAAAGAAACCAGATTTCTTGGATCAGAAATGGCTATACTTATTTGTGGGTTTGGTAGGTCATTACAGAGAAGTCTTTAACCAAGGCTATATAGTTATTCTTCAAAAGAATTTGGTTTGGATTTTGTATTTCCTATTGAGACATTCTATTATGATAGTTTTGAAAAGATTAAGACTTAGAGTTGTGACAAACTCACATTCTTACTTACGTACCTTTCTGTTTGAAAGATTTTTCAGGCAGTATTTTTATTTTATGAAGAGCAACATGGTTTTACCTTTTGGAATATTATTTTTATTACCTGCATGATATTGCATTGCTTCTGTAGTTACTGTTTTACAGTTATTGAAAGCAGAGATCTTTGTGGGTTGGCATATATTTTACCTTTATAGTTTGATTGCATTTTTGATTTGATGTGTTTGGCATTTTTGCTCAGCCTGCTAAACTTTCCATTTGTGAGTAATAATTCTTTCTAGTTCTCCTATTATTTTTTCTTTGGAAAGTCAAGTTGGTTTTTACAGTACTCTGTTATTTATATTGTAATTGGTTGTATTGCAAATAGTGAATCATCTAACAAATTAATTTCTAAATTTATGAGCTGTTTAAATTAATGGAAAAGTGACAAACTATGTATTCATTTTTTTATGCATTTTCCCAGTTTTTCTTAATGTACCTCTATGAGCAATTCATGATACTAATATGATATCATGTGTTTTTCTTCCAAAAACCTCTTCCCAAGAAATGAGCTCCACAGAAAATATAAGAACTAAGAAAATTAGACACAGAAACCCATAATATATAAAATAGACTGTATAAACATAATTGCTTATTTTTTAGTGCGTACTTGAATAACTACAAAACACATTCTGATTTAAAGTGCTTAGAGATATATTTAAGACAACTTATAAGATAATTTTATTCCTTTGAGTTTAGAACTAATGCATAAATAATCTGATTTTTACTATAACAGTATTTTTATTAGACTGTGTTAAGTATCAGTTGAGTATATTTTAAAATCGATGCCTAGTTTATGAGTCTATGGAATGAATTCACATAATTATTGAATATTGGTAATTCAAGGTGATTCAAGGCACTATAACCCTTCAGACTCTTGTACATAAGGAATGTAAATTTGGACAAGACTTATGGGAGGCAGAAATGACTGCCATTTGGAAGTCTTTTGTGGATATAAATCAAGTGACTTGATGATTTCACACCATTTAACACTGTCTAAATACTTTTTGAAAATGTTTCACAGCAGTGCCTGGGTACTTCACAAGACAACCTGCTGATTTAATTGAAATTTCTATGATTTCTTCAAAATTTGACTATCAAAGGCAACAGTGTCATCATTTTGACATGTCTTATACTGCCATTAGTTGGGTGAAATTGTGCTGGTTGTTTTGTGGGAGAACCTTTATTTTAAAAACTATGGTATGGGGAAAGAAATGAGACAAACTGTGTAAAGCTGCCCAGAATGACTGCATCAACTTTATAATACTCAACCATAATTTAGATTGTGATGAGTAGGATTTAGGGTTAAAACAAGATTTGTTTTTAAATTTTATAAACCATCCACCAAATAATTCCTTGGTATATGCCATCTGCAGAGGATAACAATTAATACAGAAGGTAAATTATTGAAGTGCATCTAAAATTTAAGTTCCATTTTAATACAATCCCATATGAAGTTATAAATACTCTCTCCTTGCTGAAACCATTCAGTGGATGGAAGGAAGATTTTATTAACTTTGTTACTTTTGTTTAAAATGAATTAAAAAAAGGACCTTCATTGTAATACTTTTCATTCAAAATTTTCAACTTAGAATAATTTTTTGGTTTGGAGGGACCTTAAAGATCATGTCATTCCAAGCCCCTGCCACAGGCAGGGAAAGTTCCACTTGACCAGGTTGCTCAGAGCCCAATCCAGCCTGGACTTGAACATTTCCAGGGATGGTGAGTCCACAACCTATCTGGAAAACCAGTTGAGGCCATTGCCTGAACACCCTCACAGGGAAGAATTTCTTCCTAATATCTGATCTAAACCTGCTCTCCTATAGCTTAAGGCCATTTTCACTTTTCTTATCACTCACTACTAGTCCTTGTGCTGCTCCCTTTGCAGCCTTTTTGTAAGGCCCCTTTAGGTACTGGACAGTGTTCTAAGTTTCCCTGGAGCCTTCTCCTCTCCAGGCTGAACAGCCCCAACTCGCTCAGCCCCTCTGGATAAGAGAGGTGCTGCAGCCCTCTGATCAACTTAGTGTCTCTCCTCTGGACTCATTCCAATAGGTCCATGCCTTTTTTGTTTTGGGAGCACCAAAGCTGGACATAACATCCCAGATGGGGTCTCACAAGAGCAGAGTAGAAGAGGAGAATCACCTCTCTTGACCTGCTGGTTACATCTCCTTTGCTACAGCCCAGGATGCACTTGGCCTTCTGGGCTGCAAGTGCATGTTGCCAGGTCATGTTGAGCTTTTTGTCCACAAACAAGTCTTTCTCCCCAGGGCTAGTTTTGATCCATTCTCCAATTAGTTATAAGTATTAAAAGAGGAGAGTGTTCCAGAAATGACTTATAATTTTTATTTTAATTACTTACAATTACCCTTTTAGCATTATTATAAGCAACTTTCAGAGGGCTTAAGGAAAAAAGGTCAGGCTAAAAGAAAAGACTATTCTTCCATTTTTTTAATTTCTTGTTAGACTTGTAAGCAAGTCATGGATAAAATACACTGATGACAATGTTTTTAGATTCCTGATCTCTGCTTTCTTACAGATATTGTGAGGTTTATAGAAAGAAATTCTGGCATAAACTTAGAGATTTAGGCACTAAGATGCAAATCAAGAAAGCAAAGAAACTTGGGAGCCCATATGTTGGAATTAACTTTAAAATTGTTTGTTGTAGTTTCTTTGCTAGAGCTAGACTTGAGATGTTACATCTAAATAGTGGATACAGGAGATGCATTGTGTGCCTTGATCAGCTGGTTGTTCTCTAAACTGAGTCTGCACAGTCCTCTTTAGTAAGGAGACCAGAGCAAGATGTACATATATTTTTCCGAATACATGTGTCTGGATCATATGGCGGCATAGAGCGAGGACATGGCCAGTGAACACAACTGGAATCTGTCTTAGAAGCTGTAACACACATCCATGTCAGAGCATTAGTCATTCTCTGTAGCAATAGGTCTGAAGAGGCTGCTACCTTCAGCCTGCTCCTGTTGCTAGTTTCTGCTCCTGAACTAGTTACAACCTTATCTCTACCAGCCGAGGTTTTTTTTCATTTGAAGTGGGACAGATTTACTTAGACAATTTTTTGTCATAGTTTTGTTAGAATCACTGTTTTTGTAGCTCAAGACTATCCACTGCAACCAGTGCAGCTGTTGCTGAGAAGGACATGTAAAGAAATTTTTGGGCATTGCATAATGAGACTTACAATAGCTGACACATAGAGCATTGCATAAATCAGCTAACAGAGAATGCTAATAAAGGGAGCATATTGGAAATATCGTTACATTCTTGGAGTTAAGTGCTGACAGGAAACCTTGAAATACCTCTGAGAAATGGAGATTGATGGTGTAATACTTCCTTCAGAGTCTATATGGTCCTGTTGCCATTTGGGTATAGGGAACTGGACCACTCTCCTGGTTTAGAAAATACAGTGAATGGCCTCAGAGAGAAGTAATTTTCATAATTCAAAAAGTTTCAAAGCCACAGCATGCACTTCAGTGAACAATGATGAGGCCATAGAGAACCTGAGCCTGAGAGTCATCTTCCCCTCACCTGGGGAGAGCTGGGTAATCACGGAGGGAGCTCAGTACTACTTATAAGAGAATTTTTCCTTTAATGCTGTCAGTTAAAGTTTGATTTCTACACTAGATATATCTCGTAAATTTTACAATTAATAGGTTAATGTCCTTCTAAACTAGATAATTTCCAACTGAATAGCACATAAAAATACTATGTAATCTGTATGTTACATAGTACATACATACATGGAAGCAGTGATGATGAGTTGTTAATGGCTTCCTCTTTGAAATTGAAAGATCATTTGTGATCGCATTGGTTTTGTATAAAATCCCTTAAAATTTTTAAAAAGTACCAAAAATAGTTTAGCTTTTCTTAAAGTAATCCATACACTCTAGCTGCAGTTAATGATTTTACACAGTAATTGAAATATGAGAATATATGCTTAATATCTGCAGTTGCTTTCTCCCTTTTGCAAAATCAAATAACTTTAGAAAGTAAAGAGATTATGAACATAATAAATCTGAACATTGGTATTGGTTACACTGAATACTCACAACTGGAAAGAAATTATTTAGGCATAATTATCAGTATATCAAAACTGTTTAGTCTCTATTTTGACATTCTTTGTTTATGTTTCACTAGTCAGAAAAATCAAGTACCAAGGAATCCCTCGGGAGACCTCCAGGAAAACCCATTAAAAATACAAAAATAGCAGAAGAAAAATCAACCCCAAACTTTTATGGAAAAATCAAACCCAAACTTTTATGGAAAAAGCAAGAGGGCAAATCCTGAGAGGACTTCACATCCATCATTTGCTACAGATAACCCAAGATAACATATAGGTGATACCTTAGGGCAATATAAATAAATTCTGAGATGAAGTGTTGTGGAATGAGTACTATTCAGTCTTTTCTGTCAGAATGACTCTGTATCTTATACAAATATCCAATATTTTGGATGGCAGGATAAGAGAGAAATGTGAATTTTCTTTAGGATAATGTTAACTGCAGTTTAATGAACATGTAAAGAAAATAGTATTTAGATGCATGGGTAATGTCTTCTAATGATAAGTTTTTTGACTAGAAATAATGTGTATAACCTCCTTTCTGTTGATATACATTAGTGGAAAAGATATACTTATGACCACACTGTATGGCACAACTCCATATACCAGAAGTATCCAATACTATTACAAGGTATAGAACAGTATCTCATTCTGAAGCATTTTTTTTCAGTAAAATTTACTAAACACTTCGAAGCTCTACTTTTTGCTGAGAGGTTATTGAGAGAAAATAATTTGCTTAATTCCAAGTAAAGAAATTGAAGTGAACTATTTTATTACACGATATTTTTCAAATTATTTCATATTTTAAAATTGAAAGTTCAGAATAAAGAAACATACTGAGTTTTATTAAAGGATTTGATGAGCATGGAATTTCAAAGGAAAAATTTTCATTACATTTGAGCATCATGTGTCTTTGAAGTGAGTGAACCAAGAGAAGAAATTCAAGGAACAAAAGTGCAAGATGACAAATATGTGTTAGTAGAGATGCCTACTGATCACATAAAGTCAAGGCAGATTTATTGTTCTGTGTAATGTGATCATGATTTGGCCAGAGACCTTGAGATGGTACTGCTCACTGCATCTTCTTGAAGTAAGTATTTAATGTTGTTTTGCTAAAACATGAAGAAAATAAGCTAGATATTTTAAACTTACATCATGACCCCATGGTAAGAAAGATCAAATAAAAGGTTTAAGAAGTTTTTTCACAATTATTGAGTCTCTACGAGAAGTATTTATGTTTCCACTACTTCTTTGTACTCTTAAAAATAGTGGAATCAAACCAGGGACACTCACTCATGAGCTCATACAACTTTCTGTTTGGTTTGTTTGGTTTTTGCTTGGTTATGTCATGGTAGAGATAACACAGAATGGTATATACCAGACTGATGCTCAGAAGTGAGCCCAAGAGAATACTCAGGTTTTCTTTTGCTTCCTTTCTGGCAGGGTTGGAATGTGCAGTGCTGATTTTTTGTGCCATGATGAATGGATGTATATACATTTTCTATGTGTATACATTTTTCTGAGCCCTATCACTAAAAAAAGCTTAACTGATTCTATCTATCCTGGCAAATCAGAAATTATATTAGTGATCAATAAGAGCACATCATTCTCCTCAATAACAACTAATAAACAGGAATAGAGAAGACCACATACGAAAAATTTTAGTTGCATCTACTGTAAGCTCATGATCATAACATTTTCATTACATCCTTTTATCATTAAATTGATTTATTGTATTATTTTTCTTATATTTATGCTTATTAATGGGGTTTTTATATGCATTAATATTTGTACATCTTAGTAATCTTTATAATAGATACAAGCAGTGAACAGTTTTTTAATAATTTTGTAAGACTATATCCATGTTGTTTAAAATATCTAAAAAAGTAGCTATGTTTTGCTTTAAAGATCTCCTTAATGATACCTTACTTAATAAGCTGCCCAGGTGTATAAGTCAGAAATAGAGCAGTAGGTGCTGTAAAAATAGGGAGAAAAAAGAGGAAAATGTACTAATCAGGATGCTGTAGTATTTTATTTTATCTTACTTTTATTTGGAAGAGATTGAGGTAAAAGATGGCTTTTATGTTTTTGGTTTTTTTTTAAATAAAAACATCTGATTAAATATGCTAATGTCTTTCAGCTTCAGCCCAGATAAGAGAGGTTGCTGAAGGGCAATGAACTGTCTTCATCTCTGAAATCTCTCACTCAATTCATCTGTCAGGTCAAACCTGTTTTGGCAGTGAAATCTTTATTTTTGTATTTTAAAGGGAACTCAAAGCTTGTGAAAGGTGTCAGACTGACAGTAAGAAAGCTGAAGTCATCTGTTTATTCTCAGAAGACATACTGCTCATCAAGGGGCATCAGCACTGAAGATTTTACTAGAATGTTCACACAATCTTTAGCATTAAAGTACAATTACTCCATAACTGACAGTTCATAAATGCAGAAAACACAGTGAAGTCTAGAAGAAATTGCCTACTACAACTAACAACAGCAGCAGCTTTCTCACTTTTTACAGTTTAGTTTCCTACTTCAGTGTTTTGTGTGTAGGAAGGCGCTTTCAGTCTGCTTGCCTTTTCCATTTGACTACGCAAGGTGTAAGGTCAATCAAGATTATGTGTTGCCATTTCATATACATCTATGTTTGCCACTGGCTCTTTCTGAGATGATCTTTAATACAGTAATCTATTCTGAGATAACTGCAAGGCTAGGCAGCAGTATATTACACTTGATGGTGTAGTTGAAAAAGATGGAACATAAAAGGAGAGGGAGAATAAGAAAAAGGGAAGTATAGCAAGCTTATTGTGTGGTAAAGCATGGGATGGACACACACAAGATAGAAAAAAGAGCTGGAGACACTGGGAGATGGAAACAAAAATATTAGACAGAGAGGAAAACAAATAGAAACAAGTGAAATAAAAAGTAAAGAATGTTAAGTATGACTATGAGGGCACAATAAATATTTATGTAAAATTGTGTTCACTTTTGGAGTGTACTTGTTATACAAAATTATGAGGCTCATTTTTTTATTACAAGATAAACAGCTGTGGGGCCCTATCAATATTTTTCTTGGAGAACAAATATGCATAAGATCAATCTTTCAGGAAATCTGTTTTGCATTGCTAGAATGTTACATTTTTACTTTTAATGATATTTTTCTTGGAACGTATTAAGTTCTGTATTTTCCATATATTTATTTTATTAATTTAATTAATAAAATTAATGTAATTTTCTCTATTGTAGCATTCTTCTCAAACAAAGCCTTGTAGTTAATTTTTATTTCTTTATCTCTTATCCCTTTTTACTCAGTGCGTTTGATGAATGTTTGTGTGTAAATCCTTTTTATCAAATCCAACACATTTGCATTTGTCTTTGAAAAAGAAAACTTCTGTATTTTTATAGATAAGAGTTTATTACTATATTCAAAGGGAAATTAAGCATTTGGACAGTGGATAAAAGACTACTGCTTATTGTCCCCTGCTATTAAAAATGCAGTTACGATAATGGCACGTTAAGGATATAAACTCATTGTGGTCCAACATATTTAGCCCATGTGCCAGGAGAGGAGCAAGAAAGGACAATTAATTTTGTTAAAATCCTAAAAAATGCAGAAAATAGGTCATCTGTGTTTTCATTGGTGAAGATGCTTGTTTAAACTTTGCAAATTCTGAAAAGATCAAAAACCAACATTCTATTCTTTTGCTTCTTTAAAACAAGTATTTTCTCAATAACCTTATAAAATAAATGCTAGCTTTTAGTAGAAAAGGTTATCATGATTTTTGTAATTGTGATACTTTCGTTCCCTATGCTTGTTCAAATTCACTTTCAAACACCAACGGTAATTTTGATTTGGTTAAATTATTTATAAGAGTTGGATGTCTTTGTGAGTATGAAATTAGCATAATTAATTATTTTACTACTTTAAGCCAGATCCTCCAGCTCTTACTTAAGCAAAAACCTTGCTGAAGTGTACACCTATGCCTGAAGCAGAGTTTTGACTTAAATGAGGTCTTCAGATGAGATCTTCTGTTTAAGAATACACATGCGAATACTTATTTTGTAGTTATTTTTATTCTTAAATTAAAGAATTAATGTTCAATTATTTGCACAATACCAATAAATTTAGGTTAGAATTAGGGAAAAAAATTTAAGATTAATCTAATTATAAAAGTTAGAATGAAACTAGAGTGAGGGAAGCTTTAATGACTAGCATACAAACATGGCAAAGAAGAGCTTTTATTTGATGTTCTATCTGAGAATGTACAAGAAGTAGAAATTACAGCACATACCAACAGTACTGTGACTGAGGTTAGATTTCCTTGTTTTTTAATTGTGGGTGTCTACATATTTTAAATGCAAGCTAGATTTTTCATGCAGAATGTAATGCATTTTACAGTTGATTCTGAACATAAAATCATTTAATGTAGTTTCAACTAAGTGGGGAAATGGTGACTTGCATGAGATTTCTTGTTTGATCCTGATGTGGCTGAAATTTCAATGAACCATTTACCTAGGACATCTGTATTATCAAATGATTATAGGATTGCTGTAGGATTCAGTAATCAAATTTCTGTCATTATTGAAGTGGTAACTCATGAAATTGCAAAATCACTGGATCACTTTCAAGTGAAAATTGAAATCCATTTGACTTGTGTATACAAATATCCCTTCTTCCTCTTTTTTTGAGCAAAAATGGAAACGTAACACAACCACACAGATTTGCTTGTGAATAATTATGGAAGCAATATAAATAAGCCTATTTATGTATATCCTTTTGTCTGAATATACTTATTTTCATTCTACCGTAAGTAGTCATTTGTCTTTTACAAGTTTGACTTAGACTTTACTCATTTTTTCACAGTGTTGAAAGACAAAAGGCAGTTCTTAGGATTAATGTGATGAATTCCCTGGCAGAAATTTTGGTTTTACTGAAACTAATGAGTGCTTTATAACTGATTTTAGTAAGTTTAATAAAATCATACTATATCATATGTTTTATGAGGTGAAGATTAATCTGAAAAGCATAGCTGCATCTCTTTGTCATTGAACAATTTGTCTTTGAGTTACTTATGCTTAAAGGAATGCCTACATTAGTTCTTTGTATACTTAAGTCAATTAATTGAAAAAAAGAAATGTGTCTAATTTTAAAATGGCACTGTCGCTGTTTTGACTATGAAAATATGAATATACCCACAGCAGATGAATATTGAAACCACTTGGGAAAGGCTGGTGCCACTTAATGCTGAGGCAATTTAAGAGTTTACTCAATGATTTCAAAAAAATAGGGTCAAGATTCACAAAGAAGATTTATGATTCTAATAAGCATGATGTTATTCAGTCACTTTCATAATCTCAGAATAGTCACTTAAGCTTCCTGTAGAATGCATATGGAAAACAGGGACTCTCACAAAAGCCTGAACTCCAGGTAAGAGTCATTTGAACTGATAAGCACAAGACAGGTGTTACAACTCCCGGCCCTTAGTTTGAATGGATTTAAACGCAGGCCTTATAACATTATCCTAAGACACTGAGCAGTGGGAGAGTTTGTCATGAGTCTGTTTGGTTTGTTTTTAATGGAAATTATGTTTACATTGCATGAATAAGTAAACCCCATTGTAGAAGAAAATAAAACTCTCTCAGACCGGGAGCTGACTACAGGATACCATCATAGTCTTCTGTTTTGCATCTCTTTTCCTCTAGACCACCATGTTACCACTATTTCTGCAAGCTGAACTCACTGAGTTCAGTGTACAGTTCAGGCATGAGAAAGGGAAAGCCACTTATGCTATCTCTTGTTACTTAGATTCCAGAAAACATGAGTCTTGCTCTCAAACTTGAATCCAAAGATAATATTTGTCCCTCTATATCTGTGTGGTGTGCATATGCATGCATAAATGCAGATACCACCACACATATTTATAGCAAACATTTGAGATATGGTTCAGCATATCAAGACACATTATCAGCATTTCAGTTTGTGCATTTCTGTAACTCTTAGAAAAAGTGTAGGAATAGCATAAATATAATTAAAAACCTTTAAAAAATGTATGACTAAGTTGAAAGAATTTGTGATTGCAGCAGTTGCATATGTGAAAGTAAGTGTTATTTATTTATGCATTTCCAGTGAGTAGAATTCCAAGTGAAACCAATGTTGAAAATGCTGATAATGGGATTTCATCTAAATATTCAGTGGATTAACTGCTGTACACTTTTTGGCATAGGTCGAAGTGGATAGTCTGTCTCTGAGGATATTCAGGAAAAGTTTTAATTAAAAAAAACCCTGGCTACTGTTTTCTGAACAGAAATGTCCTGAGCAGGCTAAAAGAAATACTGTAAATTAAGGGTAAATATATGCATATTTAAATGCAAGCATAAATTAATCTAGAAAACAATAGAACAGAAGGTGCTATTACATTTTCAGCATGGTAAACCTCGACTATTGTTATGAGCATATACTTAGTACTGCCTTTGGGATACAGTTCATTCTTACTATGTAGGTTATGTATGGGGGTACAGGCATATTTGGAATTTTACAGCTCCCAACCCACGTGTCAGTATGAAAGCCTGCAAAAAATGCCTCTAGAAAGATTTTGAAAACTTTATATGATGATAAACATAGTTCCATACTCATGAACAGTTATATGCAGAACAATAGGTAGTTTTAGTGGTAATATTTTATGTGAAAAACTGAACCATGAGAAAATGTAACGTGACTAAAATCACAGTTTTCTAGGGGAGAGAGTGAGTTTCAATTGACCGTTTCTCTTTTTCAATCAGGAATTGGGTCATATTGGATTCAAATCTTTCTATAGCTCTATGAATTTTTCCAATAATTTGATTTTCCTTTTTCAATCAGAATATGAACTAAATTAAAAATACTGAAATTAGTATTGAGACCGAAAATTCTTTTTGTACTTACATTTAGAAATCAGAAGCTAAAATAAAAACAATATGTTAGGTGAACTGCTGTGTTTTTAGAGTGAGTTGGAAAATATGGTGTCCTTTATTTCTGTTTTTACAATAACAGTCTGAACTCAGGGACAGATTTTCTCGTTTCACCTTGTATGAGTTAGGTAATGTTGGTGGGAAGAGGTCCTTAACGAGAGCTTCTGTTGATGATTTATGAGCAATAATCAAATGTGGGTCATTTTTATAGTTGTACTATGTCCACTATTACTTAAAATGAAGATATAATAGCATCTCACTTTTAGCAGATAATGAGCAAACATGACCTGGTGAAATAGGGAACTCTATTGAGTAAGACTATGTAGGACAGCTAACAAATATGTTAGACCCATCTCCAACAAGGCTTTCCCTGTTTGTTGGTATGAGGTTGAATAGATCACCATTACTTGTGGGAGTATGTCAGGAAGTTGTCATCAGTCTTTCCAGGAACTTCCTGGGCAGTTTGTGCTTCACTGTGTTGTTTCTCCAGCAGATATCAGGGCTGTTAAGAACCAGTGCCTGTGACTTTGAAGCTGCTTCAAGCTGCCTGTAGAACGCTTCATTCACCTCCTCCTCCTGCAGCAAACACACATGATAGTGTCACTCTTAGTAGTCTGCCCTTTTATCCTAACTCCTAAGCTCTCAATTTGCTCATCATCCATCCCAAGGCATCACACAGAGGGCAATTTCACCACTACACTTTCCCAGTCTGTCTTTCCTAAACAGCCCTTCATGGCAACATTACAGTCNGGCCAAGTCCAAACCATCACACATCTCCAAAACTGCACTGGGATCAAAGCCCTGTGACTGCACACAGATCTCCAGCTCTTCCTGTTTGTTCCCCGTAATGAGTGAATTGGTGTACACACACCTTATTTGTGCGTGTATTTGATTGTGTCAATATTACAGTAGGGGATGCCCCATAGTCCTTTCTGGTACTTATGTCTTTGAGTGTTTGTACTCACTGGAGATATTGCCTCTTAAGCCTCAGTTTGCTGCTTGAGTGGCTGCTATAGTTTTCCTTTTCACATACCCTGTGTCTGTCCAGCCTGGCTATGTCTCCCCTCCTCCTTCAAATCTAGCTTAAAGCTCTCTCAATGAGCCCTGCTAACTCCTGAGCTACAGTATTTTTCCTATTTGAGACAGGTTGAACTCATTTGTTGCCATTAGGCTCAGTATCATATAAACTGATCATACCAGTCTCGAACTCAGGAATTAATCTCCATGATTTTCCTGTTTCTTGCCCAATTATTCCCTGCAACTGGCAGGACAGAGGAAAACACAATTTGTGCTCCAGATCCCAAGGCCCTGAGGTCCCTCTTAATTGCCTGCAGCCTTCTTAGGACTTCATCAGTACCCACTGGGAAAGCCAGTAGCAGGTAATAATGAGTGGACTAATGAGCAAGCCCACTGCAGTCTAAGCATTTCTTTCAGGATTAGGGGCTAACATTTGAAACAAAGGACCACACACTGCCATCCAGATGACAGTTCTGATTTTTCAGAACATTGAAACCCTAAAGGTTTTCATTGTGATCTTTAACTGCAAAGCAAATAGTTGATATCTGCTTATCACCCAGAGGCCATAAATTAAGATTTGGCAGATAACATTTGCTCCATTTGTTTCAGTGATTTCAACTCTTTGCCGTCCAGGTCGTACACACCCAGGTTCTCAGCATCCTGCTGCGTTAATATTGAATGTTGTGCTCCCTTATCTATTAGAAATGTTATTAATTGTTGATGAGAACCAACTGGAATCTGAATATGTGGGCCATTATTATGTATGCATTGATAAGATTGCACTTGCTGAATTTAAGTCTTGCCTGGCTTGTGGCCATAATGCTCTTACAAATCAGCCACTTGAATTCAATAAACAGGGTCACTTTTCATTTGTGATTTCCCCGCACCACCTTGAGGTTTTTTTAGTGGATCTGGTCTCAAGCACTGCGGAAGTTGAAAGAGGAAAAGAATAGTTTTCCCCTAGTTCATTATCATAGGGATCATCCCCTATATTTCCATCCTATTCCTCAGGGGATACAACTAGTTTTCTAACCTGTACAATGCCAGTTGGATTGGTAGCCCTCTTAAGCATCATCTCTACCTTTTCTTCCAATTTTTGTTTCTTCTCCTGATGCCTAAGTTCTTTAATGAAAGCACTCAGGTGTACGCAGTATATAGGTGCACGTGAGTGTCCAGGGGTTCTACAATTTTATAGTATTAATCTATCCAATCCAAGAACTATGCATCCCAGGACCTCCCCAGATCTGCTCCCCTGGCATGCCTTCCTGGAATTTAGACCGAGTGTACCTGTGGATGAAATTAATCAGACTTAAAATTGAACTGAATTATCCAAGGTAGTGTATCTCAGGGAGATGCTTTAGCAGGCGGTGGTTTGTAAACACTGCTTTCTCAGATACAGTTTATGATCTGTTTGTTAGAGTCAGCACATCAAGCTGGCGCTCTTCATTTGCTTGGTTTGCTTGAAAATTTTTTCTGATAGTTGAGCGACATGGTCATGAGAAAGCTGACCCCAAGTGGTATTGTATATGCAATGAATGAAGCTGAAAATCTGTTTGCAGAGGTACAAGTTGTTAACAAGAGGCAAATTACCTCACTGGAAGTAATAGAAAACACACAGTCCAGCTTCTTGCTAGTATATCTGTAGTGTTTTATCCAAAATGGGTTGCACGTGAGTGTCCGAAAGAGTTTACAGTGTTTCTTCAGAACATTTATGTGTCTTCTCTTACTAACATTAAACTTTTTATTTTGTACAGCCTTCGACAGATCTGTTCCATACTCAACTGTATCTTTCACTATTCTTGTAAATAATTTTGCCTTTTTTTGTGGCCCAAGACATTTATTAAAATTGTGTTGGAAATTCTCACTACTTCAGTGAAAATTAGAATTATGAATAAAAATTTGGAATCTTCAATTTTGAATATATATTATTTAGACAGCTGGCATGTTCATAAGCTTTTATATGTATTTGTATTTATATGTGTTTATATATGTATGTGTGTGTATATGTTTAGTCTAGAGGAAAGGATGCTGAGGGGAGACCTTATTGCTCTCTACAACTACTTGAAAGGAGGTTGTAGCCAGGTTGGTCCGTCTCTTCTCCCAGGTAACAAGTGCCAGGACAAGAGGAAATAGCCTCAAGTTGCAACTGGAGAGGCTTAGATTAGATACTAGGAAATTTTTTTCATGTAAAGAGCTGCATTGGAATGGGCTTCCCAGGGAAGTAGTTAAGCCAACATCCCAGGAAGGGTTTGAAAAAATGTGTGGTTATGGCATTGAGGACATGGTTTAATGGTGAACATGTTGGTAGTGCTTTGTTGATGTTTAAGTCCTTTCCAACCTTAATTCTTCTATGTTTCTATTTGTAAATACATTATAATATAAATGTAGTATTTATTATGAAGGTTGTCTGGAAGTTTGTTCTTTTAACCACTTTTTATAAACAATTTTTCGCAGTCCTGAAATAGTTTGATTTCTCTGGACCTTGCAAAAGTGGATCACTGGTAGCTTGCATTTGAGAAAAAGAAGACAGCACGGAAAGGTTAAAATGTTCATGAACAAGAAGTATAGAAAAGGAAATATTACATTAAGGTTCTGTATCACCTAGAGCTGCAGATTTTCAAGCTGTGCTTTAGATCTCTAATTTATCTTGAATACACTAAAATAGATTAAAAACCTTGAATCTGAGGATTTGATATTTTAGCTGTAACCTTTCACACCTATGTATCTCAAAGACATCGCTGAAGGAATGAGTATGGCTTAAATTAATATTCACTTTGAGAGGTGAATTCCCATTGAAGCTTGTTAGCTATCATTTATAGAAGATTCTTTTCGCATTGGTACAGTTGTTAACCTGAAATCAGCTATTTTGTGACTTTAGATTACCAAAATGATTCAGAAATGAACTTGAATGTTCTGATAGAAATCCTGCATTTCTAATGTCTCAGCATGTATGCATTTTGTTCAGACATTCTCCCATTGAGAATGATTGTTGATGATGGGTTAGAACTTACGCAAAGCAGTTGCAATAATGTAAAATTTATTAGTTATTTTTGGTAAATGCTTCTCATAGCATCTGTCCAAAAGATTTCAGAATAATCTCTAATTAAGTTGACATGTATCGAGTATAACTGGATAATTTGACCTACTGCTTTGATGGACCAATAAAGTGCTGTACAGTTACAGAGTGATTTACACTGAGGATACAGGTTCTTTGGACTTTTAGTTTTCATACCTTGGAACTTTTTGTGACCTCACCTATATTTTAAAAACCTCAAAACTTCTGACAGCTAATGATCTATTTTGGATAAGCCTAGGCTTTTTCATGTTTTGCTGTACAAGAGATTACTTAGTCCCAAAGCATCGTGTTCTATTTCTAAACTTATGAGAATTTTAGTATCTCTCTTCTATTAATGATCACTGTTTAAATCATTCATTGGAATTACTTCTTATTCAAGCTAACTATTTATTTTATGCCTTGTTAGTTCTTTAGCTTGTTTCCTCATCTGCCTCAGGCTACATCTGTCCAGCTAAATAAAACAAACCAGGGACCTTTCTCTGGTTCTGAGGGGAAGTGGCATGGCCTAGCTTGACATATGACTATTATGCCTTCTCTTTCTTGTTTGGAAAAGTTTGGTCCTATTCATACTGTCAGCAGGAAGAATTTCTGTTTTGTGCTCTGTTCCAAATTACCCCTAGATGTAGTCTGGGAGTGTGGTAGCTGGCATTGGTTTTAGCAAGGAACTAAAATTTTCTTGCTAGCAAGAAAATGCAGTGGACAGTTGCAGGTTATTACTGGAGCCTGTGAAAGTGTCTTATTTATTGTATTAGTAAAATTCACAGAATCAGAATAATTCAGATTGGAAGGGACATCTGGAAGTCAGGTCTCAAAGCATCTCTAACTAGATCAGGCGCTCAGGGTTTTGCCCAATTTTGCCCAATTGGCAAAAAAATGGTGATTCCATAACCCCTCCAGGCAATTTGCTCCAACATTTGAATACCCTCATGGTAAAAATGTTTTCCTTTGTACCCAGTTTCCCATGTGTCAGTTTTTATGTCTACTACCTCTTGTCCTTTCACTGTGCACTTTTGCATCCATCTTTTCTATCACCTCTTATAATGTAGTTTCTGATAGCAGGAAGTTCTTGCCTTAGCCTTCTCTTTGTAAGGCTGAACCTAATTCTCTTAGCCTTTTCTTATATTTAATATTCTCCAGATTCCTAATAATTATGCTGGAGTTGCTACAATATGTCCACGTCTTTCTTGTACTGGTAAATTCAAAATTTTACATGGTACTCCAGATGCAATCTCACAAGAGCTGTGTAGAGACTGAATTTCTTCCTTTGACCTGCTGGGTATTCACTTACTAATACAGACCAGAATGCTGTGGGTCACCTTTCCCACTAGAGCAAAAGTGATGATGATGTTCAGCTTCTTGTTCACAGGTTCTTTTTTTCAAAGGCTGCTTCTCAGGGATAGAACTGCAGCCTGTATGTATAGGGTTATCCCTTTGCATTTGCTCTTTTTTTTTTAAACATTGTGAAGTTCCTGTCAGGGTTTTTCCTAGTCTGTTAAGATTTCTCTGAGTAGCAAGGCTGCATGTCAGTGTATCAGTCGCTTCCCTTCTAGTAAGTACTACCTGCAAACTTGCTGAGTGCAAGTCTGTGTGTCCCATTAAGGATGTTCATGAAGACATTAAATAGAATTGGCCCCAGAACTGATCTCCAAGGGATATTGATAGTTTGGAGGAGCTGGTTGGAGTTTGTGCAGCTGACCTCCAAAAGTGATGGTCCAACATAATTTCCCTCACATTCTACTGCACATTTACGAAATATGTATCTCACCATTCTGGGGGCAAAGGAGCTTAGGGAGGTGGTGTTAAACACCTTGCTAAAATGTAAGCAAACATTTATTCCTCTTCCCTTCTCTTCAAAGCTGGTCATCTCATTGTAGAAGACAATCATATTGGTCAGTCATGATTTGCAGTTAGTAAATCCATCTGGGCTATTTCTAGTAATCTGTTTGTCTTTTGTGTCTGTTGAAATAGCTTCTCGTAGGATTTGCTGCATAACCATCCCAAGGACATAGACTGAACAACCTGTAGTTCCTTGAGTCCTCATGGATGCCCTTCTTGAAATATAGATGTACTGGAAACTCTAGTTTAGGCTGTTGCATATTAATGCAATTAGTCAAAGTTGTAGCACTGTAATTTTAATTATTTTCATATAAGGAAGTAACACAATGGGTGGTATAACTTGCAGACTGATTAAAATTATATAGAAAAAGAGAAGTGTTTTGGGTTCTACTTCTTCAGTTTATAGTTCCTTTGACAGAGAAATGTGTAGTACCACATGTTCAAAATAAGTTCTGGTATAAAAGTAGTTCTTGTGATGTCTGCACTGATATATGGAGCATGCATAGATTTCACTCAAATCTGTTAAAAATAAAATACATTGGGAATTTTGTATATGAATACTCTTACCCATTATGTTTTTGTGCAATAATGGTACGTGCAGACAGGCCAACAGCTCCCTTTTTTTTTCTGCTTTACATTTGCAGATCTGTATTTTTGAAAACTATCCAATACTCAAGTTTAAGATTACATTTAGCAGGTAAATAATTAAAAGAACAAAGTATTGATGGTTTTAAAATTAATAGCTCTGAACAAGTTTACGTTTTCTCTTATTAAAAGGGTTTTTGATGTTATATCTCTTGGTCAGAATATTTTTATTAGATGCACCCCTAATCATAGCAAGGCTTATACTAGCAGAACTGTAATGGGTTTTTCTTTACATACAGTTTATACTGATTTCACAAATGAAGTAAGTTAATAATAATAAAAAGTATTTTGCTGATTCAAATTAGTTACACTAGAGCTCTTTTCAGTATTAAAAAATAACTAAAAGTCACACTGTCATATGATTTTGCAAACTGACAAAGATATCTCATATACATCACAGTGAAAAATACAAATTTTTATGAATGCCCTTTCATATTTAATATAGGCTATCTTCCTAACTGTTGACAATCATTTCAGTAAATCAGATAGGTACTTGGAATCAACACATATTAAAAAAAATAACTATGTGGTCAGTGAAGCTCATGAAAGAACTGATTACACTGACATTTCAGTTAACTTTTTTGTATTTTGAAAGTTTGAGATAGTTCTGATGTTATTTAAACCCTGCCTAATTTTATAGCCACTTGCATGCTGCAGAAAAACATATTGAAGTAAATTGTATTATTCTTTATCTTGTCCTTCTTGTTACATGCTTGAAATGTACTGTACTTCTACTTTTCTTGTCACTTCTTTCTAGATAGTGTAAGGCAGATTAATAACAGGAATATACATTTGTTATGGTGAAATGTTGAAATGCTCTGGATGCAGAAGAAATGCTTTCAGTCTTTTATAAGAGGTGTTGTTATGCAGAGAAATTAATGGAAGGCTGGGAACCCAAGACTGATAAATATTTTCAAATCTATCATTAAGGAATTGTGCAACTTTTTATAAGACATAATTTGTGAAGTTTTAATCTTATTCAAAATACGGACTTTATCTACAGGAGTTCTTAATGAGATCAGAGTCAGACCCAGTGTTGCTTTTTCCAATGTCAAGGTCCTTGACATGCTTTTTATTTTCTTTTTCAAACACAAAAATCATTAGAGAAAGGTCTAATGTCATTCAGAAAATTTACTTTTTTAATGATATTTCTGTTATTTTCATAGAAGAAGCCATATTTCTGTTAAGAACATCTTAGTAAGGTGATAAATCTCTCATGGGATTGATTCAATCTGGGAAAATTCCGTCTCTCTCCTCTGTGTATAGGAGGACCTGGACCCTTCTGTGTGATTTTTCCAATATTGGGATTAATTTTAGCTATATTATCTAAGTGTCAGATGAGTCTGTACTACCTTACTCTTCCTTGAGAATTACGATTTTCATTACTTTCAGGGTTTTTAAGAACTTCTTTGCCAAGGAAGATATAAGGCAATAACTATTTATGAGGAAATGGAGACGTATGATACATATGTAAATTGTTAATAGATGAAAAAAGGTTATACATATGAGAAAAAATATGTATAAGATATATGTTCACTGCTGTTGATAAAAATCTTATCTCCAGGATGTGCTTTCAGGCTCATTACATATAATTCCTCACGGAGTTCTGCTTTAAGCCATCTCCAGAATTCAATGAAAAATATTGTGTAAATTTGTAAAAAAACCATTATGATTTCTGAGGTGATATTTCTATAATTTTTCTGTACTTCTTCATAGTATTTTTAGCTACTTGGCATAGTTGCTTTGTACATTTCATTTATATTCAAGTATTGGTAACCTGTGATGGGGAGTTCTGTTGTCACTGCACTGTCCTCATTGCTATCATCTGCTCTAGAGTCTGAACAGGCCCTCAGTGCAACAGGACATGCATGTTCAGGATTTCCATCAGTGTTAGTGACTATTTGCAAGATTATAAACTTAATCTTGTGTGTTGTTTCTGAGTATATTATTGTCCTTCTATATTGCATCTGCCAATTATCGAGTCTAGAGCAACTGAATCAAGACTGCGAGGAACTTCAGGGAACCTGACATTCTTGTTTACGTATGTTGAAATGAATATTGTTCTGATACACAAACTGCTAGGAATCTGACATTTTAGTTTGTAATCTGAATTAACTCTTCGGTGTCTTGTAGAGATGTTTTTTGTTTACTTTCTCTAATAGGAACTTCGAATGTACTGCTGGACTTCTCTAATATAGAAAATGCCATGAGTAAAGCAATTTCTACATCTAAGTGACATAATGACTTGAAGGGAGAGAGTCTTAGGCCTGAATCCTGCAAAGATTTTTGTGCCTGTTTAATGTACCTATTCTTGAGTAGCCTAACAGAAACAAATAGACATGTACAAGATTAGGCTGGCATTTTCTAAAGAATTGTTTTGGACTTTGGTATTCTATGAAAATGTCACACAAGATGTAAGAATAGTAATTTATATTTTAATACCATCTTTTAATTTTTCTATTTTTAGGATTTTAGTGTTGCAGATTGAGACACAATTTGAAATAAAATAAATATTTACGTTATAAGGGGCCGTCTTCTACCTAATTTATTAGAGCAGTGTTTTGTAAAGAAACAAGGAATAAATGATCTTTTCTGCACCATTCAAAAATGTAAGCCCTGAATAAGTGTTTATATGGTCTTTATTCTTTATTGGCACATAGATACATACTTCCTGTTAAGCTTTGGTAGATTTTGAAAAATGGGATTTAATTATTTATTGGCTGCTGAATATCATATTTTTACTTTACATGTTGGTGATGATTAATTCTTTTTGTAATTTTCTGATGAATTATTTCTGTTTCTGCTTAATCAGCAGACCTACTGTGAAATATAATTGCACTTGAAGGAAAATTACTGTCTCATGAGATGAATAAGTTTGATGATTAAATTACATAGAATAAAGCAATAACATTCGCATTCTTGAGATGACATACTCATTCTTTGTTGTTCTTTGATGATCTTTACAAAAACAGAGTATTTTTAGAAAATATTCAATATGTTTCAAGTCAGACTATATGAAATGAAATTTGAAGAATCCTAAATAAGATATAGTCTCACAGAAAAGACAAGAATTTTGCCTTTTTTAATTAAAAATGTTGGTCCTGATCTTGGTTCAACATTATGTAAATCACTGAGGTTGGAAAAAGCTCTTAAAATTGATCAAGACCCACACATGTTATTAAAGTTAATTACTAAACTTGATCAGAAATAGGTTTTTTGTATGGTATTCATATGAGCAGGAGGCAGACTTGGTTGGACGGGACCCTAAAGACTACATAGTTCCAGCTTCCTCCCACCCCCCGAGTCAGGGATGCTGTAATATTTACAAAAGACCTACATTTTTAAGACAAGTAAGACTCTCCTCTATAAGCAATAAATATCTGAGAGTTAAGCCAAACAGCAGTCTAGGTATATGTTAAGAGATACCATTATTAAAAGATGTAAAATTAAGTTTTGCTGGGTTTAGGGGCGCTCATTTTGAAAGGTAAACTCCAACTCTTATGAGTGGCACCTTATATTGATTTCTTGGGTTTTCCAATGTATCTCAGCTCTTCAGAGTGCTAATTCTGAGTTACAGGTTCTATTTGACAACCTGCATTACAGATTAAGTGCAAAATCATGCAAATATGATCCACAAATCACACACAAAAAAAATTAGCCTTTGGCATGCATAGCTGACATTTCATGAGAGATGTCTCAAGAATTGTTTATAGTATAGATTGTCACCAAGATTGAAATGCATAGTAGCAAATCCCTCTGGTCCAAGCAGTCCTTTTTACTTCAGTGCAGTGATTGCTAGCATCTTGGTAGAAAAATTTCAGAAAAAAATCTTTCTTTCTAAAATAAATAAATAATCTATTAGAACAAACCCCTGTAATCTTCAAAATGGAATTTGAAGTTAGAACTTTCTCTGACTGGTGATCTTTGATGCCGAGCCTCAGAAGAGGATTTTATATTGTATTTCTAAGCAATGCTGTGGGATGTAAAGGAAAAAAACTGAAAAAATTGGACACAATTAATATGCTGAGTGTGGTATAGCTTTGCTTAACAGAACGATTCAGCAGTCATATTTTAATACAGAATGAAATGTGGATAGCCAGAGGTTTAGCCAATGTAAGTCACTGAAGGCAGTAGCATGTTGTAATGTTATATGTAATTTATATATGTTTGTGTGTATATATATATATAGTGTATATATATATATATACATGAAACAAACACAGGAACTAGTTTTTTATTTCATATTTCATTCAGAGCAATCAATTTCCTTACAAATTACAATTTCTTTTCTCTGCTTTTCTGAATTCATTACAAAGAAAATAAGGTAGAACTTTCAAGGTCTATGGTAAGCAGGTGAATAGATTATTTTGGATACTCCTTTGATCTGTAAGATCTATAAATCCAGAAGATGATGTCTAAATTCTAAGCAATCCAAACATAAACATTCCTATGTTTCTGTATTTTTAAAAAATAAGATTACCAAACTTATTACCATATTTATTACCACATTGCAGTAGTGTAGGTCAAAGGGAAATGACAGTGGTAAGTTTCCCAGCTGTCAGTGATCCCATATTTGAAGTTAAAAAATGTAACCTTTCCCTTACATTTGCTATGGAAATAAAGGAAAGTGTCCCATAAAACATTCCCCCAAAGTAGTGAACATTATCATTTCAACTCCAAGTTATATTGCAGAAATAATTTAGGGCTTATTCGAATGTGTTCTTTTTTTGTCTGTAGAAATTACTGCAGCCAACTTTAAAGTCCTACTTCCTGTCATAGTAGATCCTCATTTTACATAACTCAGCAAATGACAAAAAATCATTGTGGGGAAAGCTTTTACAAGCAATGTTTGCTCTTTTCAATATTTGTCTCTTGTCTGACTTCTGTGTGAAAGCTCAGGCCAGATATGCAAGAAAAGGAAGCAAGGCAGAAAAAAGTTTTCTTTGTTTTATTTCCTTTCAGCCAAGTACTGACACGTTTCATTCAAAGACATGATTGCTCACAGTTACAGTTGCTTCTGTTTAGTATCATCCTGGATTACAGTAGGAGTTGAGATAGTGAATATGATGAATTTTCTTCTTTGGACATAGGTATTAATGGTGGTGTTTCCCTGGCACTCACAGAAGCTTGTTTCTATTCTCATAAAGTACACTTTAAAAAAATTTGCTAAAGTATTGTCAGTAAGTTTCATTAATTTCTCATGTATAGGGTTTAAATAGATGTGGGAGCTGAGATAATTTATACTGTTTGTTTTGAAGATAAAAACAATGGCAGTTTTATTTATATAATAAAGAACTGCTGGTATGTTCCTACTCACCAAGTTCTGCAGATAACCTGTGAAAGAGAGAGAATTTTATAAATACATGTGAAGACATGTGCATGTATGTAATCAGTAAAACCCACCTTGTTCTCTTCTAAGTGTGATATGAGCAAAAAGGCAGGCTTTATGCTGAAATTAATCTACATCTAAAGCAATATGCAGACTATTATATTGCCCACATAATGTAGATTTGAAAGCTAGTGGAAATGTTGATAACCTTTAGTATATCACCCACAATGATGCCAGGGTGTTTTGACTCTGTGTGCTCTATAACTCAAGTAAAATCTTTTGCCAAACTAGGGTAATAAGAATGACAACTTTGCACAGGTTCAGAGAAAATCTGCAGACTCACCTTTTTCTACAGAGATTGGATTTCTCCCATTGCTTTTAAGAGAATATGTCAATGTGCAGGTGGCCTTTTAGGAATGTGATTTACAGAATAGAATGCTAGAAAAGATTGAACCTTGGAGGAGGAAAAGATGGCAGCTCCCCTATGCTGGAGATGCCAGGTAGGACATGGAATACAGGTGCCTTGCTGCCAAGGTATTTGCTGCTTTAGTTACTTCTCCAGAATGAAATACTTCTAACTGCTGACACAAAGTGCTGAAGAATTGTAAATTGATTCTTCTGATAGATTTGACTGTTTCAGAAACTAGTTAAATCAAAGCATTTTGCTCTGGTGTTTTTGTTTTGTTTTGGGCTGTTTGTTTTTTTCTCTTTTTCTTTTTTAACTCCCTGGGCCTGCTCTTGCTAGTGCTTGTAACAAGGAATGTCCTGATAACTGCTTCACGTTTATTGAATGAAAGAAAATTCTGGGAAGAGAACACAGCAGGACAGAGCGCTGAGGGAAATTACATATTGGCTTTGAAAAATATATTTTATACTATAATAAATACACAGGAAGACCTTTAGAAGGACCTTGACCATAGGAAAAAACATGAATTTTTGAAAGCAGAATAGGTCTTCAAGAAAAAGCAGCAGAAGAGCATGAGGAGCTTCCTCTGTGTGTGCATAACTTGAATCCAGCTGAAGTCATACCTGTTCAAAGAACTTTCTTAATGCAAGAAGAACCTAAATTTTGCAAGAGGTGAGTCTGTTTCTGTTCATATCCGTGAATATGCAGATAAATGAAATCCAAATCTAGTGTGTGCCTGGGGTTATCAGTGTTTGAAAGCTCTCCCACGGTTTTCATGGGGATGAAATGGAACCTCCCTCAAGCAGAAATTCTAGTAGTAAATCATCTTCTTTTGTTAGTGAGAAGGTAGAAATATTTGTAATAGGGATTCTGATTTGCTTAGGCTACCGTAGAGTGAGCATTCTGGTGACAGCTGGGTTGGGATTCACAGAGTCAGAGAATATGCTAAGTTGGAAGGGACCACAAGGATCACTGAGTCCAACCTGTAGCTCTGCACAGAACCATCCTCAAGAGTCACACCATGTGCCTGAGAATATTGTCCAAATGCTTCTTAAACTCTGCCAGGCTTGGGGTTGTGACCACTGTCCTGCGGAGCCTGTTCCAGTGCCCAACCACTTTCTGGGTGAAGAACCTTTTCCTGATATCCAACCTAAATCCCCCTGGCACGACTTTAGGCCATTCCCTTGGGTCCTGCCACTGGTCACCACAGAGAACAGATCAGTGTGTGCTGCTCCTTTTCCCCTCATGAGGAAGCTGTAGACTGCAACGAGGTTTCCTCTCAGTCTCCTCTTCTCCAGGCTGAACAGACCAAGTGACCTCAGCTACTCCTTACATGGCTTCCCCCCAAGGTCTTCACTATTTTCGTTGCCCTCCTTTGGACACTCTCCAATAGCTTAATATCTTTCTTATTGTGCAGTGCCCAGAACTGCACACAATATTCAAGGTGAGGCCACACCAGTGCAAAGCAGGGCAGGACAATCCTCTCCCTCGACCCGCTGGTGATGTTTTGCCTGATGTCCCCCAGGACATGGTTGTACCTCCTGGCTGCCAAGGCACTGATGACTCATATTCAACTTGCAATCGACCAGGACCCCCAGGTCCCTTTCTGTAGCACTGCTTTCCAGCATCTCATTCCCCAGTCTGTACAGACATCCAGGGTTGCCCAGGTGCAGAATCCGGCACTTCCCCTTGTTGAACTTCCTATGGTTGGTGATTACCCAATCCTCTAATTTGTCAAGGTTTTTCTGTAGGGCCTCTCTGCCTTCAAGGGAGTCAACAGCTCATCCCAGTTTTGTGTCATCTGCAAACTTGCTTAGCATCCCTTCCAGTCCTGCATCCAAGTCATTTTTGAAGATGTTGAAGAGCACAGGGCCTAAGATGGAGCCCTGTGGAACCCCACTAGTGACAGGTCTCCATTCTGATGTTACCTCATTCACTGTTATCCTCTGTGCTCAACCCTTGAGCGAACTGCTCACCCACCACATGATGTGTTTATCCAGCTGTGTGCTGGACATTTTGTCCAGAGGGATCCTGTGAGAGACAGTATTGACAGCTTTACTGAAATCCAAAAAGATGACATCAGCTGGCTTCCCTTGATGAGGTGGGTGGGTTAGCTTGTCATAAAAGGAAATGAGGTTGGATAAGCAGGACTTTCCTCTCCTGAAGCTGTGCTGGCTGTGACCAATGACTGCATTGTGATTTTCAATACCTCCCAGAATAATCTTCTTCATAACTTTACCAGGCAATGAAGTTTCCTCTGATCTAGTCCTAAACCTCTCCATCTAAGGTAGTAGAAATAAAGGAACTGTAGGTTTCCTTTGTTGTCCACTAGGCATGCTTTAGCTCATAGTTCTCTAAATATTTTGTGTTTTGTTTTAGGATGAAGGCCTCATTCTACAGGAATTCGTTTAGGAGGAAGTAGGGCACACTGTAGAAGTGTCTGTAGCACAAACAAGTTTAATGAAGGAAAGTTCTTATGGTGAGGAAAGTAGATTTCTCAAAATGTTGAAGTCCATGTAGGTTTTCTCACAGTATATATTGCAGCTACTGATGCCACAGCTTAAGAATCTTTTTTTTTTTTTTTTTGAGCAGGGGGGAATGGAGTTTGTGTACAAAGATTACGTAAAAGATAGCTCTTCTAGAGAGAGTCAACACTGCCAATAAAGCTAAACCACTTAATCTGTGAGCAGCTATCTCTTCATGGCACTAAATATGAAGACTGCATGGAGCCAGAACAGCAGGGAGTGATCATGTTATTTGCTGATTTACCAACTTACTGGCAGTTGATTAATGTATCTAGCAATGTGTTGTGATTAAGATACTGTTGCTTGGAAAGAAAATAAGACAGAGTTCTGCAAGTAACATATATGACTGCTAAAGATATTGTAAGGCAGAGTATTATGTTCTTTGTTGCAGAATTTCCTTTCCTGACTTTTTTTTTTTTGGTTTGTTTGTTTTAAAACTCTTTTAATTACTAAAAATTTTCTTGTTTCCATGAATTCTAGCAGTTTCTATGAACAAGATTATTCAGTGTCTTGGGGATGGCATTTATTTTTCACAGTTCTTTAGTGTTGTAGGATTTCAGGATTTTTTCTTATAGATTTTTAATTAAGAATGGCCTTGGTCTAGTCCTACTTGCTATGATTGATCAGTTGGCAGGAAGATGAAAGAGTGTTTCTAAGAATAGAATTAAATTGACTTGTCTGTGTGATGTCCTGAATCTTGTTAATCTTGCTAATTACAGGGCATTTTAGATTTTGTCTCATTAGACTTCACAAATTTGTATTTTCAGCCACAGTGTGTCTAAGTGTAACTCCAGCATTAACTTTGAAGTGAATAGGTGTCAAACTCATTACTTTCTCTGGATTCTTCTTGTAAGATAAATTTCTTGTAAGATAAATAGGACCAGAAACTTCTGTCCTATCATTACAACTTAATTCAAAGATCAAATCAGTAACAATAGGTAATTACTTTGCAGTTTATTTTGTATGCAATATCGTAGGAAATTATTCCTCATGCATGTACTCAAGTAAAGATAGTGACCTCAACTATAGTGAGCACTTTTCATTCCCAGAACTACCTATGTTCTCTATTTCAGTGTTGCAACTACAAATCATTCTTTATAAGTAAATATTAGCAAAAAATTCTTTTTGTATTTGAGGAATGTAAGTGCTTTTGAGGGTCCTTACTGCCATGCTGTCTTAATGTTTATACTTTTTAATCTGGATCTTTGGACTGCAGTTAAGACAAAGGTTATTAATATAGCTTCATCTTCCTCCGTTATATTCATTGTATTTGAAATGCTGGCATGTGGTTATTATTGAAGCTAAGAATGAGTTAGAACTGAACCTGCAGTTTCCTTTTTAAAGTCCAATGCATTGTAGAGAGAGCGAATGAAAGATATGTGCCTGGTTGATTGAAAGCATTAATTGGAAACTATCAATCCTAAGGGACCAGACATATTTTGAAGCAGAAACTTGACAGACTAGATTAGATGTAATTGTCTTCTTTATTCTCACAAAAATCAGTGAGAGAGTTTCTCATCTGACAGTTTGCCATTGACACATTGGACAGCAATTTCATATGAACTTGGAGACTATTAACAAAAGGCAGGGATAGAAAGCTGGAACTTTCTTCACAGTACAAGTGATAAATGGAGGTATGCTTCAGAGACATCAAGAAGGTCACATTCTAATAAGATTAAATTAGTGAAGGGAGAAAATAAGCATATAATTCCCTAATTATCTAGTTAAATTAAAAAGAATCTACTGGTATACAGAAAAAATAGGGAAATCAGAGATATTTTCATTTATTACACTGACATCAATAAATGGTCATATAATCTGAAGAATGGTAAAACCAGTAAAGAGGAACATACAAGAAGAAGTCATGCTCAGGGATGTGTATTTTGTTGTAACTCAGTTCAAATACAGAGTACTTAGTGACTGACAACCTGTCAATTTGAGATTAGGGGACAGATATATCACTGCACACTTATAAGAAGATATCTAGCTCAGTCATAAACAAAACAAACAATACAGATTAGGGCTGACCAAAATGCTGCTGAAGAAAAAAAAGACGAAACCCCAACAACCACCAAACCTCTCAGAAGCTTGAACAATTTTTTTGTTCCGGAAAATCTTAAAGTGAAAGGGTAACCAATTTACTGCCAATTTTTGATTGAACATCTGAGAAATGACTTTTTGCCTGACCTGCACTCCACTGAATGTATATAGTAGTATCAATGAGTTTGAAATCCTGCTGTCTCACTCATATCTATAAAAGTAAATTAAGACTTCTGGGTCATCAGTGTTAAATATCTTTCAAGGAACATGAGATACTAGCACTGAAACTAGATAGGGAAATGAAGTGTTGAAATAGCACAAATACACAGCTTTCTGTTGTGAAAGAAACAGTAGTAGGAAGCACTGCTGAGAATAAGAGTATTTAGCTAAATTAGTTTAATACCTGATCTACTGTTGTTCATTACTTTCCATAAAATAAAGCCCCTTTGCTTAAAGCTTTTTTACATCATTCTCTTAGCAAGAATGTAGAAGAGAATTTTCTGTGTTTGACTTTATTTTCAGCTGATTTGGCTAGATGTAGGTATATATTAATTGAATTTTTTGGTCAGCATTATTACTGTGAGTAGTTATATGTTGAAGTTGGGGTTTCACCCAATTTGCTTTTGAAAGATGTGTATGATTTGAGGACAGGGGAACTTTTTATCTTTTATCTTAATATTTCTATTTTTAATTTATATTAATCTACCCTCCAAAGTAATGACCTTTAGGTAATTTACATCACTGTTTCCTTTCCCTATAATTCTGGAAACTTGTGGGAAATCTATCTGTTCTGAAAACTAAGAACTCTTCCAGCTTAAATAAAGCATACGTTTTTTAATTAGACGAATTTTCACTTGTTTAGTTTTATTACATTTGATGAAATGAATGGAGATTGTTAACTAGGCTGCCAAGACAGATGCTATGTGGTTAACTGTGTTACAGAAAAGTAATGTCAGATTATAATTGTCTTGTAATTTTTTAATGTTTTTGCTCTGTTAAGTTTACTACCCTATTAAATCTGTAGGTTAGTTTTAGTTAGGAGGCTTTTATAAGATTTCCTAAATAGATGGCTGGTGAAGAAATCATCACATGAAACGATACATCTCAAAAATTCATGGTTATAATTTAGTTTATAGGGGTAGGAAATCATGAGATATATTTCTTTCCCAATTCAAATTAATAGACATGCCCTCCTAAATTATGTTTTTCAATTTCAAAAGCAAAAATCAATATACTTAAAATTATTTGAAATATATTTTATCCATTTCATAGCAGCTCACCTTTTACTCTTCCCTTTAAAACATCCTGGCAATAAATCATGCTGGGTAGATAGAGAGTGATTTGCATCAAGCAGTAATGATGGAAATATATAAACCAGGAGAATGCAATTATCTACACTCAAAAAAAGCAACTTCATAAAGTTTGTGATTGTTAGCCTCATTTTCTATGGAAACAAAGTGTATGTGATTATACTGTCTCCACAGCTGTCCCTCTACCTCTGCTTCCTTAGTCAATGGCTAATATCAAGCAAATTGGATAGCATGGTTCAAAGACACTAAATTCCTACAAATTTTGGTGTTCACAACAAAAAACTCTCTGAGAGACTCTAATACTGAGAGAAAGAATGCAGCAGGATCTTACATTTATTTGACAACAGAAAGAGATGTTGCAAATCCCATGCTGGAGAAGTTTCAGTTGGACTTTATTCTTTTGTTATGCATCAACAAATTCACTCCTTCATCAAAGTTTGTCTTTGATACAGGTTCTTTGTTGCATAATAGGTTCCTGTCTCAGATTTTGTATACTTCCACTGAAAAGCCAGTTGATTAGGAGACACACCTGCATTGCAGCCCAGGACTTGGAAGGAGTAGTGCTTACAAGAAGTACTTTTCTCTTGTACAATGCTATGGTATAAAGCAGTATGGCCTCATTGTACTGATTGCTTTGTGGGTAGATCTTCAACCTGCAGTGAGCCTGTCTAGGTTCTTGTTGACACTGGTAGTGATTGTCCTCTCTTTGTACTGCCACAAAGACGATCACAGGGCTGGAACAACCCTCCTATGAGGAAAAGCAGAGAGTAGAGGTTATTCAGAGTGGAGACGAGGAGGCTCTGGGGAGACCCTATAGCACCCTTCCACTACGTAAAGTGGACCTGTAAGAAAAATGGGGACAGACTTTTAAACAGGGTCTGTTGCGACAGTACAAGGGGTAGTAGTAGTTTAAACTGAAGGACAGTTGATTCAGATTGGGTGTGAGGAAGGAGTTTTTACATGAGGGTTATGAAACAGCGGCACAAGTTACCAAGAGAGGTGTTAGATGCCCTATCCCAGGAAACATTCCAGGTCAGGCTCTGAGCCACCTGATTTGCCACTGCTCATTGCAGGGGCATTGGACTTTGGCATTTAAAGGCTCCTTCCCACTCAAACCATTCTATGATTCTACGGTTGGTGCTTTTCCCCTCATTACAGTATTTGATGCCAAGATCCAGGGGCTTCTAGTTCTATTCCTTCCAGCTCTTACTTTGCACTAAAATAGTCTGGCAGGAGCATTATTTGAACCAGGGCTTTTGAACTGTACTGAACAAACCCTGATGATTCCAGTAAAAGTAGTCACCACAGCTGACAGCAGAGTCACGAGACTTTCAATTTAATCCTAAAATTTTGAAGAATACTGAGACATTAGCTACCTTTGAAAGTATATGTCTTATTTTTTTTTTTTTATTAATTCAAGGAGCTATCCTAACCTCCCTTCCTTTTGTAATTTATGCTTATGCTGCATATGTGATATTTGATATTGTTTAAGCAATATAGACTTTTTTACCACCTGAAAAAAACAGATTCTGGGCACTGATCAAACATAATGTTACATCAAATGAAATGTTGTTATCTTTGTTAGCTAACAATTAGAGATCATTTTAGCTATTTATTTAAAAAGGCATCACCATCATCATTTTAATTGTGATTTTATTTACATTTTGGGAGTGCCTGAAAGCCTCCATCACTCTCAGTGTGCCATTATGCTGTGTGAAGAACACAGCAAAGGCACAGTCCTTATTCCAGAGAGCTAATGGTTTGAGAAACTGCAGAATACCAGGCCACTTTTATGTGAGCTTATGTCTGAATTAATATTATCTAACTGGTAATGTTTCTTTTCCCACTCTATGGGTTGTATCATCCATTGTTATTTAGCAGGACGTAGAACATTGACATGATACATTCGGCATTATTGAGATAAAGAATGAAATTACTGGATGTTCTTTTGCAGTCAATAATTTTATTTTGTCAAGACTTGACAGATAATGCTCCTTTTTTGCTTTTTCTTTCTGATGACTGTATGTGATAACTAAAGCTATTATAATCCATAGTTAAACAGAGGAAAAGAAATTATCAGAATAGTATATTTGTGACTGGAGAGCTTAAAAACAGTAGCCATAAACAAAAGCCTACTTTACAAGAAATGCATGCATATTTCCTTCTGTAAGGAAAGATACTTTTATTGCTCTCACAGAAGTAATAAATCCTGGCAAAATCTGTTACGAAAAAACAGCCTTGCACAGAAGAAAAAGAAAATCCTTGTTACATGTGATGACTGAAGAGAGGAAATTTTTTTGGCATTATACAGAGATCTTCTTGGCTGCTGAGGGAGAACTGGAAGAAGTGGGAGCTCAGCCCGCATATAAGATATGTCTCTGGGATTCCCGGATTATCTTGCTCAGCCTGTACTTCTTTCCCCATCCCTAGCCCGCCTGGCAGCTCAGTGCTGTGTGTTGGTGTTGAGCAGCCCTGGTTGAAGATGACATTGCTCTAGCAGACTATCTTTTGGCTGTTCTTGTGGGTTCATTTTCTACCGACAGGAGGTGGAGAGGAAAAAAGGGGGTTAGAAGGCCAGGACACAAAAAACAGATATGCTGCAGGACAATTTCTTGTATGTGAGATCTGTGGTGTATTGGTGACCTCCCTTGCACATTCTGGAAGTGGGCAGGTGTGATGCACTTAAACATCAGTAATGTCTTCAACATTGTCAAAATCACAGAAAGACTTTTTGCCAAACTGCAAGGAAGGAACAGTCTGTCTGTGATGACTGAAGCAGCCCACTCCTCCCAGTGCCTCCCAACTGGAATTTAAACTGTGACTGGGGACTTGAGATAAGACTATAGTTNTCTGACCGGTTTATAGCCATCGATTGCAGAGCTCCAGTCGTTTGAGTCGTCCCACCACATTTCTGCATGAGTGATGTGGTGGGTTGACCTTGGGTGGATGCCAGGTGCCCACCCAGCCGCTCTGTTACTCCCCTTCCCAGCCGGACAAGGGAGAGCTGGGCTCGGGGGGCGGTGGAGGAGAAGGGGTTTGGGTGTGTGATGGTGAAATCTCTCCACAACAAACTGAAGGAGTAAACCCCCCCCCGCTCCGGGAACACCATGTACACACGGGACTTTACGTGAGAGGCAGTTGAGAAGGGGTCATAATAAACCACCAAAGACCCCTAACGCGCACCCCTTATTCATTCCTGAGTCCTTCCACCACCAGAAGACTGCACGTGATCCAAGTGAGGCAACAAATCTGCTACAAGAGCCTGCAAAGTTTGCATCACCACCCACCCCACCCAGGCATCTTCTGAACATATATTAATCCATTAGTCTATGTTTTTTGGGAAACCCTCACCACCAA
>VYXB01002617.1:123467-145512 GCA_013397135.1 Pachyramphus minor | reverse complement strand
TCCTATTTCTTTCCATCTCCTTATCTCTGTCTTGCTTTACCATTAAATAAAACCCACACTATTGACTTTGGCATTTGGTCTCATTTGCCCCTTCATTCAGGTAGAAGCATTTCTAATAATTTTAATAACCAGATCATAACAGCAGGGAAGAAGTCAGTGCAGAAGGCTGAGGAAAAGAAATGTTTCAGCTTGGCCCAGTGGGAAATGAGATCACTGCAATCACTGTTCAAGTGATATGTGTCCCTCTCTTTCATTATATCTGAACCAGTAGCTTCAATAGTGTAAGGGAATGTACTTGGGCAGTTGAGTTTGATTAGTTAGTAGAAGAGTCACTGACCATGGTTTCAGACCATGCCAACCAGTACCTGCTCCTGCATGTAGTGTGAGAAACAGCACAGATGCAGAACTGTTCCCATTTGGCAGTTTGCATTGAAGGAGAAATTCAAATTGTAACTGCTCTGCTATGGTAATTTGTGAACAAGGAATGATCTAGCTTTAGAGGTTGTAAATTCAGTGATGATAACTGGGTCAGACCATGCACTGTCCCAGGCCAAGGAATGATCCCAGATATGCTTAATTTTCAAGTATAGATAAAACTTGTATAATCAGTTCTTATCTGTTTACCTCGAAAAGGAGCAGTTTATACTTAGAGCTCTGGAGGCTCATGACTGTCTAGAGACCTCTAGGTGTTCTCTAATTTATGAATCAAACTAAAAGTCTTTGAAAACAACAAGTAAGAGATCCTGATATCTGTGATTCAGACCTCTGGGTTGGTAAAGACTGCCTGCCCCATAAGCATTTCTTCTACTGAACTTTTGACCATGAAAGTGTTTCTGTTAGTGCCTCCACCCTAAATTCCCAAGGCATCCTGTGGCTGTTGTGCATGCTAATTAACAAAGATCATGTCTCTCTTTCCTTCACTGACCAGAGATGGCCACAGTGTTCCTGTGCATATACAAATGCATATTTAAGACATAACTTTCTATGTTTTATCTCTGGTATTCACATACAAATATTTTTAAAGCTGCTGTATTTTCCTCATGCAAATCTTAATTCTTGATAAAGCTAACCAAAGGAAACCTAGTAAAAGAAACAATATTATCTAGTAAATCTGTGCTGTGTAGTCTCATTCAGGGAAAAGATCTAATTTCAGCTTTGGTTTCTGCTGCCTTTCTGTTGTGACATTCAGATTCACCTGGTAAGACTTACCCAGGATTCTAATAAGCTACCTATGGGCTAACACAATGTCCATCTGACAGCGAGAATGACAAAGTTAGAGCTACTTAGGAGAATCCTGCCCTTAGGCTCTCTGCCTCCTTCTAAAACATTATGGTGCTGAAAGTGGTCACTTACATATGTGCCTTTCTGATAAGAATTGCTGATAGTTTAGGGTGCGAGGTTGGTCATTTCTGCCTGATCAACCAAGAGCTTACCTGAACCTGCTGTGATTGTCTCTCTGACAAAGAAATACACTTTTTTCCTGCTGGCAAATGGACCATGAAGAGGAAGATTTTCTCATTCGGTTCCTTGTTATCTGACCAGAGTAGCTGGCTGGAGACCTGTTGGAATAAATTCTGTGATGAGGCAGAAGATGAGGGTATTCTCCCTGCAGGTGTTTATATTCTGTACTTGGATTGTTCCTGTTGATGCTGCTCACTCTTGTTGCTGCTCTTGACAGTCGAGAGGTGACTGTCCCAAGTGGTTTTCCCCAACTTTTAGTAAAAGTTGCTGTTGTTACTGCAGTGGTTGAGGACTAAACAACACGTGCCTCCGAACACTACAGTCCATATAGATACCATCATTTCACTTGTGTTCTGAACTGGCAGTTACAAGATCTGCTCAAAATCTCTGTTTCATTTGGCTTTATAGCTGGATAATTCGACTTCTGACTGAAGTTAAACCTGTCAAACATTGTAGGTTGGCATCTGCAGTTTCTTCCCTGGCCTCTGGCTGGTGCGAGGCAGCATGAACCCATCCATCAGAAAGATCCCCAAACCACATTTAGTTCTTACCATCACAGAAATTGATAGGAAGCTGTGGGGGACAACAAGGAACTATATTGGCAGTCTAAACAATGGAAACAACAAGTATACCCCCAGCAGAATATCTGAAAACCATACACCAGCTGAAAGAGACGATGGAAGAGACTGTTTTAAGCTTTAGTGTTTAGATTATTGTTAATGCATGCGGTTCATATGAAATGTACCCCTGTTTGTTAAAACTTTTTCCTCCCAGTTTATCCCTGATTTCTGACTGGATCCCAGTTGCTGCATTGCAGCATTTTCCCTATTTGGTCATCCTCCACCCCTTCTTCCCTATAAGGAAGAAGTTTGTACATCTCCAAGTTTGTACATCCCTCCTCCCACTTCTTCCCTTATATGTCAAATTCCTCCCTAGTTCTAGCACCTTCTTCCCCAACCCTATAAAAGAGCTAGCACCTCCTCTGCTAGGGATGCACTCCTTGAATGTTATGTGTCATACCACCATGTCACGGGATCGTCCTTTAATAAATGACCTCACCTTAACTCAAGATACCACGTGTGTCGTGTCTAATTCCAATCAGCGCATGACAGGAAGCCTGCATCAGAAAATGTTATTTTATAGAGAAGTGATGGAGTAAAAATGGAGTCAAAATTTTGCAAAATTTTCCCTTTAAACTGACACACAAAAATGAAATGTCAATTTACATCCTGTCTTGACAAAAACTCCTAATCTTTTTCAGGTCTTTGGTTTAAAGAACTTGGCTGATATTTATTGTAGAAATGTAGATTTTTGTATTGATTTAAATAAAACACTGCATTCTTCAGATGTTATAAAAACTGCTTCTAAATACTTTAAAAATACTTACTAAATATTGGCTCACAAAGAGTAGTTGTAGCCAAATCATTTTGTGGTGGTTTGAATGACCACTGATGAATTATCTGCTGTAAATGGGGCATTTTCCACAGCATCAGTATCATATGGTCTGATATGAAGGCATTATTTTTAGGCATGTTTTAGAAGTATTAAGAAGTACAGTCAAATCACAAAGGCATTTATGTACCCCTTACACTTAGTCACAGTCATTTTGTATAAACATTGTATCTCAAACTGCCATAACCATGGCTTCTTACATTTTTTTCAATTAGTAATTTTCCTCTTTTATCTCAAATCTCCAAAATTGTGCACTGAGAGGCACAAAGAAACAATCTATTTTCTGCACATCAATACATACAATATTTACATTATGCAGTGATGATCTCCCTGCCTCTGTGTGTGAAATAACATTTCTCAGTCATGGCACTAACGGTGTAAATCAAAACAGAGTCAGCCTAAAAAGAGCGCTTTTCATCCTCAAATGCATAAAATATGCATATTAAATTAAAAAGCTTTGGAATTCATGAATTACTGTAGCCCAGGGTTAGTAATAATTTATATCTTATGAAATTTTTCTGGTAGTTATTAATGGAAGTATTCAATGGTAAAGCATACACACCACAGTACCATTGCAATACATTGAATACATCCCAGAGTACTTAAAAGGAAGAAACATTTTTTCACTTGATGTAGATCAGTTCAACTGGCTTGACTTCTCTCCACCAAAGATTGAACTGAGGTTTTTAAGTCAGTGTCTGGGATGCATTTGGAATATAATATCTAATAAAAAAAGCGAGATGTGTAGGGAGAGCTTGGGGTGCACGATGGGCTCATTGATTCCTTACATATATAATGATTCTAATCAGTAATTTCTTTGCACTGGCTTACCACTATGTTATTTCCTCCTTTCAGCTTCTGCAGATATACTGACTGTTTTATCCAGGAAGGAAAATTCAGGCAGGAAAGGGAAGATGCTAAAAAGATTTTTTTGTTTTGTTTTGTTTTGGTTTTTTTTTTTAATCTCTTCAATAATTTATCTATATAAATAATTAGGAAATTTGCACTGTTGGCTGCATCTGAAACAGGTTTACACAGAGAAGCTTGGTAGGGGCATAGGGGAGAGGGTAAATATGATGGGTAAATGTGATTTTGCATTTGCATTCTGGGATAGTCTGCAGCTGAAGCAGTGATAATTACTCTTGCAGGATTACTGTCATGGCACAAGGATTCTCCTGGAGACTGTTGGAGAAGTACTGCACTGAGCTTTGTACACTAACAGAAAGATACATTAAATTCTAGTGAACCTGGAATGTTTGGAAAATGAGGAAATATTTCTGAAGTTGTGAAGGAAATATGTGCTCTCCTAGAGGATATTTTAAACTAATAAAGATTTTCATATGTCTTTTGGGGAAATCTTTTTGTTAGTGCCTGTTACATTATCAACATTAAGATTTTACTTGTCTTGTAAAAGTAAAAACTTAGAGCTCCCTTCCAGTACCTAAAGGGGGCCTACAAGAGAGCTGGAAGAGGGACTTTTCATGAAGGTGTATAGGGGAGGACAAGGGTTAATGGCAAGAGAGTACGTTTAAATTAGATATTAGGAAGAAATTCTTTACTGTCAGGGTGGTGAGGCACTGGAACAGGTTGCCCAGAGAAACGGGGGATGCCCCATCCCTGAAGGTGTTCAAGGCCAGGTTGGGTGGAATTCTGAGCAACTTGGTCTAGTGGCAGGTATCCCTGACAATGGTGGGGATTTGTAACTAGATGGTTCCTTTCAACCTGAACCATTATATAATTCTATGAATTTGGAGTCAAAAGACAAAAAATCAGGGAAGGACATACAGTCTTTGTTTATGTGATATCACCTGATTCTCCATTCTTAGTTGTCTCAGTTAATTAAGTTGGAAAATAAGAATTTTTTAGATTGTTTCCCAACTTTTGTGTAGCTGGGATAAAATACAATGGGTTGATTAATTTCACAAAGCATTGCTATCTTTTTCCACACCTTTTTGAGGGACAACTGTCAAATTGTTTCTTTGTGTGGGGATTGGACCAGAGGGCTTTCAGAACTCCCATATAACCCAACTAATTACATAACCTTCTGCTTTTTGAAATGGATTTCAAGAAACAATGTGTTTTTAATCTGTGAGTATGGCCATCGCTTGTGGTCATGCCAGCATGCTAACTTCATCTCTGCCGTTAATTGATGCACACGGCTGTTACAGTCCCTCTGATACACTGTGAGACAGTGTAGGCTGGGATCATTTACTCAACAATGGAATTTCTTGTGTTAATAAGCAGTTATGAATTGCCACAGGGAGAGCATATGCACAAGAAAAGATGACAGGGTTGTTGCTGTACTCCACCTACTTGGTAACAATTGTAAATTTTGATATAGAATGATTCAGTGGTCTAGAACATGAATTAAAACAATTACAAATAAACTCACGATGTTCAAAAACACTCATGTTTTTGAATGGTTTGGAAACTGTTCTGTGAAGTTGTTCATATGACATAGGGATAATATGTATTATAGTTTTTATGCCTTTTAAAAAACCTTAACATGCTTTTTTGGAGCACCTTATCTTAGCAGCGATGTCTTATTCTGAATATAGCAATAGGAAATGGTCTAGCTGACAACCTTAAGTTTCTAAAAAGAGTGCCATACTGAATAATGGTTTTGTTTTCTGATACACTCTAAAAGTTTCTACATATAATGGTCAAACTTCTGAAGAACTGTTCTTAAAAATTGAATACAATCTTAATTTTGAATTATTTTTTAGATTTACCAAACATAATTTGTGCTTAAATTTAAAATTATTTTCTTTAATTTCCTAAAATCAAGATTGTTTAAGAATGAAAATGCTTGTTACACAATTTGCCATGACAATTATTTTTCCAGAATTAATAATATCCCAACCATTTTCTGTGAAAACATTTGTCTTAAAAAATTTCATAAACAAAAGAATTATGTAGCTTAATGAAAGTCAAGTGAATAGTATTTTTATTTAATTATTACTGATATCAATCATTACAAGTGTCTTTCTTCTTTGAATCCATTACTCTGATTTTGTAAGATATCCCAAAATTTTCTAGCCATATATTTGGGCCTAACCTGAGAAAAATATCCCTGATGCAGGCCCGATGTATGAAAAATATCTAAATAGAACAAAAATATATTTCATGCAGAACATTTCTGAATCTTTTTAGACTGTAGAAAGAGAGCTGAGAGCCCTTTCCCATTGTAGAAGTCATGCAGCACCTTACAAGATTGAGCTTTTAATCAGGATTTCCACAATGATTGACTTAATATTCCATGTCAGGATATTCTACTAATTATGCTCTTTGAACCTCAGGGAAGAAAAACAACCGTCACAAATTCATGAAAGAATTCTCAGAAGAGGACAGCAATCAATTATTTCCATTAGCAAACAAAAGTTGAAGAAGAATTATTTTAAAACTGTAGAGGAAATATGTAGGCTAAATATTATGTAAGACATTGATAGAAATTGATAGCAATATAATGAGGATGGAGGAGATGGGCAAGGTTAGGAATCTTCTTTGTAGAATGGTTAATTTAATTATCACTGACAGTATGGAGGAGATGAACATAGTAAGCACCAATTAAAGATTTGTTCTAGTCTAAATTATTCTAGAAACTCTCTTGTGGCTATAGCAAGTGTGTATAAACCTCTCTCTGTCGAGCTCAAAATAAAGTCAGTGATGAGTAATCTTTTCATTTCTCAGAAGCTTTCAAGGGCAGGAAAGGTATAAGCCAGAGGTTGTGTGCATTTTTCACCAAGATTTAACCTGTATGAACAGCATGAGTCTCTAAAGAGTAGCAGTCTGCCTGTTAGTCTTCAAAACTAGTATAAATAACGTATAAATGACATTCCATTTGATCTTTTCCATGCTCTGTGACTATACATTACCACTAACAAATTTCATATACTGTCATAGATCCAGAGCTGCATTTTGTGTGGCTTTTGATAGATAGCAACCCATATTTTCTTTCACAGAGTGTGCTGAATGTGCTTCCAATCTGTCTTCCATCACAGACTTCTTTGTTGCATGTGCAATTGCTCCTGTTTAACCAGGGAACTGACTAATGGTGTCTAAAAATAACTGTATTGCTGCTCCCCTTAATTCAGAGTATATACCTTAGAAAGCATCCTGTCTTCTAGAAGCAGAAGCCAACCCAAAAGTCCAAACAGAACTTAACTTTATGCAAACTCATTTTAATGAGAAAACACAAGTTCTTGCTGGAGCTAAGGCTTAGATTACGCATTGGAAAGACAGATAAGACCATTCTGCAGCTTTTGAGCGTAGCCACACAGTTTGAAGAATACAAAGAAAAATATATTGGACAGTATCTGTCCAATCAGAGCCTCAGAACTGCATTTTTCATGGAGATTATGTGCAGAATTCTACTGTGTCCCACTGTGTGGATTTATGCATGGCTCACTGCCATTTATTACACTAGAATTTGCAAATGCATAATCTCCTACCTCTGCTTTCACTGAGCAAGGAAACAAGGAAAGGATTAGCTGAAGGAATGTAGGCAGAAGTCTTCTGATGATTCTTATCCAAAGCCTCAAATTTCATTCTTGGAAAAGTTTGTCCCTAGGTTCCATAATTGTGAAGCAAGTCTTCAAAGTGATAGCTGAGCATGAATTATGAAATCACACATTCTGCTTTTGTAGAGAGGCTGATACTATGGCTCCAGTTTCCAAATGAATGCATTTGCACACATGTATCTTCACCAATGCTGGGAATGAGTAGGTCACCTCACATAATTCTAAGTGCTTAAATAAGGTTCTTTATGTGTATTGTTGTTTTTTTCTCTAGAAAGAAGGATCATCACTGTCCAAGAAGTGGTCAAGTGATTGATGTTTTTACAATATACAATTAGCATAATATACAGTTAGCATAGCCTAACTTAAGTTTAGATTGAAGGAAAAGAAGATTCCTTTTTTTTTATCTTTTTTTTTTTTTTTAAATTTATTTTAATGCTTGTAAGGCTGCCAGCAAGCTTTGTATATGCAACTAAGAACACCATAAGTGCTATTCTAGATAATGGTTATAAATCTGGCCATATTATTTGTGAAAACCTGATGCAAGTTGTTGAGCCTTTCAGGAGAGAGATATTGTCTGGAAGCATGGGAAACCTGTTTTTCATCAGTGTGAAGAAAAATCTGTTTTTTCTATGAAGAGATCTGAGCACATATTGTGCTAGATATTGTAAAGAATATATTGAAAATAAAATCCTGATTTAGTTATTAGAGACAGATGACTAACCAAAGTGAATTCTGCAGATTATTTTCCATGGATATCCACAAATTATGTTTGCCCATGTATGCATATACATGGCTATAGCAGATAATAGGAAAACTAAACCTTTCACAGCAACGTCTTGTGAATTACTTTGCAAATTTCTTTTTCTTCATTTATCACGTATTGAAACCCAACTATATTACCATGCTGATCCATTATGACACCTTACAGAAACAGATTTAGATGTATATAGAGGTGGATGATCTCTCAGAAACATGCCATTAATGTATTTTTCAGTGGGAGGTCTTGTAAACTGTCTCTTAGTCACTTGCTAATTTTCTTACACTATTATAATAGTAAAAATAATAATTATTTAGTATACAGCACATTTCATTTTCAAAGTGCTTTTGCAGTACTAATTAATCCTCACTGTGAGGTTTAATGGTGCATACCAGAGAATTATATCCTGGCTTAATGCCAATCGCCAATCAACTGACAAGATTCTAATTTCAGAAGTTTTCCTAAGAGGGAAAAAGCATAATTTAAATTAGCCTGGACAGCAGTGGCAGCTTTTATGGAGAGAATTCATAGCTCTTTGGAGTGCTCTGAATGTCTAGATGCTTGGTTTGAGGTTGAAAATTCCAAAGAGATAGCAACTTCAATTTCAAAAACAATTATACTAAGAATAGCTAAAGCTGCTTTAAAAAAATATATTTTTAAAGTATGTGTTGAAGAGGATTACTTGATTATTTAGGGATCATTAATACCCAGTTCCATCGCTAGTTGAAAATCATAGAATCATAGAATAATAGAATAATAGGTTGGAAGGCATCTCAAGGGTCATCTACCCCAACCTTTCTTGGGAAAAGCACGTTCTAGACAAGACAGCCCATCACCTTGTCCAGCTGAATCTTGAGAGTTTCCTGTGTTGGGGAATCCACCACTTCTCTGGGGAAATTATTCCAATGGATGATTGTTCTCCAGTGGATGATTCCAATGGATTATTGTGAGAAATTTTCCTCTTGTGTCCAAATGGAATCTCCCCGGGATTAACTTGCACACATTACCCTTCATCCTTTCCATGTGACTCCTTGTAAAAAGGAACTCTCCAACTTCTTTGTAGCCACCCTTTTAATATTGGATTATTAGCTGTATGTCACATGTAGGAAAACATACATACAAGGACTAAATTACATGATCCAAACCACTATTGCAGTAGGCGACTTTGTTCCACATTTTATTATCTTTTCTGGCAAAGCTGGCACAAGTATTTTCTACCTTATTCTAGTGCCTGCACTGTGTACTGGTTCATTATAATAACCTGGGTCTGTACAGACAGCACCACAAAATATCTTTTCTTCTCCTACCCAGTATCACAAGCTCTGAAAGAAATTAAAAAATTTTATTTTTGTCTGCTGTTGTATTAAACTAACAGAGGTTTAGAGGGATTCATGTGGATGGTGAGGATATTGTAAATGACTTGCTGTTTCAGAAAGGAACACAGATGCGTATCCTTAGGGTAAGATTATGGACTGAAGATGCAAAAATTTCTGACTTTTGGGTCTGTATTGAATGATCTGTTATTTTCAAGAGATATACTATATTGGGCTGGCTCAGACTCCCCGTTAATGCAGTTTGCTGGTATGTTGTCATATGAAAAGGGGAGGTTTACTCAAACCCTTATTGTTTGATTAATCTGTGAGCACCTCAGGAAGACTGAGATCCTTGTGCCCAACCAGTCTGTCAGCATCCCATTATCGAGACCCTTCACTGAACAGTTCACTAGATCAGAGGGTGGTTTGACTGCCTTGTTCAGCGTCAAACACCAAAGAAGCCCCCTACCGAGTCTCCATACCTTTACCCACGACCAGACACTGCTAGCACCCTTGAAGGACTCACATTAACAGTTTACAGAATAACACTCTTTATTAATAGGATTGTGACAGGTTAAGGCTCGAGGATTGTCAGTAATGGTACTTGACTGCAAAAATATATTCAAAGAAATATACTAATTCAAAGCACTATACAGACAAATTCTAATCCCCAATAAAAGGTAGTTTGAAATAATCATTCAGCATGCAGAGAACACAGTTCTTACCCAATAGGTAAGGTCCCTATGGGGGAAAAGACAGATTCTGCCCATTGACTGATCCCGGTGGTTACAATGGAGTCTTCCTTCAACTTCTCCCCATTCATAACACACTTTTACTGTGGCGAGAGGGCACGGAGTAACTGCACGCGAACCAATGTGATTTCAACGCAGATCTCATTTATTATTAAANACCCTTGAAGGACTCACATTAACAGTTTACAGAATAACACTCTTTATTAATAGGATTGTGACAGGTTAAGGCTCGAGGATTGTCAGTAATGGTACTTGACTGCAAAAATATATTCAAAGAAATATACTAATTCAAAGCACTATACAGACAAATTCTAATCCCCAATAAAAGGTAGTTTGAAATAATCATTCAGCATGCAGAGAACACAGTTCTTACCCAATAGGTAAGGTCCCTATGGGGGAAAAGACAGATTCTGCCCATTGACTGATCCCGGTGGTTACAATGGAGTCTTCCTTCAACTTCTCCCCATTCATAACACACTTTTACACTATTTCTTTATGTTTTAGGTGGAGTTTAAGTGACTTTACTCCTACATCTTACTCAGTGAGGGGTGGTCATACCCTGGGGGTGGATGTCTCAATATATAGTACCTGAGATAACCTTGGGATGGGGACATGTATCAGTCCAAGAAACTAACTTTCCCAAAGTTGCTGGTTCAACAGCAGGACATCTTCCTTTATCTCCTTTGCATTTCAGCTGCTATGCAACTTGTCAGCTGGAAAGTACCACTGAGTTGCCTCCTCTTCAAGGGTTTCTATACAGCCTGACCACAGTATCTCCACTCCACCCTCCATTTAGTCCCCTGTGGATTGTTTTTTGTAGGAGGTTTGTTATGCTGACAATGTTCCATCCAGAGAGTAGCAAATGTATTTTTCCCTATAACTTCTGTACCATTATCATTTTACCCCAAGTCATCTTCCCACATATGTCAAAGCCTTTCACTTTGTCACATTCTGACAAAGGAGGATTTGTGGTGTACTGTGGTTGGCTCTTGCAGGAAGCGTAAGAATGTTGTAGGGAGAAAGCTTAGCATATACCTGCCCCCTAAGTGATTTTTTTCCTAGACTATTTCATTTTATTCAGCTCATTTTAGTGCAGGAAGAAATAAGACTTTGCAAGTTGTGAGAGTTGTGATTCTCTAGGCAACCCTAATACTTTATATTGAGAAATACCTGCAGAAATCTTCCTCAAGAGGTTGACAAAACTTGTTTAATTTCCAGTGACATTTTTACAAGTGTTTACATAATGTACAGTAGTTTCATTTGTTTAATGCAGCCAAGAAGCTGGAGAGGCAATTTTTCTAGCATGATGTAATCAGGACTGCCACTGCTTTTTCCTTGGGGAAAAAGAAATCCTACCAAATGTATGTACCATATTAGAGGCTTCAGAAACATGAATTACTTGACAGATTGTTACTCTCTAGCCCGTAAACACATTTAGAGTATTTTTTAAAGACATATTAGCTACCTGATAGAATGCAATAACTCCAAAGGGTTTTGCTTCTGTATGTCATACAGATACAGCTAGGGTCCTTAAAACACAACAGAAAATAATATATCCTTTTGCTAAAGGGAAAGCAGCAGTTGCCTCAGAGGTGTTGCAGTTTGTTTTATTCATCCTTGTAAATCAATGCTTGTCTTCCTTAGAGCTGCAACCAGGAACATGTCAACAGCAAAGTTTTCACTGTAACAGTTTAAAACATGTATTTGGTAGCAGAGGTAGGAGACACTTGAGTAAATGGTAATGGACCAGACCTTCCTGGACTGTGTTTTACTTTTATTTACTTCTGTAAAATTATTTTTGGGCCTGGTTGGATTTAAGCTAGCAGATATATAAGAAGGTCATACTGTTCAAGTAGTGTAATAAAGCAACCTTTGTTAGACGCACCTTGCTTCCATTTGACACAGTAAAAATAATGTAATGTAACGTAATGTAATGTAATCTGAACTGCCAGAATTTCTGATGTTTTTCAATATCCAAAAAATGCTGACATGTAATGGTTGCAGTAACTTTTCGTATATCTACCTATAATGTTTTTGTTTAGGAAAATACTCTGTACTGTCATGTGTCTTTGCATACTTTTCTATTTCTGTTTTTTCTCTTCAAGTATGTAATTAGATATGCTCATTCCTGGTATTTATCAAACTTTTCAATTGCAAATAGCTTTCCAGTGATATGACTTTCCATTTTGTGTGGTCTGCTGAACTATCTCTTTGTCTTAGGTAAGCGTGGTGTTTGTTGAGACTAGGATTTTTAATATTAGACAATTTTTTGAAATGAGACTGGAATGAATAATATTTCCTCCATGAACAAAAAGTGGTCAAAAGATGTAAAAATAATTGTTGCATCCAAAGCAAACTGAGAAGTTTAAATCCAGAAAAGAGTATGCTAGTCTTTTTTGAGCTCTAGATTAACAGCAGACACCAGATCGTTCTTGACAGAAGACTGCATGCAACAGCTATAGAACACGTCTTCCAAGAGTGCTGTTGGAGTAGTTTTAGCTGCTGCTAGAAATTTTGTTAAATGAAAACTCTGGCAAACAGAGACTTGATTACTGGGCAGTCCCGGATGCTCATGTCAGTTTCAGGCCTGTCCTACAGAAGAAAAAAGTATGTGTTATTATCCAAGCACCTCAGTCTCATTCAGGTATCTGTTACAGACTTTTTGACAGACTGTACTACACATTGGCTTACACCTGTTTTATGGAGCATTATCTCCAAGCCCTTGAATGCAATAATGGAGAGGTGCTGCTGCTTACTGTTTAAAGCTGGAAATTTGCTGATGAGATATAGGTTTAAAAATCAACAGAGGTGATTTAACTGAAAATTTTAGACTAATTGATGATGGAATGGAACACACACATTTACCAGGAAATAATTTTAGACTCCTAATTAGACTTTCAAACTTGATGCTGTAGCATCTTTAATTATAAACCATCTTTATAATGGCTCGTTATTCATTTATTTACATAGAATTGCTTCCTTATCGCCTGATTGAGAAACTTGAGTTGGTAATTATTCTCAGTTATTTGATATGTGACTTCAGCTTCGAATCAATTGACCAAATATAGATAAGTAGTGACATTTAAGATGCTTGGTCCGAAGTTTCCAAAATGTTATCCTAACTGTTGTTCCAGAAAGGTGTGTGTCATATTTGCTATATCCGTGTGCATATTTAAAAAGAATAAGGCATTTCAAGTGGCACTAGATGCCAACTTTTGGCACATGAACTGAGTCCTTGCAGCATACAGGAATACTTTCTGAAAAATGTAATTAAAACTACAAATATTTTAATGGGAGGGTATTTTTCTGCCAAGGTTTGCATGTTACACTTTGTAATAGAAGAACCACGGAAAATAAAGAGCTAAATGATGTTGTAATAGATATTATTTTCTGATAATGATCTGCTTCATACTATTTCCCTTTGTTTTCAAAGTAAATTTCCAACGTATTTCCTTCCCATATCTACTTCATATTTCCACTGCATTTTCTACACTGTAATAGTCTGGTTCTTTTACTAACACCAAGTATGACAAGATAATACTGTTTTTTACAAATGTTACTCTGATGCCTCATCTGGTAATATCATTTTGACTGACTATATTCAATTCTATTTGAAGAAAGGAAAGAAAAAATTCATTTCAGAAATATTGGGGCGTATTGGTCCTCACTACTTTGCAGTAAGCAAGAGCTGATTTTAAATACTTTGATAATTCAGACCTCAGCACCCTGAGTAGTTAAGGTCACTGCACAAAGCACTTGGAAAGATGGTAACTTGCTGATAGTAGGCATGCAATTCTCCACGAAATTCGCTGAGAGCAGACACCTGAATGCTTTTGATTAAATATGGAAAAGCAACATCTAAGCTTCAAATTGAAATTTGAAAGGATTTTAGAAGACATTTTCATACTATTTTCTTTTCCTTCCAGCACTTTAATGTTTTGGGGTTTAAAATTGTTGTTTTAACTAGGAAAAAAAGACTGTTGTCCAGAGAACACGGAAAAAAATTGCAACTGTTGATAAAAAAGCACTAGGAGAAAATGGAAATGTGGTATCGGTCTGCTCTCCTGGTTACGAGGACATGTAAAATAATCTGTATTGGAAATCCCATGACACCTGTAATGAATCACAGAATCACAGAATCACAGAATGTGCCGAGTTGGAAGGGACCTACAAAGATCATCAAGTCCAACCCTTACCCCAGCACAGGACCATCCCCAAGCGTCACAGCATGTGCCTAAGAGCATCGTCCAACCTTTTCTTGAACTTTGCCAGGCTTGGGGCTATGATCACTTCCCTGGGGAGCCTACTCCAGTGCCCAACCACACTCTAGGTGAAGAACCTTTTCCTGATATCCAACCTAAACCTCCCCTGACACGACTTCAGGCCATTCCCTCTGGTCCTGCCACTGGTCACCACAGAGAAGAGATCAGTGTCTGCCCCTCCTCTTCCTCTCACGAGGAAGCTACAGACTGCAATGAGGTTTTCCCTCAGTCTCCTCTTCTCCAGGCTGAACAGACCAAGTGACCTCAGCTACTCCTCATATGGCTTCTCCTCAAGGCTCTTTACCATTTTAATTGTACTCCTTTGGATACTCTCTAATGGCTTAATATCTTATATTGCACTGCCCAGAACTGCACACAATGTTCAAGGTGAGGCTGCCCCAATGCAGAACAGAGTGGGACAATCCCCTCCCTCGACTGGCTGGTGATGCTTTGCCTGATGTCCCCCAGGACATGGTTGTACCTCCTGGCTGACTCATATTCAACTTGCCATTGACCAGGACCCCTAGGTCCCTTTCTGTAGCACTGCTTTCCAGCATCTCATTCCCCAGTCTGTACAGACATCCAGGGTTGTCCAGGTGCAGAATCCGGCACTTCCCCTTGTTGAACTTCCTATGGTTGGTGATTGCCCAATCCTCTAATTTGTCAAGGTTTTTCTGCAGGGCCTCTCTGCCTTCAAGGGAGTCAACAGCTCATCCCAGTTTTGTGTCATCTGCAAACTTGCTTAGCATCCCTTCCAGTCCTGCATCCAAGTCATTTTTGAAGATATTGAAGAGCACAGGGCCTAAGATGGAGCCCTGTGGAACCCCACTAGTGACAGGTCTCCAGTCTGATGTTCCCCCATTCACTGTTATCCTCTGTGCTCAACCCATGAGCGAACTGCTCACCCACCACATGATGTGTTTATCCAGCTGTGTGCTGGATATTTTGTCCAGAGGGATCCTGTGAGAGACAGTATTGAAAGCTTTACTGAAATCCAAAAAGATGACATCAGCTGGCTTCCCTTGATGAGGTGGGTGGGTTAGCTTGTCATAAAAGGAAATGAGGTTGGATAAGCAGGACTTTCCTCTCCTGAAGCTGTGCTGGCTGTGACTAATGACTGTGTTTTTCAATACCTCCCAGAATAATCTTCTCCCTAACTTTACCAGGTACTGAAGTGAGACTGACAGGCCTGTAGTTTCTCGGGTCCTCCTTCTTGCACTTCTTGAAAATCAGGACAATGTTTGGCAGCTTCCAGTCAGCTGGGACCTCCTCGGATTCCCAAGACCACTAAATAGAGCTATTGGGCATATGTATCTATAACAAACTTCTGATATGTTTGTTGATTGTTTGAAGAAATTTCAGTATGTATGCTATTGACTTTTAATGACAATATTTATTTTAAACTTTAACTACCAGGTTTATATTCCTAGAAGTAGACCCTAAAATATCTGAGAATCACCTATCTATCCATCTATTTAATATTTTTTTTCTCTCTTTGTTTGCCGTCCACTTTTTTGGTGGAAAATCTTGTACTGTCACTTGTATTTAAGGGAAAGTATTCACATAAATGCTGCATTTAAAAAAAATGAAGAAAACAATGAATGCTTGATTTTAGATCAAGCTGTTTTCTTAGCTTTGTCAGAATGCTTCAGAAAGAACAATATGTGTTAAAGATTGATTTTCTACTTTTGATAAAGAAAGTTTCCCCACTTTAGAGGTAAGGAAACTGAACTGATATAAATGGAGGAGAAAGAGTATGTCTCAGGCAGTTCAAAACTTACTGCAGGCTCCTCTGTTGTACTTATTAATCATATACAAATATTTATTGCTTTGATAGTTACAAACCACATTGTTTTGATTTTTTGTATATGGTCTAAAGATGCTTTTGAGATACATAATGCAGTAAACCTTAATGTTTTCATTTTTCATTTCAACTGTAACTGTAACTTCAACAGTGAACACTTTGGGTCAGAAGGTGTCTTGTATTTCCTCAACTGTACAATACCCAGTATAATGACCAATAGTAAGATTTGTAGGTACATCACAGTACAAATAATAAGTAAGAATCACTAAATGCAATATTAAAATAATGAATATTAAGTAACATAGGGAGAATTCTGTGCCCACACTATGTTTATAGTTATGTTAATAAATATTATGATATGAGCCAGCCTTTCTACAAGGAAGGAATGCAGAATATATTCATTACATTACTTATTAATTAACTAATAAAGCACAAGAAATTGTATGGATGTAGTACTAGTCTGGATGAACATTTCCCTGCATCCTGGTGTGAATTGTAACACAGCCAGTATAGCTCTATCTAGTTCAGATACAGTCTAGATATCATAAGATTTCATTCATATTTATTCAAGTTAGACAAAAAGTGGAATGAGTTTTGTACTCCATGTAACTTTTTTGGGTTTGTCTTTCAAGTGTTTCCTCATTCTCTCAGTACACAGACAGCAGATACAGGTATTGACATGACATGTCTCAGCCTTCTTGTATAATTAACTACAATTTATCCATTCAAGCCATTTCTAGTGGCTTGAAGAGATGGGCTAGATTGTAAAGGAAACTTTTAAATTCTATATACATCAAGAAATGTATAGGTACTACAAATAATTACAGAATTTAATTTTCAACACTACATAGAATATGATAGAGTAATTGGTATGACTTTTTTATTTGAGGACACATTGATAAAAATTTTACAGAATTCTGTAATGGTACTGACATTGGAGCTGTATGTGTTCTTCCAAGACAGCAGAGGCTCTAGCCTTGCAGAATTTTGCTTTGAGCTTACACATAGCTCAGCTTTAAATACAGCAGCCAAACTAGTAGTAGTAATGTCCTGCTTAATTTAGACTTTAATCTTTATTCTTATGTTTGTAAGCCCATCAGGAGCATTTGGTTTGATCTAATTTGAACTGATTAAACAGCAATTTTAGGAATGTAGGAACTGCTATACTGTGTCAAACCTGAGATATGGTGTCATGTTTCAGCATTGACTGGTACCAGATAGTTCAGCTGAAAGTGCTAGAATTCTCCAGAGTTGCTCACGGTGAAATTTCATCCCAAACTGTGTTAGCTAATGGTTGGTTGCTTATTTGAAGAAAAATGTCTTCCCCTTATATGAGTAAGGCACACGTGCACTGTGTTTGTGGCTGTAGCCCTCAGAATAATGTTATTTCAGATGAAAAAATCCCTTTAGCCTTTTCTTGGATTTTGATTTCCCTGATTTCCCTGTAATGTTGTATAATGAGAAATGAGCCCCAGGTCTGCCTGTCTGAAGTGGTCATTATTAAGTGTTCCTCTACATTCTCTAACCTATATCAGCTCCTCCCTAAAAAGTTACATTTGTAGTTTATGACTTGTATGAGTCCTAGTTGGGCCGAGCAGGTTTTAGAATGCTGTTACCTATTGTGCTGGTATTTAACCTTTAGTTTTAACACAGATATGTGAAATGATTTACTGTTTTATAAGGCTAATTTGTCTGAATATCCCAACTTCTATAAAGACTTCTGTTAAGTTCTGCTGTAATGAATGGAATTAGAACACCCGAGCTGAGAGCATTTTTCCAGGTGATGAAAGACAATCACTTCATATAACAGTATTAAAATATTTAATTTCCTTCTCTGTTTATAAGGGATTGTAAAAAGCTCCTTTAGTGAATTCTTCTGTGCTACTGCTAGCGTGATTGCAAAGCATGTTAAACATTGTAAAAGACTTTTTCTATATTATATGAAGCTGTGTTTTATAGGAATCCAGGAATTTTCTGTGTGATTTTCCAAATTATCATTTGGAATCCATCAAAAGATAAAAATAGAGTAGAATCAGATCTGTTTCGTTTCCAATCTAGAGTAGATTTAACATTGTGAAAACTGTTCTCAGGCAAGAGTGCATGCACTGTTGTAATTTCATGTGAATTTATATATCACAATGCTATCCATCAATATGATGTTATTTCATGAGATAATTTGTCTATCATTCTTGAACGTTTTGAAAAATCTCTCATCCCATCTGCCTCAGTTTGACAACCTGGCAAGCTTGGTTCTATCAAAAAATGCATTTAGTCAAAGAGGAATTCAGCTTCCATGACCAAATTCTAAGAACTCGCTGAACAGGACCAACAGAAGAACTGAGCAAGGTTTTATCTGAGAAGAACTAGGAGGTGCAGAATACTTACCCTTAGCCCTGGGTGTGCCGTGGTGGGGTGTGTAACCAAGCCCTATGAAAACAAAGGTATTAAAATGACTGGGTAAACAGTGCTATTGCCAGATCTTTTGTATGTGCACAGAGAATTAATTTCCTGTGCCCTCTGAGAGATACTGGCCTAAATTTCCCAGCTTCCATGCGTTTTCCCAAACTAGGGACGAAATTCACATCTGAAGTTTTGAGGCTAACGTTAAGCTTTCTCAGAGGTCAGGATGAAGAACCAAAACTATGTGTTTCTGAAAAACGGTGGTTGAAAGGTAAAGATTTTAGTATCTTGTTTCTTATTTGTTTGGCGACCAACTGAGAACTGCTAAAGTCTATCAGCAGGCGGTTTTGGGGGTGCCTGGAGCATGGGGGGTGTCCCGGCAAAGGCACTAAGAGGTTATCGGGTCTGGCCGCGAGATGCCGCTGTTTCTCCATAGAGATGCTGTGGCAAACTCGCGGCGACTGGCTCAGTCAGCAAAGGGCTTTCAGCTCATGGCAAAGAGGATGAATACGCTAACTGACTACCTTCAGAAGCAGTTACACCGATTTTTCTAAAAAAATTATTTTTTTAAAATTCATTTAAAGCTGAGGGGAAAGCTTAGATCTATGGCTGAGCACAATTTAAGTCTGAAACGGGAATAATTAATTTTTTTGCCTTGACGTGTAAAGCATCTCAGAACGAATGGACATTTTTTATGTCTTGCTTGCTATAATGCAAAGTCAAATTTTGTATCCTTTCTACAAATTTTTATCTAATTTAAATATTTTCAATTTGTGGGAAAAAAGAGAAATAAGATGCGTATAGCAAAAAGTGTAAAAGATCTTGATTTTAAAAAATGGTTTCAAATTTCAGGTGCCAGTCAAAGGTAAGCTTATATTGCTCATAATGTTCCAGTGCAGAACTCGTTATAAACTTACTGAAGAAATTTATTCTAACAAGAGAAACATCTTAGAAACTTCTCCCAGTTGGTTCTGAAGTTCCTGTGGTAAATGAGAAAAACATTATTACAGCAGAAAGTTCAAGATAAGCAAAAGCACTTCTTCTTGCATGATTTCCCAGAAGGTTAAGTTTGCTGCTTTCCAGTATTTGATTAATGCTGCAAATGTGCATCACCTGGCAAAACGAAGACACCAACCTTAGCAGGAACCTCTCCATAGTTCACAGTATGTATTTTATATTGGTATCACAGTATTGTGCAGCTGCCTGCAAAGTCACACTGCTTACTGCACTGCAGAATGGGACAGGGAGGGTAGAGGGCAAAGGCAGGAGAGATTTGCCAATAGAGAGCAGAGTCCATCTGCATCAGCACCACAACCTGTGTGTCCCCAGCTGAGGACAGAGGAGGGTCTAGGGTTCAAGGCATGCATCTGTAGAAAGGTAAGGACAAGGGAAACCAAAGCTAAATAATTTTCCAGATGATTTTTACAGGTTTCTATCTAGGATGCTACAGCATGTACAGTAGGCTCACAGTCAATAGTAATGACATTCACACTGTTCAGCCCAGACCAACAAAAGGCCACTGGAAAATACTGTTCACAAGTCAGCATAATGGAGCTTAGAAATACTAAGAAGTCATCAGGGATGGCATAAGGAAACACGAACAAGATTAACAAATCTAAGAATACAAATGTGGAGGTGGATGGAATGGACTTTTCATACCTGAGTACAACAAAAGGCAGTGGAAATGTGTCTCTGAAGTATCAAGCTTTCACATTAGAGTCAAGCTTTTATATTAATTACAAGTTCCTGGAATGTTCAACAGAGTGCATTACTGATCAGTTTGTAAACGCTTTAAAATAAATATTTGGAAACAAAAGCCCCAAAACTTTAAAGTCAGACATAAAATTATAAACAAGTGTCAAAACCTCACAGAAGCACTGCAGTCAACATAAATCACAGGAAGAAGCAAATGCTTCAAAACAAAGGATTCTAAATGTCCTGATAAGTTATTAAAATATATAGAAAAGCATTTACCCCTTCCATTTGTTTATGGTTGTAGAATAGATAGGTCTCAATGTCCTTCACTCCATCCTAGTTTTTGTGTGGGAGATTTCTCTTTCAGCCATTTTAGAACTATAATTTTACTTTTGTCAGTGTTTTTGCTATTTTACATTTAAGGGACAACACTTGTTTGCATATATATATATTTCTTTTTTAAAATTGATATTACACTGTTTTTTTCTAGTTTTCTTCAGGTAATACTGATCTTCTGTCGCTAATATATTCCTTTAAAATTCATAAAGGCCAGTGCATATATGTGTTAGTTCTCTGATCAATTTCAGATTGTGTATTGCATGAAACTCACTCAATTGTATTATATGTGTGTTAAGGAATTTCATATCCTGAATTTAGTAAGGTCATTTAGCTCTGCATTTTTCTAGAAAACTGTTTTTTTTCTTCAAATAATTCCCCTGTTATATTTGCAAGACCCTGCCTTTCATTATATTACTATCCAGCATAAAAATAAATCACAGAGCCACAGACCCACAGAATGGTTGAGATGGAAACGGACCTGTGGAGGTCAGATTATCCAATCCCCCAGTTCAAGCAGGGCCACCCACAGCTGGTTATCCAGGACTGTGTCCAGACAGCTTTTGTGTGTCTCCACGAATGGAGATTCCACAACCTCTCTGGGCAGCCTGTGCCACTACTGGGCCACCCTCAGAGTAACAAAGTGTTTCCTGATCAGACAGAGACTCCTGCATTTCAGTTTGTACCCACTGACTCTGGTCCTGTCACTGGGCACCACTGGAAAGAGCCTGACTCTGTCCCCTTCGCACCCTCCATTCCTGTGTACATACGTATTCATGTATATATGTATATATGTATGCACACACACATATATATACAAACACATTATATATATGTAATATAGAAATATGTATTATATACCACATATTTATTTTATATATATAAATATATACACAAACATATGTCTATATTTCCCCCGTATATATTATATAGATATAAAGATATATATATTCTATATATTGTATATGTGAGGGTTCTGTGCAGTCATAAACTTGATGAAAGGTGTTGATGTACGGAAGGATTTTGCTAGCTTGGTGATTAGAGGATTTACAGGGCTACTACTTCTAGGATAACTTGTCTAGGATGACTTTTTAAGGAACTTGTGTGAGAGATTTGTTGTCATGGTTCATGCTAGTCAAAAATACCATGAGTCAAATTTATTCTCAAGTTATTGGGGTTGAGGAGGGCATTACTAAATCTGGGATTATTGTGGGGATTACAGGGGGAAATGGACCTTCTGGTCATTTATTCTAAGAATCATCTGTTTCAAGGTCACAGATATGCAGGGCCAAA
>VYXB01002617.1:87905-119323 GCA_013397135.1 Pachyramphus minor | reverse complement strand
AGCCTGAAGCGCTGCAGGGGGTTGTTGTGGCCAAAGTGCAGGACCCGGCACTCGGCCTTGTTGAACTTCATCCCATTGGAATCAGCCCATCTCTCCAGTCTATCCAGATCCCTCTGCAGAGCCCTCCTGCCTTCCAGCAGGTCGACAGTCCCTCCCAACTTGGTGTCATCAGCAAATTTACTAATGATGGTCTCAATCCCCTCATCTAAATCATCAATAAAGATGTTAAACAGAACTGGGCCCAACACTGACCCCTGGGGGACACCACTAGTGACTGGTCACCATCTGGATGCAGCCCCGTTCACCAGCACTCTCTGGGCCCGGCCCTCCAGCCAGTTCCTAACCCAGCACAGAGTGCCCCTGTCCAAGCCGTGGGCTGCCAGCTTTTTCAGGAGTATATTATGGGAGACAGTGTCAAAGGCTTTGCTGAAGTCTTTGCTGAAGTCTTTGCTGAAAAAGGCACCTCAAGGTCCACCCTGTGCTGCAGCTGTTTGTGTCAGCTAAGTGGCACAAAAAGCAGACAGAGGAGTGAGTGGAACAGAAATTTTCTGAAATAAACATACAGAAAAAGAGTGATCTTCCTCTATATCAGCATTGTATAGTTTTACTGAAGCCGAATCACTATGATTTCTCCTGGAGAAGAATAATCTGTACACAGATAAAACCTTTGACTGCAATCACTTGTAAGTACTTGTGGTTTCTGCCCCTGGGGCTACAATGAGCTGCATCTGCTATTTGAGGATGACACTGTGAGAGCACTTATGCAGTTGCCCTCCATGTAATGCTCAATCTAATGGCCACTCACATAGGGGAACATTACAAGCCCCCCTACGCCTCTACATTTAAAAAATGAGCAGAAAACATTCATTTTATGTTTGCTGTTATGTTTAATGATTTGTGAAATCAACAGACACAAAAATCATCCCCTTTTGCCAGGTATCAAGTTGAGATTATTTCTTTTTATATCCATTGCTTACCCTTTTATCTGCTCCATTTGAGACTTTTCAGAAATGCACTTGGGTCTAATACCCTAAAACTAAAAGAAAATTGCTTTATCCAGCGCTTAAGGCAGAGCTGGAGAGCTGTTTTTGATCTACAAATACTGTAAAGTGACTAAATGAAGACTTAACAGGGAATGTGAGGAAGCTTTACAGAGCTCATGTTGGCAGCCATTTAGCATTAGATTAATACATATTAGAGGAAGGGCTGCAATTTTGTGTTATTGGTCAGCTGAGTCCTTTTTTAAATGTAAATACAGACCAGCAAGCTCAGATCTGACCAAACTAGTCCAAACTCTCCCTCAAGATTTTGGAGTAATGTCACCTGTGGTGTTGATTTATTCTAAAGTAAGCATAATTACTGAAGATCTTTGCATGAGTTCAGATCACAATATCCTGACCTAGCCTAAAGTTAACATGTAAAAGGGATTTTTTGCATGCTTTGTTATAGCAATATTTAGGTATTACACATATTTTCATACCTAGCTGTCAGGCAGGTAAGAATTGAAATCCCCTTTCAACAATGGATCAATGCAGTGTGATTAAGTGTTTTGTCCAGGGTTAAAGAGTCAGTCAGTGGCAGAACTAGAGATAACATTTATATATCATGATACAGACAGAGCCCTGTTCGCTCCATAGGAAACTGCCCTTCCTAATTTAACGGGGATAATCAGGGGGTCGTGTGGGCCACTTTGTAAGCTGTGTTAAACTATTACTGGCTCAAAGGTACTATTGTATCAGTGGAGTTAGGTAATTCTCTGTGTAAATCCAGACTCAATTTTGTGTCGACTAGTCTGAAAATGACTCATTAGAATCTGGTTTTACAATCCAAATAAATCAGGTCTCCATTTCCTGCATCTCTCCCTAAGCTGCTGGTATTTTAACAGTATTCTCTACACATGTAACTCTTAAAATCCCCTTTTTCTGTTATCTTAACTTCCTCATTAAAGCATAGGCTAAATAAAATTTCGTCTTCTCACAAAGCATTACACAGAATTAAACATCAGCATAAGTGCATGAAAAATCAGCTAAGCGATTCCTGAGAGACATTCCACACATTCTTAGTAAATTTCTTAACACCAGTTAGCAAAGCTTAAGCTTTCTATTAAAAAAAAGATGAAAAAACACACAAACCCCAGTACTCTATTTCTTTGCTTTTGAGAGTTTTTTCTTGTCACGACTCCTTAGGGTGCTTTGTCCTCATGTTTCTCTAGCAAAACTGAAAAGTCTCATGGATTTCAGTAAAAGGGCACTGATTTAATTATCTGTCTTAGTGCTCTGAAAGTAACTGTATGGCTTACATTCATACTGGTAAATAAAATAGACCAGGAACAACACTTTGTCCCTGACAGTAATTAGCTGATACAGCTTGTGTGCTGATACCTAGACTTTCTTCCTACCCAAAGCAGAATGTCTATTCGAAGCTGTCTTTGGCCTGTTTTGTGGCTGCATCCATGCCTAGACATTGCCAGGGAGCATAAAAGCTAGGATGTACTCCTATAGGCAGGAACCAGCTGCAGCTGAACTTGTGTTCTGGCCCTATTTAGTGGACTGTTACACCTATAGCATATGTGTAGTTAAACCCAACAGGTGTTAGGTTCACCCTTTTTTCAACCTGTCAGAAGATTTGTTGAACTATGTTCAATTGGACGAGTTGGGAATACCATACTGATCTTCCAGTTGAAGAGAAGGATTATATCAGATGGATATAATAGACTTTTTGGAACATCTTGATCCTATTGTTGTTAAACTCAGGATTGTTGCACAAAATGAGGTATCAAGTGTTCTGGTCATTCCTCTTTCACTTCAGTCTTGGGACAGAATTTTGCTGGTTCCTGCTGTCATCTGATTGGATTTGATATTTTGTATTTAATCTTATTCCCAAAACTTATTTTTTCTTTTCTCCAACTGTCTTCCTTGAGTCCTCATCATATTTAATTTGTCCTTTTTTGGTGGGTTGACCTTGGATGGATGCCATGTGCTCAAAAAGCCACTCTATAACTCCCCTCTTTAGTTGGGCAGGAGAGAAAAAATAAAGCTTGAGATAAAGGCAGGGAGAGATCACTCACCATTTACCACCACAGGTGAAACAGACTCCACTTGGGGAAATTAATTTATTACTGACCAAGTCAGAGAAGGATAATGAGAAATTAAACTTAATCTTAAAAACACCTTCCCCTCACCCTTCCCTTCTTCCCCATCTCAACTTTACTCCTGATTTTTCCTACCTCTTTCCCCTCAGTGGTACAGGGGGGATGGGGGCTGTGGTCAGTTCATCACGTGTTGCCTCTTGCCCCATGTGGCTCTGCCACACAGTCCTGCCAGCAAACCTGCTCCGGTGTGTGTTCCAGTGTGTGGGCTGCAGGTGGATCTCTGCTCCATCATGGACTTCCATGGGCTGCAGGGGCACAGCTGTCTCACCACAGTCTGCACCACGGGCTGCAGGGGAATCTCTGCTCTGGCACCTGGACTACTTTTTCCTCCTCTTTTTTCCCTTACTTTGGTGTCTGCAGAGCTCATTCTCTCACACATTCTCTCTTCTCTCTGGCTTCTGATGCGAAGGTTTTTTTCCCTTTTCTTAACTATATTATCCCAGAGGCATTACTACCGCTGCTGATGGGCTCAGCCTTGGCCAGTGGTGGGTCCTTCTTGTAGCTGGCTGGCACTGCCTCTGAGGGACATGTGGGAACCTTCTGGCAGCTTCTCACAGAAGCCACTCCTGTAACCCCCTGCTACCAAAGCCTGGACACCAATACACCTATCAATAAATTTATCAAATTTCTACTGTTTGTCCTTCAAATGTTTGGATGCAATTGAATTTCATGTAGAAATGTGTGGTGGCTTATTAATATAACAAATAATAACCCACACAGACCCGATCAAGTGAAAGGTCAGCAACCAAATCCGCTTATTCAAGACAAACAAGAATTTTTATATCCACTTTAAAGTCATGTCATAACACGTGATTCTAACAAGCAATCACAACCAAGCACTCTACTGCACCTGTGTGTCAGAGTACCTAAGCGGACTGCATTTCCTAGGATGCCTCTCGAGCATCCTTACTGTAACATGACCCCAACAGAAATGAATCTAGTATTTGTCTATGGTATTAACTGGTAAAATAAAAGCTTCATGAAAAATAAATATTGGAGGTTTTGGCTTTTGAAAACCATAACCTAAGAAACAGTAGCTTCTTTTTCTTTTTATTCTTTTGCCTGACAATATATCTTTCATTCATTATTAGTATCCTAAATGTAATGTTAACACTACTAAGATCATATTCATGCTTTATACAAATGTCTTTGTTAATATTATTAGTAAGTACCTCTTAAAAGTAGATCAGGTGCAGAATACAGTTCAGGCATATTTATTTCAGAAGGAAGACTACAATCTCTCCTCAGAATAGGTAATTTGACCTTGTTCAAATTAATTTATTAAAGATTTAAAGTAAACAGAGATCTCTTTCAATTCTTTACCCATTTTTTTGCAAGTCTTCTAATTAGCCCAAGAAATGAAAAAATATCTTTCAGATGTGATGAAGTATTTTTTTTTCCCCCCAGTGATGAAAAGGAAAAACTCCTTTTCCCACTCTGGAAAAGGAGTCTTTCATTTTGCAGATTTACAATCCAATATTAAAGAAAAGTATTATGTATCCAGATTCCTAGTCACCAGCTAGAATAGGTTTATGCCGTAACTGGAACGGCCAATGCTTGAGATCTGCCTTTTCAGGAGTTCACAGTCTTTTCTACAGTAACTTAAGGAACTGGGAGATGGAGATGATCACTGGTCCTGGAGTGTCAGCCTCCTAAACTCCCCTGACAAAGCCAGGCAGTAATATCCAGAGCATTAATGTGATTTCAGCATATATTTCACTAGGATAAGCTGTCTAGTTCTCACTTAATTTACATTTCTTTTTTGTGTAATAGATGTTTTGCTATGCAACACATAAATTCAGAGTAGACTAAGGCAGTGAATTATTTCAGAGAATCACAGAAATATTAAGGTTGGAAAAAACCTCTAAGGTCATTGAATCCAGCCATTAACCCAGCATTACCAGGTCTACCACTAAGCCATGTCCCCAAGCACACCTACTTCAATGATAACAGGAAGTTTGGGCCTGATGCAGCAGATTCTATTCACCATCACTGGTAGATCAGAATTTATTTCCAAACCATTCCAGTAAATCCCACAATTTTCTTGAGCATCTCCATTGTTTGGTTAACAACTGCAAAATTCCTGAAAAAAATTTACTGCTTCTTTTTTTCCAAATAGCGGGAATAGTTAAAACAGTCCTTGAAAACACAGAACAGAGCACTTAATCATGTTAATAGTCCTGTTGTCTTTAGTGGGCCTGTTGAATGCCACTGGACATTCTTGGAATGGGAAATACTTAGAAGATACTTAGTGGAACTTGTAATAAGGTTGTTCAATCACACAGCCCTGTTCAGTGGGCAGCAGCCACAGAGTTCGGTAGCAGGGTACCCTCTTGGGAGGAAGCCACGAACTGGCCATTTCTGGCTGTGGCCAGTTCCAGGGTGGGAATGCCCCTGGACTGGGATGTGCATCCTGGGGGCTGGGAGGACACACCTGTGAAGGGATGTAAAGGGACATAGGTGAGAGGAAACACAGAGTGTCACAGAGAACGGGACACATGAGGAAAACAGTGAATAGACCTACTTGCAGAAAAGGGTTGAAGAAAAGGGAGGTGAAGTGGGAGAGCAGTGTGGAAGGAGACATTGCTGGGATCACAGCTGGAGACCCTCAAATGGGGCAGGAGCATCCCTGAAGGGATGGGGGCCGTGGAGAGTCCTGCACCAGGGCAGAAGAGCAGCAAGAAACAATGGGAAGTAGAAATAAACCTCTATGCACTGATCCAGACCTCCTGTACCCCCCATCACTACACTGAAGGGTTTGGGAAAACAGAGGAACATGAGACTGGGAAAAGAGATGTGGGGCTGAAGCTGGGTCTGAAGAAGGGGGAGGCAAGGTGTTTCTCTAAGTGTTTAACTTAATTGTTTGCTTTCTTTTTTTTTCTCAATACTTGCATCAGTAATTAGAACTTTATGTTAAAAATTGTCAGTTACTTAAATTAAGTGACATTCTGAGTTGGGACTCTTCTGCCTGCAACACATGGTTAATTATATATACTGTATCACACTATATAGTAACTGATTATTCTGTGTAATTGGATATATATATTTATTTATATAGAGGAAGCAGAATCAAATAAGGCAGTTTTATTCTATGAGAGATTATATGAATGAGTGCACATTGTCAAAACGGATGGGAAAAAATGGCTGGAAGTGGCGGTTTCAAGAGCTGACAACAATTCTATAAGTTCAGAGGGCTGGCATCAGATGCTGACTGTGCTTTTGTTTGTATTATGTTTAACTTCTAGCTAATATCAACAGTTATTATTTTATGTCACCTGTGGTTGTATTTTATTCTAGAGCTGTCTCTTGAACATTAGATCACTTGCCTGTGGAAGAACCATATTGTTAGGCTACAGCATGGACTGCAGTTGCATATGGAATATTAGCTGCATGTACTGTAGAGGCTGTTGGAAGAGGTTTATATCTCAGAGGTGATGACCCTCCTGGGCATTACATTGTTCAGCTGAGCTCCTTGTGTTTGGTATCTTGCTTAACAAAATGTTCTTTGTGGCAGAGCAGTGCCACAGTCCCGTCCTTATTCTGCAACCTTCCCTTACCCTGGATACATCTGGACAGTGGGTCACATTGCTCCACTAAACCCGTTGTCTGTGGAGCAGAAAAAAAGATTGTTGTCACATTTCTATAGGAGAGAGACACTGATGTCACATGCACATGGAAGGTATTTCCAGCTAAACTGGAGCGTAGGTGGGATTATTGGTTTTATTATCATGTTCACTGCATGAGACTTGGCAGTATGAATCCAGCTGAATGTCAGATAGACAAATGAGAGAATAAAGTATGTGAGAACTGTAAGTTTTTAAGAATGAGACCACATGGGTCTCATATTTTTTAAGATAGCATTTTTAATGATGAATGTGAAGATATTTGGAAAAAAAAATCCCAGTAAATTGCCAGTAATTTTTTATTTCTTCCATCCTTCCTTTCCCACTATTAAATTAAAGGGAAATGGTATGGGGAAGAGGGTAAATATGGTCATAGAAGATGCGATTTATAAAGCTATTTTTGAATTTTACTCAGACTTGTTATATGTTCATTCATAACAGACGGAATGGTTGGAAGTTTACTTATTTGTGTACAGTTACTGATGTTTCAGAAAATAAGGGAAAATTCCCTAGAAGACTCCAATTTATCCTGACTAGAGTATTTTTTAATTGGCTGTGGTTGCTGTTTTGTATGACAGCTGCACCTGTACCATGCTCTTAGGATACAGTTTTCTCAACAAAGGAGGGAGGGGAAACTGGCAGTTTTCCTGGTGTATTTACAGAGGCAGTCTGGGAGGGAGAATGGCAATCTGCTCAGCAGGGATGTAGGAGGTGTTTGTAATCAAAAGCAACACTTTCAGCCTCTGGTGGCAGAGGAACATATTTAGGGAAGAGAAATTCAAAAGGCAGCTGTTCCACAGATTGTGAATGCCTCAGTTTTGTGGCTATGCAGTGCATGTGTAAAGGTGCATGCTACTGCCTAGGGGAGAATGGAGAAAGAAAGGTGGCCTGTGCAAATAGGTTTGAGTACTAAAATTCTGCAGAGTAGACCTGTGTGTTTGGGTGTCCTAGCTACTTGAGATGGGGATGGTTCATTGACTTCTTAGTTTACCTAGGTCTTAGAAAGTAGCCTTTGAGATCTCCCTGTTACTGCTGACTCAGAAGTTATTTTGTGTTCAGTCGTCAAAGGAGATAGATGGATATCTACCTAATTCCCCAAGAATCTGTCCATTAACCTCTGGAGACAGACACACTGTCTGGGGGAACTAAAATCTGACTCTCTAACTTGCTCAGAGTCTAAGCAGCTGCAGGATGCTTGTGGATTAATCTAATTATTTAAGAGAAGAACCACAAATCAACTTTTCTATAAGAACTCATGCCCTTTAGCCAGGTGGCACCAGGAGCCTTATAAAAATTATCTGAGGATGACACGGTATTGCTTCTAAGGCAATCAGAATGTATGTCAGTGGCAGGGCTCAGCAGCCTGTTTACAAGTGAATCACGTTTGAATGAGACTAGAGAGTAGAAAAACTGGCTTGAGACCTCTACTCTGTGTACACTATAGACCTACTTGATATCCCATGTGTATAGTGGAGATGGTGGTCCTTCCCTGGGGCACAGGGAGATGAGGAGAAATACATTAAATTCAGAGCTACTCAGATTGAACAGTAATAGGGCTATAAAAGGAGAAATAGTATTCTGGTTATTGTATTATGCTGTTCAGGGCAAGGGTTGTCTCCAAAAAATACCTAGCATATTTTGAGTAGAGAAGCATGAAGTTTGAAGAGAGCATGCTTACTGTCAGCTTTGATATATTGTAGTTTAAGTATGGTACATTTCCCTGGTCTTTCCTTTCCTTTAAAATACAGGTTGCTTTCCAACTGCTTTATTCAGAAATTGAAATCCACTCAGCAAATTAATATCTCTCCCTATTCTCCCAAGTCAAGAAGAAAAGCTTCTAACATCTGTGTCAGTGCAGAGAAAAATGGAAATGGCAGCGTTGAACTCACAAGGCTATTATGAAGATAAATTCATTCATTTATTTGAGTGAGAAAGTATCACAGAAAAACATAAATAAATGAAGCAAGGCTAAGGTTTTCTGCTTGTTACCATTTCTTATACATTTTGTAAAAAGTAGCATCTGAAACCTTTAAGAATTGTGAACATAAAAATTGAATTTCTCGGTGAAAAATTTTCCTAAAGAGCATGGGTATACTATGTCTGAAGAAGAAAGTGACATTTACTTTCTTAATCGTGTTAGCACACAAGTGGTAAAGCAAAGAACAATATAAGATCATAATACTGATCGTTCAGGTCTCCAGTCCTCTATAAAAGTACAGGAAATATGCTGCTGCATTAATGGTTTTGGAGTGCCAGCAGACATTCCGAGGGAGACAGAAAGGGAAAACTCTACTGTCAATTTTCTTCCAGGGGAGAAAAAACAACTCTATACAACAAAAAATCAGAATTCAAATCTGTAATTAATATGCACAGATATACCAAAAAATTACCTGATTTTGGTAGGCTTAGCAGGATTTGCTTTTTAGTACCCATATTAAATTAAATCCAGCTTGCAAGAAAAAATAAAGAGCTCACAGAGAAACGCTTAAATTTTTTTCCATTGTTTTTGCTAGTTATAATTTATGCATATAATACCAGTGCAGCATATACAGAAGGTATGTATCCCAGTTTATATACATATAAATAAAGTTTTAGCTGTAGTGATTAGGGCCAGTGTGAGTTTTAGCGTGCATGTAAGGACTAAATGCATGGGTTGTTAAGTATTCCTGAAACATGTTAAATTGTATCCTGTTGGGGGTTGAAAATTGTTAACTCTATGTTTTAATTATTGTGTATTATATGTACTGTGTTTTATTCCTTATGTATGTAAATCCTGTGGTCTCATTTCTTGTCTCACCTGTCCATCCCCGGTTCCTGGGTTCCCATGGTTACTCTATCATCTCCTCTCATTGGCTGGCCGAGCGGCAAAACCCGTCCCTGCCGGCAGCCTTATAAGCTGCGGGAAAATTGAATAAATCTTTCTTCGCTGCTGGACCCCCTGTGTGCTGCTTGCCCTTTGTTTGTCGGCATCGGTGCTTCCGCTACCCATCTCTGCCCTTGAAGTGTTGAAAAGTTCACAAATATATCGAGTTCTTCCTTGTTGTCTAAGCCAAAGTTTAATAACAAATTTACACTGTTGTTCTTTATTATTAATTTAGAAATCTCTACACACTGAATTCACTCACTCAAACGGCAAGTCCTCAAGATGGAAAACTCTTGGGTCATCAACACATTTCAATACCCTCTGGCCTTAAGCTCTATAGAGGGTATGTGTGGAGGAACGGTCTCCTGACATGATCAAGGACTAGCCTAGTCATTTATCAAAAGGTGTCAGTGGCTGGGGTTGGAGGCCCCCCAGCAGGCTCGGATTGTGTATTATATGTACTGTGTTTTATTCCTTATGTATGTAAATCCTGTGGTCTCATTGCTTGTCTCACCTGTCCATCCCCGGATCCTGGGTTCCCATGGTTACTCTACCGTCTTCTCTCATTGGCTGGCCAAGCAGTAAAACTCGTCCCTCCTGGTAGCCTTATAATCTGAGGGAAAATTGAATAAATCTCTCTTTGCTGCTGGACCCCCTGTGTGCTGCTTGCCCTTTGTTTGGCATCGGTTCTTCCGCCGCCTGTCTCTGCCCTCGAGAGATGGGCGGTGGGGGGGCGATTCCTCCCCCCAAACCCCACAGTATCCTCTCCTATTACAGACAGTGTGGATCAGGGACTGCTCTGAAGTAGAGTTAAGGCTGTAGAGGGAACACTTTGGGCAATAAATAAAAGTACCACCTATTTATTGTGGTAATCATGTAATGGATGTGGTGGTAAACTTACAGTGTGTTCTCAGGGTATCTTTTTGTTTTGACACTGCCTATGAAAAAAATCCTGGAAAAATCCTTAGGTCCCAACTGACAAAATACAAAATTATATGAACTTATCTTTGATGTAAATTATCTATTTTGATTTAAGCAGATGTTTTCAGATTGAAATATCTTCTTGTGACAGAGATTGAAGGGTGTTCTTAATTGATCATAATTCCAAAACAAATGCTCTTCCTTGGGGATATTCCCTATTGTATCAGGGAATGTGGATGTTTTCTGTTCTGGTCTGTGTTTGGCCCAGCCACCTGTGAAAGTTTGTTCTGTTTCCTGCCAAGTAGTGGGAAAACAAGGCCTGATAAGCAAGTCCTTGAAGACAGGACTCTGTATAAACTGAAATTAATTGGTATCTTCCTATTTGCTGATGACCCGCCAAGGGCACTTGAAGGAGAAAGTGAAGAGGGGGGAGATGAAGTGAGCCCCCAGACTCATTTAGGGAAGACCCCTCCAGGTGTATCAGGCAGGCGCAGGGGAATTCCAATGTACACACGCGTGCGCAGAAGGGACACCACTGACATAACGGGGGGGAGGGACAGAGGCCTCTGGCTGGGCAGTGCTGGCCACACCTGCCCAGGTAGACGTAACCAGTTAAATTATATAAAAGGCAGACAGCACTGGTGGGAAGGCTTCTGGCAAGCTTCACATGGAGGACAAAGTTGCCTCAGCGGGGATGCCCGTTATCTTGTGAGCCTGCCAACACCCCAAGGATGCAGTTTCTGCCATGGGGAAATACTGGTCATTCTGGGGTCAGTAAGACAACCTTGTTAAGTAGCCCCTGCGTGAGTGGGAGGTTTTACTGAGGGCTTATTTTCTTTCCTCTTCTATCTCTCTCGGTTTCTCTGTTTGTTGGCCACTTCCTAGTAATAAATATTGGGTTTTCTGAGCTTTCAGCAATGTTTTGTTTTCCATTTCGGCATCTCTCCGAACCCTCCCTGGAACACCTATTCAAAGAGCTTAAAAGTGATTTAATATTTTTATGTTGAATACTTATTTGTTGTTAAGATCGAAAGAAAAGAATCAGATCAAGGAAACAACAGTATTTTAATGAAAAAGTTTTTAGTCTGAAAGTAGCAGAAGCGTTTGTCATGATTACCATCCATGAAGCAGAAACATTAATGTGCTTTCTTTTGGAAATAAATTTCACATACAGTATTACCATTTAGAATACACATATCTAGAAAGTCCATACTTATGACTTTCCTCAGAAGTTTTGCACTTTTTCAAAAACCACTCTAGGTAATTCAAAATTCCCTATTGATACCACATTATCTTCCATCTGGCTGCTGCACCTTATTGCAAAACCCTGGTTTTACATAATTTCTTCCTTCTAATGATGGCAACATACAAATAAGTTGTTATCCAAAACTCTCATCCTGCTCTGTAACGTGTGAGTCTCACTGGTTACTGATTAAGTGCTCGTCTCATGGGTGCTAATAGGCACATTTGGTTGTTTCAGTTGTGAATGCCTGCAAAGGGAGCAGTTGACTGGATCAAACTTTTGGTGGTGTGTAGCTATATATCACAGGTCTGCCACTGCAATGCCTAAGAAGTGTTGCCATCAACCTTTCATATATTTTAAGAGGTGATCAAGGGGTTAGAAAAATAAACTCTTATTACCACCAGAGACAAGATGAAGAAGTTATTCAAAGCATAAGCGCATTCTCTCTCTCTCTCTCACCCTCCCTCCCATCTCTCTGTTCCCTGTGGCCATGTCATATTACATACAAGCATAGCAATTAGCAAGCTATCTTCAGCATGAGAAGAAATAACAGAAGTGAGAGGGGAATGGACAGGTGGTGTGTGAAAGCATGTGTGCTCAAGCCATTCATTATCTTGAGTGCAATATTAATTCGTAAATGTTAAATAACAGCCCAGTCCTGCAGTATTTCCACAGACTGCTGGTACTGTCAAATGCTGATCAGCATTTAAAAAACTCCCTGCCATGAGAGGCTCCAAATGTTGCACATCTTTCTTTAGCCCTTACAGTCCCTTTACCTTACCCTGCAGTCTCACAAACAGTTACCTCACCCTGCAGTCTCACAAACAGTTTAAGATGAAAGTATTCCCAGCCTGCCTGTTGGCTGTATCCAACTAAAGGCCATGGAAAGAACTTTCTTTTACTGGGTTACATTTTGACTGGATCAGCTTCTCCAATTAGCTGACTTGGTTAATTTTGATAAGGCATGCCTGTTATCAATGAGGAAAGCAGTGCTGTAACATTCTTGATCTATTGTGATTTAAGCTGAACTGTGTCTGTGAATGTACAACTCCAGAGCTGATGGTTTAACCCCAGCTGGCAGCTTAGCCCCTTGCTCCTGCTCCTAGTGGGATGGGGGAGAAAATTGGAGTGGTAAAAGTGAGACTACTTGTAGGTTGAGATGAAGAGAGTTTAACAGGGAAAGCAAAAGCTGTACCCACAAACAGTGCAAACCAAGGAAATAATTCACCGCTTCCTAGGGGCATGTGGGTGTTCAGCCATTCCCAGTAAAGCAGGGCTTCATCTCGCATAATGGTGACTTGGGAAGACAAAATGCCACAACTTTGAACATACGCACCCTTCATTCTTCTCCCCTCAACTTTATATGCTGAGCATGACAGTATGGTACGGGATATCCTGGTCACTTGGAGTCACCTGTCCCGGCTGTGCCCATGCAAGCCTGCACACCATGCAAGGCTGATATTCAAGAGGCAAATTTTGTTTGTATGTTGTTAAGTATCTTAAACACAAGGAAGAAAATAAATTTTCATCTGTTACCTTGTTTCTGGAACAATGAGTTCTCCTGATGAGTGTTTCAGGTCTCATTTAAAGGCTCGAGTGGGATACTTGTAGTGTAGTAACTCCAATTCACCAAACCAACTCTAGGAACAGATCTTTAGGTTGGTTTTCAGGCTTGCCTTCAAAGGTGCTCAACAGAAAACATGTAAATCAGAATGACCTGCTAGGTTTTGACAGCTGGCTCACCTCAGGGGTGAAAACCAGGACAGAGCAGTGCCAAGAACTCAGGCTATATGAACTCACAGTATAAACATGAGACCTGCTAAACCCTCTAGCATTATCTTATCTCCTTGAGAGAAGTGTAATTGCTTTCCAGGGCACAATCCATGTGGTCCCAAGCATCTGTATAGCTAATTGGATGAAAGATGTGTTGTTTTCCACCACAGTATTCAGAGCATGATTGGCTTTGTTGTAAACCAACCAAAGGGTAAAATACACACTGCAGTTAACTTATACATACCCTGCCAGCTTTCATGAACAGTGTTTTACTACTGATATATTTTTTGTAATTCCACGAGCCTCATACCAAGTGAAAGACTTCACAATAGGAAGGTTGTAATAAGGACCAGTGATAGATTTTAGGGGATTATAATGCAGGATTTATGAGCAGGTGATTTATATGACTTTATCACATTTGAGGTAGTAATTATGTTTGCCAATACATTACTCAGTCAAAAACCATTTCTCACTTTAATTTTTGTTTTATAATAAGTGTTATCATAAATGGCAAAAAAATAAAAAGAGAGAGACTTATCCAGATAATCTAATCTAACATAAAATTCAAACCTCCCCCATGAGAAAATTTCTGATCAGATGACACACAAAGTCACTTTATCATCGCATAGCACCTCCAGATATACAATTGACAGATATATATATGTTGCTCTTTCTTTAAATGTCAAGAGCCAAAATGCCAGTGTTTCTAGGATTTGCGAGGAAATTATTAACATAAGATAAATATTTATTCCTCATGCCCTTCTCTTGTATGGGTTTCTCTGTCAGGAAATGAAGAAAAAAAAAAGAAGAGAAAATTTGGCAAACATACATTTCCTGTCAGGATCCCATTTTCATAACTATTTCTCAATAATGAAAACTTTACATTTAAAGGGTTGGAGGAGGGTTGCATTTATATGTGTCTGATACTGAGATATGCAGCTATACAAAAAAATGGAGGAGCATCAGACAAGCCAAGTTTGAACCAGTAGCACAATGCACAGAATCTTTTAAACCTGAAGTACACACTTGTTACAGAACTATATTCAGGTTTCAAACAGGCCTTCAGGTCTGACATTGGAGAATTGTTCAGGTTGAAATATTCAGAAAGGAAGAAGAACATTTTGGTAAGCCTAAGTATAGTGTGCTATTGTCTGAGAACTCTTTAATAAGGGAAAATTATGCTGCTTTATAACCGTCTTTGAAATAGAATTAACTTTTTAAAGAAAGGTGCATTGTGGAAGATTTGTAAAAACTGCATCTGAAGTTTTTCTCAGAACTAAATTTCAAAGACTACAAATCTTAAGCTTCAAGGCATATGGTCGGGTGGGATTTCACTGCCATGTAGGTGCTGCATATGTTGATATGTCACAAGAAGCTTTGTTGCCTCAGGAACAACTGCAGCTGACAGATGATGCGAGGTCCAAATTACCAACCTAATTACTTGTGCACCATCTCCTCTGCAGAGACCACCCACCTGGGAGGGAGTGAAATGCTCATCTGTAACTCTGGCAGCTCTGCTCCCAGTTTGGTGCAGCTTTTCCTTGTCTTAGGGCTGGAGGTCTAGAAATTAGGACTGCAAGCATCCCCCGGCCTCATACTTCCCTTGAGCCTTTTATACTTTTTTGGCCACCCACTTCAAGCTGTTTGGGATTCTTTGTATTTCTTGTAGAGAAACAGTGTCTACCTTTCTATCACTTCAAATATTCTTCAGATATTATACAACAAATACTGATGGTAGAAATAAACATACAGCTTTTAGTCAGTTTTAACATCAGTATTTCAGCCATGAAAACTTTATTCAACTTTTTTATTTATGCTGTTCTTTTCCCTTCCTTCTTCTGGTGAAATTAAAGGGTAAGAGAAAGATACCTGAAAACAAAGCTTCCCAAAATGGAAAATGAAAATATTTCAGTACTGATTTGTTTTAATAAAAGGCTTTTTAAATAAATATGAAGTATCATACTGAACTGACAGGTGAAAATTACTTTTTGTTTTGAACATTCAGAGTGGAAACATTGCCAAAATAAGTGTTTGGGAAGTTCAAATTTAGCTAGTCAAAATCTCTTGTAAACATATTTTGTTTTTTTTCTGAAGAAAAATTCTAATCACTATTGATCATTTTACTTGTAAACTTATTGCTGCTCTGCTTGTCAGTTCTGTAAGGAGCTCAGGGTCAGTCTGGGATGCTTGTATGTTATCAACAGCAATGAGGTTGCCCCAGCTACAGTGCAATCTATCTCACCCTTCTGTATCTCTGTGGGTTTAAAATGCTTACAGGAATTAAATCTAATTTCAATTAGTAAACAGCCTTTAAGTGAGACATCTCACCTTTTGAGAGGTACCATTGAGAATGCAGTAGAATGTCTTTCTTGGGACTAATGGGAACTCTTGGGGGGGCACCTATGGGATCTCCCAGAGGGTGGGGAAGGGGAAGCAGTGGCGAGGTCCCAAACCTTGGGAAGATGAAACAGATATTTTAGGAAGTTCCTGAGGGCATGGTACTTTCCTGTTTAAGTATTTTTGAGAGGAGTTGATACCAGATTTCAGAGCAAGGCTGGAATTAGTTATTTGGTTTATTACCTTGATAATTCATTGGCTCCATGTTGTACACCCATACTAAATTCTAAAGTTGTGTTATTTGATATGTTTATATACAACAGTCAAAGTTGCAGTTTTGCTCCAGATTATAAAAAGACAATTGGAAAAAGGAAATTGGGACCTGTTATTCTAAAAATATACCATAAAAATAACTTCAAGTATCCCAACATATATATTTTTTTTCACTACACTTTCCTACCTAAACATAAATTTCACTTCTATAAGTGGGCAGTGCTTAACTATGGGGACTTAAAAATGAGAAGCAAATTCCTCAGCTTTGAGGAATGATTTCATAGTTTGGTATGTATTTTTAAAACTTAAGCAGAATCTAAAAAGAAAAAAAATATTTTATTTGAATGGTATATTTTTCCCATAACATTTTAGGATATTTATACCTAATGTCATTACACATTGTAATTATGTAATTGCACAACTTAATTGGACATTCTCATTATTTCATCATGCATGTTACAACAATTAAGTAATTAGGTCTAATTGTATAAATTAGGTCTGATTGTATAAATACATGACAATAGCATAAAATTGGCCTTAAAGACTGGGGAAGACTTTAATCAACATGCAAGGAATGCTTTATGTGCCACAAACCTGTGCAATCAGAGGAACAGGTAACACTGGACTAATCCTGTGCAATGATTATTAGAACTGTTTGAGGATTCCTACTTTCCTTAAACTGAGAGTATTGAGTGCTCACAGAATTTTTGAGAAATCATCTTCAGACATAGGATTGTGAGTTTATTTGCAATGTTGGGCCTGATATTGAAATTCCATACTATGATTAAATTTTTTGAAATTCCACTGTTTTTTGGTGCACTGTCATGTGTCTATGAAACATGCATATCATTTTTTACCACGTTGGTCTTCAAGTCTATGTGGGCCCTATACATTTATTTATTTAATCTATACCTTACTTCCCTTCCTGCTCATTCTGGAGCAGGTTTGCTGGCAGGACTTGTAACCCCATGGGGGACTCATGTTGGAGCATCCTGCTCCTGAAGGAGTGCACCCTGTGGAAGGGACACATGCTGGAGCAGTTCATGAGGAACTGCAGCCCATGGAAAGGACTCATATTGGAGAAGTTCATGGAGGATTGTCTCCAGTGGGAGAGACCCTATGCTGGAACAGGAGCAGAGTGTGAGGAGTCCTTCCCCTAAGGAGGAAGGAGTGCTAGAGACAATGGTGTGATGAACTTACTGCAGCTCCCATTCCCCATCGCCCAGTGCCAGTGGGAAGGAGGAGATGGAGAAGATGGTGAGTAAAGTTAACCCCAGGAAGAAGGATGGGGTGGAGGGGAAAGTGTTTTTAAGATTTGGGTTTATTTTTCATTAGCCTCCTCTGATTTGATTGGTAACAAATTAATTTCCCAAAGTCAAGCCTGCTTTGCCCATGATGGTCAATGGTGAACAATCCCTCCCTGTCCTTACATTGACCCATGAGCCTTTTGTTAGATTTCCTCTCCCTTGCCCAGCTGAGGAAGGCAGTGATAGAGCAGATTTATTGGACACTGGTTGTCCAGAGGGGTCAACTCACCACACTGTTTTTTTAGTACAGTTGTAGCCACAGAGTTCATCTTTATTTCATAAAACTAAATGTTTTCTTAAATACTAATAAATAAATACATTGTATTGTGACCACACTGAGAGTTTCCTTGTAAAGGCTTTTTGACCTTCAAAATTTTCTTTCATAAGCCAAACAACTAAAGGAGATGTTGCAATGGTTTAAAATAAAGCCCAACCAGACCACCAAGTTAATTTTACTTGCATTTTCTATTGGTGATTCACCAAAATTATCTGTTTAATTTCTCAAGGGAATGTACACCTGTACTTTTTACCACAACAGAGGAGGTTTCCTATCTGATAGAGCTTGAATTTATTTTGCTTTCTTTGTTTTGAACAGATATTTTGCACCCATAGTAAACGCTTTAATTTTTCATTCTACGGGTTCCCTAGAAAAAAACAAATAACCTAGCATTTGACTTTTTTTTTACCTAACCATGTATTTAATATTTTTAAAATATGAAATGAAAAAGAAGTGCATTTATTTTTACTCTGTTATAATCATACCTGTTATAACATTCGCTGCTGTTCTTCCTTTTGTGCATTTGCAAAAATGAAAGTGATTAGTTCTTTACTCCCCATTCCTCTGTCTGGAATGAAAAGTATGCCAAATATATCTCTGCTGTAAGTCCATTGGAGAGAATGGAGTTGCAAAGGGTTTGAATGTTACTCATTGTGTGTAACCTGTAACCTCATTTTTAGCAGGATAGGGGTAGAGGTTCTCTGTGCCTTTATTTAGAGCTGCAGCTTTCATTAAATTTCATTACTTCTCCCTGTGGCTGTAAATAGAAGGTGTCTCTTATGAAATTTAATTCCTTTTTCTGGCCGTTTGCAGGATAAAGGTGTGGTTTCTAAATGAGGGTTTTTCCTAAATGAAAGGACACTGAATCAAGGATATATAGGAGAATATTTCAGTTTTATGCTGAAACTGATCAACCTTACTGAAATAAAAATTACAATGGTTATAAATTCCACCAAAATTCCTTCATTAAAATAAGAATTTGTCTTCCAGAACTATCCTGCAAATGCAGGAAAGCCAAGCACAGGAAAATAAACTAGAGGCACACAATGCATAAAATTAATTATTGTAATTAAGAATGTTAAATTAGGTCTGGCTTGGGTCCCTGGTTTTCTGATAAGTACAAAGGTAGGAAATTATTTTTTCTCCTGTGAACTTGCCTGACTAAATAACTTCAAGATAAATCTGTAAATGCCCGTGGGTTTGTTCTCTTCACCTACTGCCATTGCATCATGCACTGTGAAGAACGGAGTAAGTTTTCTATATTGACAGTGCTTTTTTCCTAGTTCTTTACTATCCTTCTTTTCTTTCTTCCATTATTGTATTTCTCGTAAGTCCTGTGTTTGAAATTGACCCCTTCCCTAGTTGACATAACTCTTACTTCAGATGGTGTGAAGGTTTCAGTAAAGCTTTCATTAACCTCTTGGAAAAAAAAAAAAAGGTAATACTCTTAGAGCTGTGCTGTACTCACCTCTGCCACTCATAATCCTCCTATTCATCCACTGCACTTTTTTATCATTTTATTTTCTGCATGGCTACGAATATCCATATTTATGAAGTACTCATCACCATGGTATCCAAGTGCACTTAGTTTATTAAAAGGATTATATGACGTGACTGCTTGTAATAGCAGGGGATTAGACATGATGACGCAGGTTCCTTCTAGTCTCCTTTTTCTATAAATTAATACCATAAGGCATTTTCCTAAAAATAGGTAGCATTTGGAAGGTCACTATATAACATTTAAAACAGCACCAGTTTTGTTGTGAAGTATATTATGAGGTGTTCAAGGACTCTGCCTTCCAGCTTCCAGGTGGAAGCAGCAGCTAGGAAAACTCAATCAAAAGCAGCAAAGGAAACCAAGAAAGGCTGAGCTTTATCCTCTGCAGGCCAGTGTGACAATGAATCCCAGCTGTCTTGTCCTGGCTCAGGTACCCCCAGAGTGGGGGAAAACGTGATAGAACAAGGGATAATAGCTTTAAATTCAAAGAGGATAGGCTTAGATTAGATGTTAGGGAGAAATTTTTTACTTAGAGGATGTTAAGAGGCTGGCACAGGTTGCCCACGGCAGTTGTGGATGCCCCATCCCTGGAAGTGTTCAAGGCCAGGTTGGATGGGTCTTTGAGCATCCCAGTCTAGTGGAAGGGGTGTTGGAATTAGGTGATTTTTCAGGTCCCTTCTAACCCAAACCGCTCTATAATTCTATGATAGAGGCTATGCTGTGTATAATCACCTTTATGTGTAGTATGCACTGTTCTACACCTGGCTTGGCTGAAGGCCACTGAAATGACTCTCATAAAAGATGGTTGATAGACTATAGGTATTATGAACTAATCTTGCTGATTTTGTTGCATTTGTCAGTGTTCAAGATGGAAAATATTAGTGTTTTTTCAAAAGTCAAAGGTTATGTTGTTAGCGAGTCATTCTGGGTTGATATTGTAGAGTGAACTTTTTTGTTTTCTAGTGAGTTCATTCACATTCATGGGCCAGGCATCTAAGACATTTTAATTTGTATAGGATTTTGTTTACTAAGCATCCAATGCTTAATTATTAATTAATTAATTCCAGCAGAATTATCGTTCTGCTAATAAATGGATTGTTGTTGCACCAAACTTAAAATAGTAAATTGTTACAACCATTCTGAGAGGAAGACTCTGTGTGTTGTGATACAATGCTTATACTATAATATACTTCATGCATTTTTATGCTCATTGATAAATGGAGAGTAAAACAAAAATTTATCAAGCAAGAGATTTCAATGAATATTGCTGTTTGCATTCGACTGAAAGTTGCTGCTTCATTTCCAGCCTTGTGAAATTTAGGTTCATAATATGAAGCAGTAGGAAGAGGTTCTTATCATGACGTTTCAGCAGAACAGCTCTACACGTGTCACATGCGTGGTGCATCAGTGCAGGGCCTGTGCTGCATGAAGTAGAGCAAATGTAAACACCCCTTTATCTGAAAATTCAGCTTTGTTCATTTGCAAACACAGCTCTGGTGGAACCAGCCGGAGATGCTAAAGCCTAAGAAAACAGAAGTATCCCCAGTCTCTGGTCACATTTCTTTAATGGTGTAAAATTTTTTGATGTGACATGAGACATAAAGCCTTGAAGGGCTTGTATGTATTAAGAACATGATTTAAGCTTGGATGCTATGACCAAGTTAGCTCTAGATCTAGCTTGCTTAAGTATGGCAAGTAATGAAGCACCCTTGGCATGTGTTTGCTAAGCAGGCAATCTTCAATCTGCTGAAATTGGTAGCACAGCTATTTAAATTTTTGTTCCAGTCAGTTAGTCAAGAACACCATTTCTAGCCAAGTACAGTTTTATGGAAGACTGTTACCTCCACAGGTTCATACATTGAATGTTAAATACTACTATGAGGATTCAGATCAAGATACCCCTACCAAGGCAAAAGAATTGGATTGCTATATTCTACTACACTGTGAGGAGAGGAGTTTTGTCTATGGCAACATTTTTCAATAACATATTTCTGTAATACTTTGGATGTTTAAAGACATTTTAAAATGGGAAAACTTCCGCTTCACCACTTAAAATGGCCTTGCTGTAAACAAAAAACCAGCCCTAAATATTATTGAGCTGTGGGTGTGGGCAATAATTTTTTTGGCCGTTAGTTTGTTAGATCATTGTGGATATGGTATGATCATTAGTTTACTAACAGATGGACATCCTTTTAAAGCCAAGCTGTTACATATTTTTACCATTTTAGTTTGGATAGAAACCAGCTTTTTTACCTTATGTTGTGCTTTTTATTACTTATGTCAGAGGACAAAAATCATTTCCAAAATGTGCTTCTAAAAATGAGGAACATTTCTGTAATCCATATGCACTTTTTCACTAGACCAATACTTGCCCTTGGTATTACCCTGCTAAAACAGTATCTCTGTCTGACTTGAGGGCCTCATTCCTTGTCCCATCCTCTCCCTAAATCAGTAGAATGCTGTTCAGTTGATTGAAGTCCAGGTACAACAGACTTAGGAGATGTCATAGCAGATGCCAGGCCTAGGGATATTTTGTCAGTCTTTTCTCTTTGTTCCAGTATTCCACCATTTGTTAGTTTTGCCATCTGTCATGTTTTGCCTGATGACTCCCTTTGTTCTTATGGACTGTGTGGTGGGCTCCACCGCCTGTGTTTGAACCATAGATCCTGGACCAAAATCAGAGCTAACATCCAGTACCATTGTTATTCACTCCTGTAAATGTAAATTTAAAGTTTTTGTAATGTGCAGTGTACTCTAGAAATAAGTGACAGTATATATATATAAGATGGATGTTTTCACTGATTTCTTAGTCAAAGAACTGCACCTCTGAATATGATACAACATTCTACTCAGCTTATTCTAAAATAAAGTATATTGTGGGTTTATATGCCACTTCTTTATTGATTCCAAGGACTGATGTCAGAGCCCTTATTGCATAATTTTTCTTGAAATATTTCAAGCAGAAGAGTATCAGCAGAGGCATAGTAACAAGTAAAGAATGAGTTAGATGTCTGTTACACCCTGGTCCAGAAGCTCCATGGTTTTACCAGGTGTTACACTCTAATTTCAGGCTTCAAGAGATTTTGCCTACACAGTCTTGCAAAGCCTTTTGATTCTTTGATACTGTGAGTTCACGTCTGAAGAAAAGACTACACACCTTTTCTCTAAGAGATTTCTCTTAACTTGGTGAGAAAACAGGCATTTGGCAAAAAGGGTTTTACAGAAATAACATGGCAAACAGCAAAAGTAAAAGCATTGCAACAGGTTACTGGGATTAGTAGGCATTGCTATGAAGTAAGGAATTTTTGTTGCACTCAGCAAACATAAACTCCATGCAATTTAAGACAACAGGTGTTGCCCACAATAATAAAGGAAGAGAGATTAAGAGAAGAAAGAATAAAGAGGAGAGAGAGAGATGAGAGAAAAATATAGTTATCTCTTAGAAGATCACATGTTAACAGGTCAGGACGGCAGAGGCCAAGGCGAGATGGAGACCTTGTGTGAGTCTCTAGACTTTGGCCACTCCCTCTAGGTGGGATCTTTGGTTCCCTGGCACTCACTGTCCCTCTAGCCAAAGGCGGGGGGTGCCACAGCCAGTCAGAGGCTCCAGGGGGGTGTGGTGTGGGCAGGCCACCAGGCAAACTGTATTGATAGCCCAGCCACATGGCTTTCCCTGCCACATGTCCTCAGCCTTCTTGGCTGCAGGCCTAGCCCTAGCCCTTTCTACCCCCTCCCCCAAGGTGGTTCTGACTCAATAATAGCCGATCTGGTGTCTAATAATGTCCTCTTCATTTTTCTTAATATAAAAAGCCAAATCTACAATTTTTACTAAAAAGGAAGAAATTGATTGAAAGAAGAAAGCAGTGTAGTTAACGAAAGGTATGCTTAATTTTGGGATCCTTATGAAGGTTAAAAAAAAATTAAACTAAAAACAGTCTGAAGTAATTAAATTGAGAGAATTGGATAAGATTTTGAAGGCAAGTCTTATATAGAAATGTGAAGAAAAGCTTTTAACTTCTCAGAAGTATGTAATACCAGTTGCAGAAAAAGAAGTAAGAGGAGTAGATAGAGACTGACTTGGCAAAATAAACTCATTACTAACATCAAAGAATGAAAAGTAATTAAAATATAAACTAAGTCAAATTATTAAGGATGTATATAAGGAAATTACAAAAGAATGAAAAAATATATAGGACAATTGGCAGGAGAAAAGGGAGTAGTTATTTAACTACATTATCCGGAAAAGGGATTTTGGGGAAAATCTGTTCCTTTTCACTGATGACTGATGATGCTGAAAAGCAGTAGTGTTTCATGGTTGCTTTTTCTATTGGTTTTCACTAAACTAAATGAAAAGTAACATTACAAAAAACTGCTTAGTATGGTTATTACCACAAAGAGTTGAAGAAACTCAGGCAAAAATGCAGTGTATTGTGGATAGATGAAGCAGATATTTTCTTATCAACTCCTTGACAAGCTTCATCATAGGGTAGTTGGCTCTAGCAGAATGATGGCTCTTACTGGTTATTTTGTGAAGGATGCCTGACAAAAAAGCAAACAGATGCATCATATTATCTTTTGAAAAGGAAAAAGGAGAGTCAAGGAACCATGGGCCAGACAATTTTTTCTAGAAAAAAAACTTTGGAACAAATGAAAATGCAAGCTTTTGTAAGTACTAAGGAGATAAGAAAATGACTAGCAATCTACAGTTTTCAAAAACCGATTGAACCAACCTAACTTAGTTTTTTTTTTGTAGCAGAATAATAGACCTTGTGGGCTGTGGCTCCTAAGATTGTCACCTGGGATTGAATAGGGATTTTGTGCAACAAGACAAGTTGCAAAGTTAGGCTAATCACACTAAGTTATGACTGTAACCCTTTCTGACTTCCTAGTTGTTGGAAATTCCTGTGTTCATTACAGTGCCACTTTTCATGGCATCTCATTGATGTGGGTTTCCTTCCAAAGTTACAGAATATGGAGTTTCAACACTGAATTAATATTTTAGCAGGCATTCTAGCCAAGCACCAGGTCAATGTTGTAAATTAAATAACTTTTCAAAAACATTTAAAGAAAATGGTAAGAGAATATAAAATAATTTTAAATGCTTTCCTCCACTGTAAAGGACAACTGAGACATTCTGACAGGTCTTTAAAATACTCACTGTTATATGGAATCTAAATGTGGAATAATGTGAACAAAGAGACATAGATTATTTCTGTTTTCCTCACTTGAGCATGATTTGATTGGGTAACTGGAAGGGAGCAGCAAAGGCCAGCTGCCCCCACAGGATGGGATGTAGGAACTGTCTCAGGGGGAAACAGCCAACAGGGCAGGGGTCTGGCCAGCTGGGACCCAGGTGTACATGGGTAAGGGCAGCAGAGCAGACCCAGAGCCCATGGCCACAGTTGGCCAATAGCCCAGAGCAACAGGCAGGTTCATGGTGATGAGACATGTCAAGCTGGGAGATCAGACCATAAGTCTAGATCAGGCCGGATAAGGATAACCAGAGTGAGACACAGACTCGTTATGACTGAGACCATTATGGCTTATTAGTGAGCTCAGGGCACTTCAGCCAGGCCCTGCTGTTCCTATATGATGGCATAGACTTTATGCCAGCAGAAGTGTGCAAAGGCTGCTGGCAGAAATGTCTTTTGTCTGTGTATACTTGTATGCAAAACTTCAAGCCATTTTCTAACAGGTTTATTATTTTTTCTCTTTCTCGCCTTACCTGTCATACTATTATAGCTTTTCTCTTCAGTGATTGGAGTTATAGCCAACAGTGACTGGAAAAGCTGAAAATATTCAAGAATTCAAACTTAATTGTCATAATTTTCCAAGGCTCAGCAGCTTGTCAGAAGTTGTTAGAGACGGTTACTACTGCTCTCCAGCTACTGTAGTTTGCTGATCAGTATTTGGTATCCTTTAAATTGACTTTACACTGGCATAAAACAGAAGTGTTTGCAGCTTCAGTGCTGATGGAGCAGGAAGGACTAAGCTCTTCTGCTAAATATATGCTCACTTTAATCATGAATCTGACATTTGGGATAAGAGCAAGTAATCTTTTCAGCCTGCAAATCTTATCGAACATCTGGAACACCTGCTCCCAGGTGTTCCTGGGATAACAGGATTCTTTATTTATTTTAACATTTACAGTTTTTCTCTGCCCAGAAATTCTCTGATCAAAGAACCAGAGGATGTGTACACAGAGTATCAAAACAATGCAAACAATAGTAAGGGCTTACTGGACTAAAAGTAAAAATCCAGGCCAAAGTTTCTGATCTAAGTTTTCAAATGGACTGTGATACATATTGACAAAATGAAACTTGTGAGTTATTTTTGTAAAGAAACTCTTCCTTAGTGCCCACTAAAGGGTGCAAAAACTTTAAAATGGAGGCAGTACACTAATTACTTAAAGAAGTCTTTGTTATACCAAGCTGTATTTGTTTTGTCATTTGTAACAGGTACTCTATTGCTGTGGGAACATTTAATTCTAGATGATGTAAAAAAGTGCCTTCAAGGCGTCTTCCTGGTCAGCAAAACAAATGGTGAGTTTTGCCTATAAATCGTTGAAAACATTTCCCTCGTTGTTGCCACACAGAAGTCTTTTCATAACCACTACATAGAATTTAGCCCTTGGTAGCCCTCTTGCAGGCAAACAGAGTTAAACAGGTCAGTCTGCAAGTCACTGGTTTTCTAGACTAACGCCTGTGGTCTCCCAGGAGAGAAACGTGATTTAGAAGCATTTTAAGAAATTGTTCCTTTTTTCTTTTTCAGTTGGCAAAAATGTGCCACAAGTCAGCCTTGCAGCATTTGTATTTCACACTTGTTTTCAAACGGTTCTCTCTTACATCAGTGTTTAGTATCTTAACTATTTGATTTATCAAGTTTCACTGCTAAAGGGACTTGAAAGCTGTCACTGACCGTCACAGGCAGTGTAGCCTCTTAAACAGGTTGAGTCCTACTGCTATCACAGTATCTCAGAAAATGCATTATTTATAATTATTGCTTGGAGCTCCAGTTTACTATGCTGCTTTATGTATTTCTATTTTGTTGGAGCTAGAGGATCTTTAAGGTCTCTTCCAAACCAAACCATTTTACGATTCTATACTAATCTATATTTTATATAAGATGTATATATAAAGTAAATAATCTGTAGGAATTTATTTATGAATTTGTTAGAAACTTTTCGGTAAAACATTTTTAAGCTTTTTGGAGTCTAAAATTAACATTCATAATTACCTTCACTTAACTATATGAATTTGAGGAAAAGTGCTGCTTAATCAGAGCAAATGCCAAGTACTATTTCTAGGAAAAGTTTATCAAATGGACAAATACAGATCACAAAAAATTGTAAGGATTTTAGAGAAGGTTAATGATTCACAAGATTGAACTCAAGCCAATTGCTGTTGGAACATTGCCCTCCAATACTATTAGGGTGTAAAGAGAGGTATAAATATAAATATTTATTTTTATTTTTATCCCTTTGCCCTGAAAGGGTAAGAGAGGGGGAAGGACCTTCTCTGTGGGTTTGGACATTTGGCGGAGTGCCAGGTTCAAAGCTTGACACTTTAGGAGAAAAAAAAGCAATGAACTTGTTTTAAATAATTCTTTCTTTGAAAGTTGTGGGAGGTCTCTCTGTTAGAATATCAGTGTTTCCTTCAGTTCACCATGTTCTCAGTGCAGACAGGTCACTCCCCTATGGTTTTAGTGACTAAAAACTAGTGAAGGACAAGAGCTGAGTTTGTCCTTGTGTTACTCTCCAAACCCTTTATCATGTGTTACGTGGTTCAGTATCCCTCATATCATAACAAACACAGCTAAGTAACATGGTTATGTGCATGACCACATCCTTCAGAGACCTGGTTTTGGTGGAAATTGACTTGTACATGCTAAATATTTTTTAGTCCATGAGTGCTTAAGTAAACAATCCTCTTTTGTTAGTTCTAATCTACTACTCTTGAATAGTATGCAATAGTGGAAAATAAAAATATGCAAGCAAAGGCAACTCATTGAATAAAACTATTTAGCATTTTAGCACAGGCAAATTCTGAGATAATAATCTTACAGAGAATTCATTAACTGTACAGACAGGTTCTATAATAACCAGCTATCTGTTAATTAGGAAGAATTAGAGTCTTTGAACTGTGGACAGATGCACGCAATTAGAAACAAGACCACATTATTTTTAATAAAGGAATGCAAATCTACAGCAAGGGAACAGGTGCATAAGTGTCATGGACCATTAAAACTTATCACAGGTGCATTATGAAGCATGCAGAGAAGCAGGTCAAGTTCATTCACGGAAGACTGCAATACGTTTGTTTTATATAGTATGGAACACGGCAATATTTTGCAAAATAGCTTTTCCTCAAGTAAGATTTTTGCTTCTGGATGTGCATGAATTTTTTTCCATAATACTACTAATATTTCAATTTGCTGAGCATTTTTTACTCAGGCAGTGTTCTATATTAACACATGCTATCTACGTAGCTTGAGGCTATGAGATATCAGTTAATATCTAACCACCAGGTCTTATCTTTAGAAATGTATCTGTCAACCTAGCCATAGCTTCCTATATGGTAACTGACTGTGAGACATAATTGTTCCACCTCTTTTGGATGTTTGTGGATGGTTTCTCAGCAGCTCAGCTTGGTTTGTGGAGTAGGATGGGAAATGTCAGCACCTTGTTTGGCAGTGACTGAGAAGACAGAGCAAACGACACAAATCTCTTGTATGGCCTGAACAAGAACCAGCAGATACAGCTGAAGTTTCATTAATTGTAATAGCAAACATATGTGTTCTTCCTGCTCTTTGAGGATGCACATAGAAATCAAGTGTTACAGTAGCAGCACTTGCAATTTGAAGGTTTTTTAAATGTGACACTAGGAATCCTAGCCATTAGCATTTTGAGTACTTCTTCTGCAGAATAGCTTGACCTGATTCCTTCTTGCTTCAAATTGGCCTAATTTCATAGGCAACGAAGAGCTGGATTAACATGAACAACAAAGCATGTCAGTTGCAGACTTCCAGCAGTACAACACAAGTCTGGAGAGGAAATATCCTCTGTAAATACCCTTAACATAACTAGAGAATCTGCATTTTTTAAAAACTATTTCTGGCACACAGACAGTTCATTTTTGTATAGTAACTATCATTATTGCATTTTTTTATGTAACATAGATATTGATGATTGATATAAGCAGCCAATGAGCTTGAATCTTCTCTGGCATATCTGCATCTCCTCTAGAGGCTTATTTTTTAAAGATACACTCCCAGAAAGAGGAAATAGTTGATGTAATGAAAAAAAAAGAGCAAATAATGAAGAAGAACAAGCTGAAGGGTTACAAGTTTTTGGATCTCTAACATTACAATTTTGACATGCAGTCTTGCTTAGGGAGCTTTAAAGTAGGTTTAAAAGGGGACAGGAACATAGCCAGGCTATTGGAAGGGGAGAAGTATAGCAACCACCCAAGCAGCAAAAGGAGGCTTAAGAGGGGATACCTCCAGTGAGTACAAGCACCCAAAGATGTAAACATGAGACAGGACCATTGGAGTGTCCCTTTGCACCCCTACTGTAATATTGACAACAATAAAATTCTTCTAAAAAGTGCATGTACACCAAGGCACTCAGTATGGGGAGCAAACAAGAGGAACTAGAGATCTATGTGCAGTCACAGGGCTTTTGATCTCACTGCAATTCTGGAGATGATGTTGGACAGCTCGCATGACTGGAAGGTTGTCACAAAGGGCTACAAACTGTTTAGGAAAGACAGACTGGGCAAGTGCGGTGGTTGAGTTGCCCTCTCTGTGATGCAACACTTGGAATGTATTGAGCTCTGCCCTGGTGTGAATGACAAGTGAGTCAAGAGTTTATGGCTTAGGATGAAAGAGCAGATTAGTTGGGATGACACTGTTTTGGGTGTTTGCTACAGACTGCCTGATCAGGAGGAGGAAGTGAATGAGGCCTTTGACAGATAGCTTGAAGCAGCCTTAAAGTCACAGGCAGCCAGAGTCCTGTGGAGGACTTTACCCTGGCTTGGTCTAACCTGGCCATGCATGTCAAGGACAAGAAAGGCTTCTTAAAATACACCAGTAACAAAAAGAAAACAAAGGAGAATGTGGGCCTGTTACTAAATGGGACCCTGGTAAAAGAGAACACAGAGAAGACAAAGTTACTGAACTCCTTTGCATCATTGTTCACTGATAAGACCAGCCCTCAGGAGTCTCTGACCCAGAAGACCAGAGTAAAGGAATATTGAAAGTACATTAAGAAGAGCATTGCCAGAGGGTCAAGAGTTGTTCCTACCCCTCTACTCAGTCCTGGAGGTCTGAGGCCACATCTGGAATGATGTGTCCAGTTCTGGGCTCCTTGGGACAAGAGAGACGTGGAGCTTCTAGAGTGGATCCAGCGGAGGGCAACAAAGATCATTAAGAGATAGGAGCATCTCTCTTATGAGGAAAGGCTGAGGGAGCTGGGCCTGTTCCACCTCGAGAAAGATGACCAAGAGGGGACCCCATCAGTGTGTAAAGTATCTGAAGGGAGGGTGTCAAGAGGGTAGAGCCAGGCTCTTCTTGGTGGTGCCAAGCAACAGGACAAGACACAACAGGCAGAAACTCTGCACAGGAAGTTCCACCTGAAGATGAGAAAGAACTTTAGCTGTGTGGGGGACTGAACATTGGAAGAGATTGGCCAGAGAGGTTGTGGAGGCTCCTTCACTGGAGATATTCCGGAACCATCTGGACACAATCTGTGCAATATGCTCTAGGATGACCCTGCTTGAGTGGGGAAGTTGAACCGGATAATCCACTGTGGTCCCTTCCACCCTGACCCATTCTGTGATTCTGTGGTTCTATAAGCAACACAGTACATGCAATGGAATTTCTTTATGTATTAATTGACACATGAAATTAACACTATTTCAGTTTATTTCTTTACACAGTGTCTAGCTATAGTGATTGCATAGCCCTAAAGTTAAAGAGTGAGCATATAAATATACTCTATTCCACTCAAAAGAAAAATACATTTTCATGCTGACAGAAAATGTTAAATTAATGACAAGGTAAAACTGAATATTTTTAGTTCAGAAATGTTCAGCTGAAAACTTTCTTTAACAAGAGGTATTTGTCCTGTCAAAGACATTAGCTCCCTTCTTGGCTCTTGATGCAAGTTCCTTCCCTGAGATGCTCTACACTGTGGCTGTGGTGGTTCACTCTTGAGATGTGCTCATCTTAATTGATCAATTTTTCTGCAAGAAACTCAAGTGTGCTTCTGGGGATTGTTCATTCCAGGGATCACTCCCACTACTCAGCATGGAAAAGCCCCATGACCATATTGTTGTGAGCTTTATGCTCTAAAACACCCATGAGCACATTCATTGCCAATTTTAGGTCAGGCAGCTTGTGTCTTCAGTGTGGCATTATAAAAAATTATTTGGTAGATGTTGGCACAGACTGAGGTAGGAATTCAGGCCATTGATCACATACCTGTTTTGTGAAACATCATAGTCAGACAGTTGGAAATTATTGTACCCTTGTTGAAACTTATTTAATTTTTTGGTTAGTATTTTAAATTATGTATTGAGTGTTTTTCTGTTTTTAGGTTTCTTTGTTTGTTTTCTGTGTTTGGTGTTTATTTTTTTATGGAAACAGATAATTTTTATGATGTTTTGTCGAGAAAAAAATCATCAGGTTTATAGCTATAAATGTTTAATTGAAAATTCAGGAAAATGTAATTTTCTGAGTAATTTTTTTATGTTAACAGTGTTTATGGCTCCACGAATGTACCCCATAATCTTGAGAGCTTTTTTGTCTGATATAACTTGAATTCTCTGTTCCATTGTTCCAATTAAATTTAGCAGCCATTAGTTGCATTAACATAGCATTCTAGACCACTCAAAATCGTAGTAATACTAACGGGTTTAGAGAAGGTTGCAAACATTAAATCTACCCCTACACAATATGAGGAGAATAGAACCCAACACTGGAATGATGCATTTTGTTGCCTTCATTGAGCAGAGGGACTGCTGTTCCGAACTGCTGATAGTGTTATATTTTATATGTATATATATATATATATATATATACTTATTTATTTAAAGGGTAGGATCTTCCTACTTTAAATGTTGGGAGTTGTAGATCTAAATGCCTGATCATAG
>VYXB01002617.1:43383-87692 GCA_013397135.1 Pachyramphus minor | reverse complement strand
TTGTCTGGCATAACTTGAATTCTCTGTTCCATTGTTCCAATTAAATTTAGCAGCCATTAGTTGCATTAACATAGCATTCTAGACCACTCAAAATCGTAGTAATACTAACGGGTTTAGAGAAGGTTGCAAACATTAAATCTACCCCTACACAATATGAGGAGAATAGAACCCAACACTGGAATGATGCATTTTGTTGCCTTTATTGAGCAGAGGGACTGCTGTTCCGAACTGCTGATAGTGTTATATTTTATATGTATATATATATATATATATATATACTTATTTATTTAAAGGGTAGGATCTTCCTACTTTAAATGTTGGGAGTTGTAGATCTAAATGCCTGATCATAGGTGTATGTCAGTGATATTTATTTCCAACAAAAGAATGTAGTAAGGATTTATTTTTCATGATCATGGCTAACCAGCTATTCAGAAACCTGGGGCTGTGAGCTGTGGACACAAAGGCTGCAGTCTGTATTAATGACTGGAGACTGGACACCCTCACTATAGTGATGTGAAATTCCTTGAAGTGTTGCTCTCTCCTCAGCAGCATTATTTCAGACATGGCAAGAGAAGCCTGCCTCAGCCAGCTACTCCTCATCCATATTCAGGCACTGAGAGCACTGACTGTATTGTCCTGTGCTGAAAAATCAATACTGTGAATACTGTGTGTGCTGAGCCTATTTGATCTCTATGGTTGTCATGGCTACACTTCAAGGTATTGATTCATCCATAGGGATCTCAGGGTTGGATGNTCAGCATGGAAAAGCCCCATGACCATATTGTTGTGAGCTTTATGCTCTAAAACACCCATGAGCACATTCATTGCCAGTTTTAGGTCAGGCAGCTTGTGTCTTCAGTGTGGCATTATAAAAAATTATTTGGTAGATGTTGGCACAGACTGAGGTAGGAATTCGGGCCATTGATCACATACCTGTTTTGTGAAACATCATAGTCAGACAGTTGGAAATTATTGTACCCTTGTTGAAACTTATTTAATTTTTTGGTTAGTATTTTAAATTATGTATTGAGTGTTTTTTTGTTTTTAGGTTTCTTTGTTTGTTTTCTGTGTTTGGTGTTTATTTTTTTATGGAAACAGATAATTTTTATGATGTTTTGTCGAGAAAAAAATCATCAGGTTTATAGCTATAAATGTTTAATTGAAAATTCAGGAAAATGTAATTTTCTGAGTAATTTTTTTATGTTAACAGTGTTTATGGCTCCACGAATGTACCCCATAATCTTGAGAGCTTTTTTGTCTGATATAACTTGAATTCTCTGTTCCATTGTTCCAATTAAATTTAGCAGCCATTAGTTGCATTAACATAGCATTCTAGACCACTCAAAATCGTAGTAATACTAACGGGTTTAGAGAAGGTTGCAAACATTAAATCTACCCCTACACAATATGAGGAGAATAGAACCCAACACTGGAATGATGCATTTTGTTGCCTTTATTGAGCAGAGGGACTGCTGTTCCGAACTGCTGATAGTGTTATATTTTATATGTATATATATATATATATATATATACTTATTTATTTAAAGGGTAGGATCTTCCTACTTTAAATGTTGGGAGTTGTAGATCTAAATGCCTGATCATAGGTGTATGTCAGTGATATTTATTTCCAACAAAAGAATGTAGTAAGGATTTATTTTTCATGATCATGGCTAACCAGCTATTCAGAAACCTGGGGCTGTGAGCTGTGGACACAAAGGCTGCAGTCTGTATTAATGACTGGAGACTGGACACCCTCACTATAGTGATGTGAAATTCCTTGAAGTGTTGCTCTCTCCTCAGCAGCATTATTTCAGACATGGCAAGAGAAGCCTGCCTCAGCCAGCTACTCCTCATCCATATTCAGGCACTGAGAGCACTGACTGTATTGTCCTGTGCTGAAAAATCAATACTGTGAATACTGTGTGTGCTGAGCCTATTTGATCTCTATGGTTGTCATGGCTACACTTCAAGGTATTGATTCATCCATAGGGATCTCAGGGTTGGATGGTCCCTTTACTGAGGCAGAAATCTTTTGTCCTGTGAAATCTAAGCACATTCTGCAATGAACCCAGTTTCACACATACTTAGACCACCAAAAGTGATTTGCTTTTGGGGTTATTTTTCTTTACCTTCTAGGGGTGATGGTGGAAGCAGCAATTTCTCAAATATTTCCTGCAAATTCCAGAAGATTCTATTACCAAAGATTTTGCAGACATGATAAAATGTACACTGAAAATTATATGACAAAACGAGACACTCAAAATACTGCTCGTTTGCTTCATCGAACACATTGAGTCACGCAGACTGGGTGCATTCTCAGTACCTGTTCCCTGGATCCTTTCGTTCATGTATTGGATCTATTATGGTCAACTTAAAGTAAATCAGTTAAAAAGATTCTGTTTGGAAAGGATTGTAATCGGCGTTAGAGATTGTATTAGAAACTGCTGTTTCATACAATTTCATACTGTTTAATCAGTATTTCATACTGTCTATTCAGCTTACTTTTTTTGTAGATGCATGTGTAAGTATATAAGCATATTTATAAAACAACAGGTCCCAAATTGCCTATGCTGTGTATACCTGAACTTTACCCAGTAATAATGTCACTCTGTTTAGGTACCTTTTTGTTTGTATTCACCAAAGTAACTGATCCATCTCTGATTGCTACTGGCTTTGATCCCCTGCAACAAGTGTAACAATTTAGATAGCAATGTATTAGCCAATTTTACTGACAGAGTACTGATTAAAGTAATTGGTATGGTAACACACTCTTGTTGTGTCTTGATTAAAACCAAAATACAAGTATTTGAGGTCCAAAGCTCTATCAAGTAATCTCATCTCCCATGGTCTTAGATATTTCAGAAATAGATATTTCTGAAAGCAAATTGATACCAGGAAAAAAGGTTTACAATGTTTGTCTGCTGAGCAACCAGTACATGTGCTGAGGCCTGGCTTCCTGGGAAGTGGACGGACATCACTTACTAATGGGAAGTGGAGAACAAACCTTGTTATTTTCCTCTTCACTTGTGTGCATGAAAGCTTCCACTTTTGCTTTAGTAAACTGCCTTATCTTGACCTATGAGTCATTTTTCATCTTATTCCCTCTCCCCTGTCCAGCTGGGAAGAGGAGTGATAGAGTGTCTGGGTGGTCATCTGGCATCCAGCCAAGGTCAACCCACTACACCAGTGTAGATCTTTCTGCAAAAAGACAGGGAGATAAATAATGGGGAAAAAAATGTTGATTGGCTTATAGGTAGATGTGTGTTCCTGGTGTGTTGTGCATTGAGAACACTGGGCTTCTCTTTCCCAACAAGATGCAGATACATATTTTGAAAATGTTGGCTTGGGTTTGGGCGAAAGGGTGTTCAGGTAAAGGGAGACATACTATTTGCATTCACACCATAAAACTTAACAAACATGAAGCCCACGTCTTGTGCAGAAATAGCTTTCTCAGTTGAATTTGTCTATTCATTCTACCCACTGACTGGGTAGAAGTCTATGAAAAATTCTAAGGAATAAAGGGATAAGAAGGTTCTCTCAGCCTGCTGCTCCCTCTGTGATCTCAGCTGATCTTCTCTGAGGGACTGTTGCTGTTTTATTTGACTTTGACTTCCAGCTGGATCCCTCTCAAATGTGTGTCTTTCCATCAGTAAGTCTGGTAATGCAGAAATTTATGGATTTTTTTTTCTTCAGAGTGAGGTACTGAGGTCTCCTTGTAATTTCTGTCTATAGGGATTTCTGGTGTTAATAGTAGTAAACTCATGCAGTTTGTTTTGCCTCTGTTAAGAAGCAAGAAAAATGTCTTCATGGGAAACCTACCAGGTTTCCTAAACTTTAAGCAGTTCCAAAGAATTTTGGATTGCATTTATATGTGCTTATATTCCCTCCTGTTCCCTATTACATATGTTAGTTTTCCATCTGTGTTTTCATTCTTTGAAGTCATTGGTGGTGTATAAATATTGGAGATGACTCTATACATGGAGAAAGTACTCTGTAAGATCTCTTTTTCTTTGGTGATCTATGGATTTACATGTTGGGTTAATGAGTGCTGAAATTAATTTTTTTGTTAGATCTTAAGAGGATGTTTCTGGAGAGAAAAAAGTTCTGTTTCTGATATCAAGAGCAGGTTAACTTCTGTTTTTATATGCAATTGACTTTCTCATTCCCTTCATAGTGCTTTCTGTATGTTTTAGTATTACTTACCAATAAAGTGGATACTATTTAATGTCTTAAATTTTGAGCTCCCTTCTCATATGGGATTTTCAAATTTCAGTCATTTTCCATGAGACATCTTCAGTGAGAAGATGAAAACAGAGTACTTGTTATTGCCAGAGCTGTGTTCCTGATAGAAGACAGACAGCTTCCTGCAATTACTCTCATCCTAACTTGTACTCTAAAGCTGCATATTAAGATCTTGGTTAACTCATGTGAAAGGCACAATGGGCATTTTAAGCTGAGGTCCAGAGAACAGATTCAAGCAAAACATCGTATTCCTTTACTCCTAAATACCTCTCTTTAAATAAACTGATGAAGAATCAGAATGCGGAGAGATGCAGGACCTTGAAGTTACTAGTGATATGTTAGCCTTTGGTCTTCTGTGATCATCTTGCCCATCCTATGACCAGAACTAATCAGAAGCATCTGTGTCTTTAGGTAGTGTGTATTGGCTTGGACTGCAGTGCTGTGCCAATGTCACTGCAAGTGTGGCTTGTCTAGAAAAATGCAAAGAATGAGATTCAATATACTTGTCAGCCAGGTATACACACCTTAAGTATATTCATATGAGGAAACCATATCTGTGAAATCTGGCTCCTAGATACAGACATATGTCTGTAGAGTCAAGAATCCATCTTAATTTTATAAAGAAAGGATGGGGATCAAGCTATAAATTGTTGTTTTAAGAATAATATTTTACTATTAACAATGCCCTTCTTTAGCTATGGGCACATATTTCCATGCATTGTTTTTATGTAGAAATGTAATAAATTGTTTTTTTTTTAAAGTATAGGCTAGACTGGTACTTTCCTGCAATAAAATCCAGTAAATAGCCCCAAAATATTGCTTCATCAAGAAGTGGAAAGTAGCACCAGAAAACGGTTTCAAACTAGTGAAGGTAAAAAAATTATGTGAAATGTGCATTGGGTGGCTTCACTCTGGTTTTCTCCAATCAGTTTAAGACAAAAAAGCATGTTTTCCACTTTAATGTATCCACAGTTATGGAATTCTGTCAGCAAAGATATTACATATGGTAAAAAACACCTATGGAAAAACAAACTATAAGAGAAACATGCAGAAAAAGCCCTCCAGCTATTAGCTCCAATCTGCTTTATTTTGTTTGATTTACTAGTTTGGGAAAGGGGAAATTGGTCATGCAGCAGTGACTAACTGAAATAATATTTTGATTGATGTGAGGTTAAAAAGGGTATAAATTCAATTGAATCAAAGAAACATAAATTGTTAGGCTTCGTATTGATACACTCAGAGTCACTCTTAAGATGTTTCTTTTCAAAATGTGTGATTGGAATGGGGTGTCATGGTGGTGATAAACTTTGAGAATAAGGTACAGGTGACACCCTATGACAAATAAAAGCAGATCTTTGGTGATAAGAGGAGATGAGGTAGGAGATGAAGTAGCACTGTTGCCTGTGCTTCTGTGGATAACTTAACCCCAAATCTGTATCTCTGATTCTCTACTGCAAAATGTAACAGTGATAGTTAAGATTTACTTAAAATCATTGTGGAGTTACTGTGTCTTCTCTTCAAGGACAAACTTGGAAGGAAAAGCTCACTCCAGCTTTTTTTTTTTTTTATTTGAAAAATGTACTATAAGGAAAAAGGAAAATAGTTACACTTCAGAGACTCATAATACTCCATCTCTGGTTATTGCAGGTAGCCTTCTAGAAATATTTCTAGGTGTTCAGAAAAACCTGTAGTTCATCTCTTTTTAGGAGCTCGGGATTTATCTTTCATTTATGAACTGTTCAAGGTCAGAATTTCAGCAGCAATCTGTTTAGTAGATTTCCCTGTAGCTGATGCATTTTTAAACCCTGTGGAAAGAAACTGTTACAACCATCCAGTGGCCATTTCTACATAACTGCTACAGACTGCAATTTATCTGGAGAATAGTTTAACTGCATGTTCTTTCTTGCTTTATATTTATTTCACAGGCATTAGTAACTCCAAACATGTGTGTGTACACATATGCTCACTCCCCACAGCCCACAGTGGTTTTTAAAGTCAGAAAAGATATACCATAGATGTGAAGTAATTAAGGTTTTTTTTCAGGTTAGGAGAATAATTTGCTCCACTGAGAGGATAATATAGCATAAATCCTGTTATTGAAGGACTAGATACCTCTTTTTAGCCGTTTTTTTCCTCAAGGATAATTCATGATGTACAAAAACTCACAGTGCTTGAGCCTGTTTATGGGAAGTCATATCAAATGTACAGTGAATATCCTCAGCAAATGTCATACTTAAGAATAAAGACTATAAGTGAAAACTTCCCATCACCTCTTACCTGTCGTATAAAAGATGTAATTTTTTTATCTAATCCCAACATGATGTATTAGAAAGAAAGTGGATTTTAAAACATTTCTCTTTGAACCAATTTAAAGTAGGCCAAAATAAATTAGTCTGGTATGTGATGACAAACTCTGCTGTCTCCTCATCAGACCTACCAAAACTTGTATACTTTCTGACTCTTAAAACTCTTTCTAACAGCAGCAGGCTCTGAAGAAGAGAGAAATGGCTGTGAGGAACTCCTGCAGCTTAGCTCTTCAGTTTTCTTAACTGCAAAGAGAGATCTTAGAGTACAGTTCAAATAATTTACTACTCAAATATTTCTTTGGCAATAAACATTTGATTATGAGGAGCTAAGTAAGAAAGCATCTGTTAAATTGTTTTAAATAACTACATCCATCAAAATAGCTTCTTGAGTTGTTAATGTTTCATTTTGAAGTTTTCAGCATTTGTATCTGCTGAATGATTTATATTCCTGACATTAGCTTAATATTATGGGGGGAAACACAGTTCAACCTCTGGCGGGCTGGCATGAGATGAGAAACTGTTCCAGGTTGAATTTTCCTTTTTAAATTTTTCATGAAATTCTCTCAGCAGGGCCACTGTTCATCTCTGAAAGGATTTTGAACCTAATAACTGTAACTGCTTCAATCCAACCATCAGGAAAAAAAAACAACGGGGAAAAACCCCCTTCACTGAAAAACATGCATTTCATCAAAACTCTCTTCCTGCTTTTACTGTAACATAATAACGCTGAATAGTTTTAGAGGACATCAATTGTAAAATTATCATTTTTCACTAAAGCAACATTATATTAAATGCTTAATTATTCATTACTAATGCTTGTCATGGTGAAAGATTGGTCCCAGCAATTTTTAAAGCAGTAGGCCTGGCTTTTCTTCCTTGAAGGTTAATGGCTGAGCCCTTGGTTTCATTACCTTCACTAAACATAGCACACCTCATATGTCACAGCTTAGCTTTTTGCTCGCTCTCTCCTCTCTGCCCTAGTGACTAAATAGTTGCAATGCTAAAGATTTGGTAGGGTCTGTTGCATGGCTTTGTTTTGGTGTTTGTGTTGGGATAAATGGTTCACTCTGGCAGTAAGGATGTCTAGCAGCAAGAATGAGGTTGGGGGCTTTGTAAGATACAATCATTCTTGGCTAGGCTGAATCATTCCTGCGGGGCCATTTGTAAAATGGTAGCACTTAGCTTTAAATGGAACAAGACGCACTGAGATTATGAGCAAATTATGCAACTTGCAGAAAGCTATTTACTCATTTGAAATTATATGCATGAAATATTGATGGTGCATTAGTTACGTGATGGCAATAAAAGTGAACTGCATTCAGTCTTGCTAGGTACAAGGCCACAAGATTACAGCTTTAAGCTTTTTCTCTGTAAACCTCTGAATGTTTAAGGTTTGTATTTTACAGGCCAATTTCAATATAAACTGTAAATAGAGGGTGAAAGTTGTTTGGAGTTTTTCAGAACCTTAACAACATCTAAAATCCCATGTAACAGAGAGGTCATTCATTTCACTGACATGGAGAAGGGTTGTATTTTTGCTATGGCTAGAAGAAATTCCTCCAAATGATTTTTTTTTTCATACTGCTATCCTTATGCACCCTTACCAGTAAGGAGTTTTGAAAAAAGGATTTGGCTCACTGTATTTTGTGCACTTTTTCTTTTTGAGCTCTTCTCCACCTCTTTTAAAAGAACAAGGTAAGCCTGAGTAACTACACTGATTAGAACATTGAAATAATAAGGAGTTAAAACGGTCACTAAAATTTTAGGAATGATAAAGCAGACCTAATGGCATTATTTCCATTGACTTTACCATCACTACTAGAGACATTTCCATGATAACTCATAGGATAGAAAGTTGTTTGTTTGATTTCTGAACCTACCAGAGCTTTCTGTTAACATTTTTTTCTCCCCGCTGTGCACACTCCACTAACCTGAATGAGTGGCATCTTGTGCATGATGCTAATTACTGAACTTGATTCCTATAAATAAAGCCATCACTGTATAAATAATAAATTTTGAACCTATCTATACATGTGCTGGTGTTCTATAAATATAAACGTGGTAATTTTCAGCAAAGCTATTCAGTGCACTTTAAAGGAGATAAATAATTAATATGAATTCCATTTAGTTATTAAAGAGGCACTGTCAAGATAAAAATCATTGGAGTTTTTAACAAAATTCCCTGATTGCTTGTACTCAGATTGATAAATGAAACCAGAATTATTTGAAATATCTAGTTTAGGCCTCACCTTTTCTACCATTATTAATATCCACCCTTTATATACAATGATAGAAAAAGAATATTTGGCCAGAGAGCAGATGGAGGCCCAGAATTTTCATTTTTGTGCTGTCTGTATGCTTTTCATTCAATCTAGAAATAAAAGTATCTGTCTGTTTTCCTAGTTTCTAAATTTCATTTGTGGTAAGGGGGGAGGATTATCTTTCCCTTGCTTGCTCCATTCTCTCATCCTAAAAAATATGCTAGAAATTTAAAGTGTTGTAAAGGACTGAAATTATACTTTTAATTAATAAGAAATGCATTTTACAGTTCTAAGATTAGGGACCAGAATACTGTGGCAGCCTCCTTTTCAGGAATGTCTTTTTCTGTAATCTATCAAAACTGCTGAACAGTCCAGTAGTTCTTGCATTTTGTAGCTAATATGCAATTTCACAAAGCTAAAGAGGAAGTGTATGTAACAGAAATGCAGATTATGTATCTAGACCCAACTAGACCTGGCTGCTTTACAGCACGTAACACAATTCCACTGTCAGGCTGTTCTTTCCTTAAGCCATTTCTCTCTTAACCAGGTAATTTCTGGACTTGTAACATTCAGATACATTCTGAGTTTGTTTGAATTATTAAAAACACCCTATCCTCTTCCTAGTGTTTGGTTCTACTCTAGCAAAGAATTGGCACAGATGATATAGTGAAGGTCTTTTACAGTAGTAACATTTGGGATTCTAAAGTATAACTACTTTTATTTTATTTCATTTTAAACTTACTACAAAATATCCCTGTTAGTTTCAGCTAGCCTGGGAAAGCAAAACCATTAGAAAATGTTCTTTTGAGAAGTTTACAGAAGAAAACAGAAAACACATTTAAGAAGCCACCTGCTAAGTCCACAATTAATAAAAATATTTGGAAGATAAATTAAAAAAAGATGAGAGGAGAAAATGAATTATTGCTGCGTATCACAGATCATGTGATTGATTATCATCATTGGTTATTCATTGATTGATTGAATATAATTATTGATGATAATATGATTCTTTACCATTCTGATCTTAACTCTTTTGCTGTTTATTCTACAAAGAAATGGTAGAAGGGCCCGAGGAGAACAAATGATTCTGCTGAAGCAGAATTGAGAATGTGTTATTGGCCCAGCCATTGTTTCCTGATGAAGGTTGCCCACAAGTATTTTCTTTACTTACCCTTTTTTGGGAACCTTCAGACTTGCATATTTGTTATTTACATTGTGACAGCTAAGCAGAAGCAAAATACAAAGGAAACCTTAGTCCCTTTAAGATGCGTGGGTAAAATCCCAAACCTCCTTCCTCACAGTATACAAACATATTTTCTTCTAAGCACTTGGAAATAAGAAATTTGGACAAAAGGACAAAATTCTTAGGGTCTTTTTTGAGCTTTTAAATTAAGCATAAACTATGCTCTTTCAGTGTGGCATGTTTTCTCAGTCTGTGAAGGTTAGGTCACATCACAAAAAAGTCAATAATCTGCCAGCAGCATTACCTACTGACCTTTTTAGTTGTTTAGCTCAAACATACATGAAGTACCAGTGGATCCCAAGGTTAGTCTGCACCTCTGAGAGCCACTGGGTTTAGGGGTTATCCATTAATAACTTCAAGATCATTGGAAATGGGAAGCAAGGACACCACTATACAACTTATATTCAGAAATGTTTCTGACGCTCCTAATAATAAATGTTAGCTGCTGTGCAGGCTGCTAGGTTCTTCTCTCTGTACTCTCTTGGGAAATTTGAGTGCAGGCTGAAAATGCAAGTTCCAGTCCCAGGAGAGCATCGTTGTATTACAGAGATGCTCAGCTGGAGTAATGTCATGGTGCAACAACACTGCTGTCGCCGTGCACTGTGGCTGCTTGGCGTATTTCTGCATGGCACTGTGTTGCACTGCATTATGTAGCACAAGTGGGACCTGAAGGAGATAAGGGGGGATCTGTTCATTCAGGAGAGGTGAGCTAGAGTCAAATAGTACAACATAACTGTTTAGATTAGGAACTCAGAATGTTAAGTGAATATTCATCTGCTACAATACCATCCATTGATTATAAGTAACTGGTAGTATACATGAGGAAATACAAGTGTGAGTATCTCTAGTGTTATTCCAGGAATAATATTTTTGCTAATAAATTCTTCCCCAGAAGCCTGATTTGGCCTAACTGTCCTTTTAGATAAAATTGAATATTATATTTAATACTACGAGGCTTGTGAAATATGCTCTGAATGCTTAATTTTTTTGCATGTAGAACATAATTAGCCATTTGTTTCCAAAACTATTTTGATTAGAGGTTTCAAGTAAATGGGTAAATGGCATCAACATCATCCTGATACAATTATTCTCTCAAAGGAACATTGTATATCTAAACTAGTTGAACATATTTGGTACTGAAAAACCAATCTCATGCTATTGTGCTGAACTCACATTCCTTTTTAAGGATCTCTCTGCAAAGGTCTCCCAGCATACTACTTTGAGTGCTTTGGAGAGTAATGGAGTTACATGGATTCTGTTCCTAATGAACATGTCCACCTCCATCTGTCTGTTTGCTTTCATCTTGCCTGAATGAGTAGGCCAAGATTACAAGAGGAATTGGAGCGCTGAAAATATGTCAGTGTTTTCATAGACTTGTTCAAGTTTGCTTGCAAGCATGATGGGGAAATTAGTAAGTGGGAAGGGTCCGTCAGTCTCTCACTTATTGTTGATAAAGACCATCCTTCACAGTGCAGTTCTCTAACTAAACCCTACATTAAGGCTTCAGAAATGCTTGATTGCCTTCAAAGAAGGAAGGTACAGGGAAGACCAAGTGAATTGTCAGTAAAGTTTTGGAGGAATTTTTGAGATAATATTTCTTCCAATTTCTTCCAATTTCCAATTTGTAAAAACAGATTTTTTTTTTTCCAGAGAAGTCCTAATTTTGAGAACATTATTTGGGAAATGGCTTTGAGATCATGTTTGCAATTTCTCATCAGAGCAAAATTGATCAAATCCATTTGATAGCTGAATTGTGAGGATGATGCACCTGAAAGGAACACCTACATGCAGGTTCCTGGTTGTGCATGTTCTTTAAGCTTTTGAGAAAATGGGTAACGGGTAGCATGTGAAAATATTTGTACTAGAAATAATCCCATTATCCCAGTGGCATTTGAAAAGAGAGGAGGGTAATATCCAAATGTTCAGGAAATGAATATCAATCCTGGATAAAGTTCTGCTTCTTTTCTGCACTCTGAGAGAGAAATGAAAACTGAGCAAATCACAACTTCCCCTTCTGAAATTCTGTTGACTCTGGGAATTTTTTGCTATAATGTGAAATATTTCTATTGAAAAAGACTTACTTCACAGTGTTTTCAGGCTTATTTAAAAATCATTCAAGCTAATGGAGACTAAGTGGCCCCTGATTTCTCAGCCTTTGGATTTTAACCTTAGGGATAGAGAAATATTTGAAGAGAGGTTACAAAATGATGTTGTAGTACACAAGGCACTTGGAGTTGGAGAGTTTTTACAGTAAAGTTTCCTCTGGTCTGAGAAGGGTGCTTGCCTTTGATATTGTACTGATGCTTATGAAACCGAGGTGAAATTCTATGAAATACCTAAAAATGAATGTTGGCTACCTTCTCTTTTTAAACTGTCTCTTGCAAAGGCTTAAACTATCTCTTTCCCACTATGCTGGGAAAATAAGGCTTGTCTCAGCAAATTAGCAACAGTATCTTTCTTATTCCAGCTATTTCCCAGAAAGTCTAATGATGTAGCTGATGATTAACTTTTCATACTGAGATGTAATGATTTCAGAGCTTTACAGGCTTTCTAATGTTAACTCGTTTGCTGACATAGGTTGGAAAGGCAGGAGGTAGACTGACCTACACCACAAAAGTGATTAGCCACCTTATTATTTCATTCCACCTTTTAGTATTGAAACTCTTGAGGAAAAGGTCTGCTGTATTCACTTTTTCTGGTGGTTTACAGTGTTATCTTTGATGCTTCCTCACAGGAGACATGGCAAAAATATAAGATGTGACACTGAACTGGCAAATATCATGGGAATGAAACATTCAGGTATTTGTGAGTTTCCCCCTATGGTTACATCCTTAGCCTGTCTGATACAGCCTTCTTCACTCCTGGCAAACCAAGATAGTACAGAAGAGTCAAAAGGGGCTGTAAATGGAAGTGGCATTTCCTCTATTTTTAATTTTCCATGGATGTGCATATGAATTGAAGCAATTCAGAATAATTAAAGCAAGCTAGGTCACCACATGGTGTAAGTTGCCATATCAGCTGATGTAAATCAGTTAAACTTTGTGGTATTTATTTCCTTCAGGACTTAACGCAGAATGTATGAAAAAAGTAGGATACATAGATGCATATTTACATGAAAGCTTTGTTGTTATCCAAGACAACATAAAGAGCTTTGATCTGTATTTTGTGCAAAAAATAAGGAACAAAAGCCAATACACCATGGGAAGTAAATCAGATTTAAGAGAATCCTTCATAAATTTTTAAAATTAAAATTAAATATTTCCTTAGAATTATTTTCCAGATCAAAAAGAATTAATCATTCTTGGGGTTTTTATTCCTTTTGAAACTAACAGTTTTTAATACCAAGTGAAGCAAGTAATTTATTTATAATACATATAATATAAAAAATTTTTGTATAACATAAATTAAAAACATGTAAATGATTTACCACAAAGAAGGGTTTTCATATTTGTGGTACCTATAATTAAGCACTGAGGGTTTAAAATGTCATTCTTTTCTTGGGCTACTTGTGCTAAGTGTTATTACTGTTGAATGAATTCTCTTTAACTCAGGTGACAAAGACATTGACATGCAGTCATGTGCTCTGTAGTTAAAAAACAAAGAAGTAGCCTGAAATTCAAGCATGGGAAAAACTCTGGAACCCTACTGAAGGAAATATTAGTGTGAGTTATCTATTCCTTGTCCATGTTCAGACAATGATGATTTTTTGTTACTACTATGAGAGAATACCAGAAACAAAACATCCTTTCTGCTCTGACCATTGACAATTAAGAACTCAGATGTTTCTATCAAGGCTGTAATAGGAGACAAACCCATATGACAGCTTTTAATCACTTAAATCATGGAGGCTTGTGTAATAAAGAAGTTGCAGAGAAGTTTTAGCTTGAGGTTCTACAATTTTGAATAAGGAAGAACAATCATGGAAGATAGAGCATGTTAAAAAGTGTATGTCTTTTGTTAATTCATAGAATTTTTAACACAAATCTTGTTTCTGTTCAGAGCTTAGTTATAGTATAAAAAACCCCAGAGATTCTAAGGTTTTGTAACAGTGAGTTTAATTCCTTCTCTCATTTACAGAGGAAAGCTCAAAACAATCAAAATCTGCTATCAGATTCACAAAACTACAGATATTTAGTGGGTTTTATTGCTTTAAATGTCAGAAAATTTACATATTGTCTTTCAAGTCCATGTCATTGTCTGGTAATTAAAGTTCAAGAATAACAATTCTGGGCTCATCAGGCTGTGATTGTGTGATTGGGCTGAAGTTCTGACTGGATACTGCCAACCCTAAGCTTCCTGGTTGTTGGTTTTAACTTTCCATGCCCCACACACTGCTAAGCTCATGTCAGTCATGCATGCACTCCTGTTGTTTTCCTTGTCCTGTATTCATAAGTCCCTCACCTCTGTTTCCTTTCCTTTCTTTTCCTGTTTGTCCTCTACTTAGCAAATAAGTATCCAATAATGTTTTTAAAAGGCCAAGTCCCTCTGGTAAGCTCTTTTTCTACAAAGATAAAAATCTCAGGATGTATTGCAAGATGGTAATGCAAGTCTTGGTTTTGTTCATGTTATTGAGATACTATTCTTTGTCTTTTCTATTTAAACTCCAAGGCTTAAATTCATCTCACCAAATGCAGATGTCTCTAGTGTAAATATTCAGCTCTGAGCTACCCATCAGTTTCCCTTTAAAAAGAGTGCAGAAACAGCAAATTGTAAACTGTGATTTAAATAATTCTAACATAGAAACTTAAAATAGACAAAAATCGTATTTTAAGATGCCTGTTACTTTCAAATAACATGAAGGGAGACAAAGAAGTTTCTTGTCTGGAAATGAATCTCAACATTTTGATAGAAGTAACCTACCTCTATTGGGCACCCTGATGAGTACCCAACAGTATTTCAGGAGGAGTGAAGCTCTCTGCAACATCCCAGGTATTTTTGTTTAAATGATAGTAGTCACCTGTGAGTTCTATATGCATCATTATTCCTCTTTTGGCATACTGACACTTTGGCCACATTTCTCACTCTTTCCACGCTTGTCTATGTCCAGTTGTTACCACAGTCCTTATTCTGAAATTAGTTTCTTTCCTTCCCTACTTGGCTCCAGCTTTTCTGAATGCTTGTCTTGACTTGCAGCCTTGATACTTCTGCTATCTTTTTCTGTGGTCTCAAACTGCTCATTATGAAGTGATAAATTCTCTTGGAGTAGAAAAGGTTTTAAGAAATAACGTTGCAATATCCTAAGCTTTCCCTCTACCTCTCTGTTCGAATAATTGTCTCAGAGCAGTTGTACTGTCTCCTCTGGAGGCAGTGCTGTGCCCCTGGGAGGAACGCTCTCTTGTCTATATATGTGGCAAGATAACTTTTGGGGACTCTCAAGGGACAGAGCAGAGGGTTTAATTGAGGAAAATTTACTTAAAATGGGGTTAGGATGTATCTGAGGACTGGGGCAGGCAAATCCAAGCCCATCCCTCTCCTGTGAATTGCCTTCTGTTTCTTCCCAGATATACTCCATATGGTTTCTTTCACCAAGAAACAGTTTTCATGGCATGGTACAAGGGGCAAAGAATGCAAACTGCAGGCACAGAGGAAGAATATTTGATAACTATTGGCATAATATACACAAGGATAATGTCTCACCTACTTGACATATCTATTCTTGTATGAAGCAGTCTTCCTATGGGTGAATACAACTCTGAGATACACGCATATCTTAACAGACTTTGGAGCTGTATTTTTAATATTTCAACATGTAAATATCAAAGGGTATCTGGCTATTGATTGTATTGAAAAAGTATGTTTCAATGCATAGACCAATGATTATGAAAGATAACAGGCTATGCATGGTAAATAGCTGCCCTGGATTGAAATATATGAACAAACTTAAATGCTAAAAGGCTTTAGCCCCTAGTTTTACAGCTTTTAAAATCTTATTCTCCACAAAAATCACAATAGTTTGTAATTGTATTTTGTATATGTGATTTATTTTACTTTTCTACTGACATACTTTGCCTTGGGATAGCCTTGGAAATGAACTGAGCCATATTGGTGAGTTTTTCCTGATGAAAAACTTTAAAATAAATAATCTCTCTAACAGTTTTATGGCATACCATCTGTATTAAATACATCTCTGAAAAAACACTTCAGGCCAAATGTAAAGGAGGCTTGGGAGACAGAATTCTTAGTAATCTAAGAGCCTGAGAGCTGGGTAGAATTCATGGCACTGTTAGGCATATAAATTCCTTGTCCTGTGAGTGTGGAGAGCTTCCTGGGCAGTGGGATTCTTCAGGCAGCTGGCAGAGAATGCAGGAGAGAGGGGTCTGTCTGAAACTGAGGTTACAGTCCAGGCCTGCTGAGCATATCTGTCAAATGGGATTCAGAATCTGCAAATTACTCACTGAAGTCATGCATTTAGGTGTATAAAGACAGATCAGCTTTTGTTTACAAATAGGACAGATTGTGGAAATTAGGCATATTTGAAATGGGGACCAACTTTTTTTCTAGGTGTCACTCAGACCAAGGTGTCTGTGCACTTCTTATGTGCCACGTAGCATGTTTGCGCACAGTAACTGATAGTACGGGAAAATAATTGTATTGGGTCTGGCTGAGCTGGAATTCATTTCCCCACAGCAGCCCTCCCAGTGCTGTGCTTCACATTGGTAGCTAGAAGAGTGTTGATAACACACCGGTGTTTTGGCTACTGCTGAGCACAGCATCAGCACTGTAACATTCCTTCTGCAATCTAGGGCAAGATCCTGGGAGGGGACCCGAATAGGCCAGCTGATCCAAACTGGCCAAAGGGATATTCCAGACCATATGATGTGAGCTCAGATATAAAAGCTAAGGCAAAAAGCAGGAAGGGGGGCATTCATTGTCTCCAATGGCTGCCTCTGAGGAACTGTTGTGCATGCTGAAGCCCTGCTTCTTGGGAGTGGCCGACCATCACTGCTCATGGGAAGCAGAGAATAAACCCTGCTGTCTTTCACTTCGCTTCTGCATGCGCAAGCTTCCGCTTTGCTTTTGCACAATAATGTTACAAAATCAAATGTTTGAAATCAGGAAATGCAAAATTCATGTTAAAAGAGAAAATTGATTTTAGGGTATGACAAAAATTTAGTATGATAAAGAATCTGATAATTATTAAAACAGAAAAGAGAATGGCTGAAAGCTTTAACAGTGTGGGAGATTCTCCATGGCAGGAGATTTTAAAATTAATATTGCAAATTTTCCTGTGAGATATGTTCTTTCTACCCTGATTACTGCATCTGTGGTATCTGAACACAAAACACTGTATATTAGAGAAGTGATGGTGCATGGAAAATTGTAGAGAAGAAGATAATTCTGAGAGACCTGGGAGTGAGAAACTAGGAAAAAGGCTGAGAGTAAGAAAGAAAGAATGAAAGAAGAATTGGAGAAGAGACACCTATGTGTAGTAATAAAAGGAAAGGGAAGCGAGAACATGGAAGGCAGAACAAAGTGCGAAAGAGCACAGTGAGAGTAAATGTTACTGCCTACTAGCAAGCTGGAACATAAGAGGTCTTCCAGTTTGATATGTTTTCTAAGGGGGCTCTAGGGCACAATGCCTGCAATGGGAGGACAGTGCCCCCATGCCTCAAGAAGGCTTTTCCATTTTAAGTTTCTACATTGTGTTTCAAGATAAGTGACTACAAAGCATGTAGAACACAGCTATAAAATTGATGCATAAATTACTCTTCCTTACCAGCAGAGAAAAAAAAAAAATTTATAATAGCACCTGGAGGTTCTGAATATGATAAAAGCTACACTGTGCTTGATATTGCATAGAAAACGAGAAGTAGCCCTTGTCCAAAGGACATTACTGTCCTGTATGTGAATATTCAATGTGAATTCATTTAGGACTACAAATTATACTGATCCACAGAGGGGGTGTTGGCTGTAAAGCCTAATGATGTGATTCCCATCAGAGTGATTGTCTGCAATGTGTGCAGTATTGATGCTCAGGCCTACAAATGCAAAATTTTAAATCAAAGTTTCATCTTCAGCGAATGCATGGTAAATACAGTGAAATGGTAAAGCAATAAAACCAGGAAAGATTAAACTCTATATCTTGCAAGCTGATTTATATACAATGCGTTAAATAACTGACATAAGAACAACCAGCATGCATTTTTCATGTGCTAAAACTCTCTGTTTAATAGCCTCTTAGAATATCCAGGACTTCTAGCCAAGCAGAAATGAAATGCTATATTCATTTGGTTATTGATACTTGGGAGAGGAGGAGGAATTTAAAGAAATTTCCTGAATATTTTTCTCACTGATGTTTGAGAAACAGCATCTTTCCAAGACAATGAATTTCATTACATCTATCAGGGTTTCTTCTGTCAGAACTGGCTTTCCCAATCTCTCTGTTTGTTGGACATTAAGCTTAGTCCTCAATAGAAAAATGGGGAGACTGTAAGTTTTTTAAAAAATAAAATTTCTAATAATTTTAGACAGTAAAAGAACTTTGAATATCTACTATTTTTAGGCCAATACACTGTGGCCTGAGTACTTACTTTTAAAGACTGTACTTTTTGTTGGCACACAATATTAATCAGTATAAGAATTTATGAAATTTAAGGAAAAGGAATTCCAGCTGTCTCATACCTTTAAGATCACTTTCTGTTCCTTGTAACTGTCATAATGCTTTGTAAATATTTCTTGAACCAGTTTGTGATGTAAACAATTATAAACTATTCTGCATATTAGGATGTTCAGAAATACCTGCTCTCTTAATGTCTTCTTTCAGCTTCTCTATTTTTCCATAAGACCTGCCAGCCTGTCTAATAATTATTTGCTTCTATCCTCACTTAAGATATCTTTGCTGAGGTACTTCACCATCACATGTAAGAAACGCCACGACATAAATGGTAGATGTGAATTTATAATCGGCTTAAATACTTGTAAGTCTAAGGAATTTAGGATCTTCTGAGAAGCTTCTAAAGAAACCCCGGTGATAGAATATTGACAAAATATTTTCTGAAGCAGAAAGTGCCTGATAGCTCACTGCTTCTTGGTTTATAATTAAAGGAAATTCTGCTGTGTACTCTAGATTACTTTTAGTCTAATTCTTTCCCAAGCTTACCTTTGCTTTTGTCCCTTCCAGAACTGTTATAAAGAAATTGAATAAGTAGTATTCTTTTGAAAGACTGGATCTAAAGGACTTCTTCCTAGGACATTCAAGACTAAATGAGGAAGTCTCATGAAAATTAGAAGTTATATTAGATTTGTATAAGACAGTTACAGTACTGGAAAAATAGGAAATGGCTAATGTATCATCAAAAAGAAAGTAGGAAATTTATAAATCAACTACTATAACTTCAACTGTCATACATAATCAAAGTTTCTGTAAACACCCAGAAAGAAATGAAGAAAATTAAGAGCAGCAAGAATTTGTGTAAGGCAAATTAAGCCTTAATTTGTGTACTAAGACAATAACCTTTCCTTTTACAGCAGTATAACACTTATTCCACTAAAAAAGCAAGGAGCAGATTTCATAAATTGCCTTCTGTAAGGCTTCTGATACTTTCATATATGGCTGCTATAAGATTTAAAAAAACCCAATCTAATTAAAATATCTTTACAAATATTCCTAGTTTTGGCTAAACCTCAATTCATTTATACTTATTTCTCTACTTATTTCTGTATTTTTTCACATCATAGGGATAGTTGTGACTGTATACATATCTGCTTGAGATTCTTAATAGCAGAAGAGCACAAATTTACAAATGCACTACTGTGAAATACACACTCCACCCTCTAAACATACACTCAACAAATTTACATACCACCTACCTCTACTTCCTGTAATTTGTCTGTTCTCTCCTATTTGTGTCACCAGCATTGTCAGCCAAGAGCTGTCCCTTGGTTCACCTTCCAGAGGCGGCAGAGATTAGGAATGGAGGGCTTAAACTGAAGCAAGAAAGTTTTAAATCAGACTTGGAAGAAACTATGAAGTTTTCATCTTTGGAGGTCTCTAGGAAATAGATGCAAAAGTCTCCCAGAGATGAGACAGATGTAGATTATTTCATCTTGGGACAGACCATTCAAATATCTGTTAGGGTCTTTTTTAGATGTTATTTCTGATGTTTTGATTTCTGAGTGATTTGCTTCTTTTTCTGTTAGTTTTTCCTGGTCAGAGTATTTGTATGCAACCAAACATATATTGCATACACAGAGTTGACTGTGACAGCCTCTAAATATATTATGTAAACTGGAATCTCTGTTTGCAGGAAAACTTCCTCACACCAAGCCAGTATAGCTGTCTGCCTAAATTAGCAAAATTCTGCCAATCATTACAGCGGTGCAACTCCATCCAAAGGCAGTAGGGATACATGGCCATAACTGATGGCTGAAATTTGCTCTATTTCCCTTTGAAATCTAGTTTCTACTAGTAGATTGCAAGGAAGGAAAAAAAATTATTACTAGTATAATGCCATATCCCATGTGACAAAATTGATTTATTGAAAACTAAATGCTCTATGTGGTGTGCTTCTGAAAACACAGTTTCCATGTACTAAGTTTTAAACTTTTGAAACCGGAACATATTTTTCCAAAGAGTCAGATAAATTAAAAGCTATTTCTGTCAAAATTTCAGAGAAAAAAATTGTGTGTACTTGAAGCCTGGATAGAATGTGCCAAACTTTGCACAGAAAAATACCATTTTCAACCTCAGTCTACTGGAACTGAGGTTCTTAAGCCTGTTTGTAACATAATTGTTTCTTTTGCCATATATTCACAGAGTTTGATTAGACATCCCCTCCCAAGAAACATTTAACTCCTGGTGAATTTGGGTAATACCAAAGCCTAAGTTTACATAGGCTTACTTCAGAATCCAGAGCAGGTACAGGAAGGGTGAAAACCATTGGTGAAAGAGTAATGTGGCTGCAAAAGGTCAAATTAAAATGCATATCCAAATCCACAATCTTGTAACAGTCAGCACAGTAGAGTGACTTAGGACACTGCTATCTAAAGTCACTTTGAATTTCTCATGGATATTGATCATATATTTGATACCACTGGCATGAAAGCTGCTGCTGTGGTCAATTTATAACCCAGAATATGAAAAAAAAAATTAAGTCTGTATGCTGATGAATTTTTTTAGCTATTTATTAAAATATTAATCTCTGATCAACTGCTTATCAGCTGAAAGTTCAGATAGCATACAATCTACTTTATGTAATGCTGATTAGATAGATACTTCTAATAGCTATACAATATTGAAATGCTGACATAAATAGCTTTCAATTTACCTGACTCTCCTTGTCAGCCTGTGAAGGTGAATGCTCTTTTACCCAAACTAGTTCTGATCAAAACCAGACTGAGGTCAACTGTGGGCCAGGAGATTGAGTGGGTTATCACTAATGTCGATTGAGAGTGATTTGGTTCAGCTGCTGCTGCATTTCAAAGGAGCAGTTGGTGATTCTGCAACATCAAAGAGCAGGAAGAAGTTTTAAATGAAGCTATAGCTCTTATAACCTTGCTAATGTGAACATACTCCATGTTTTATAAACAAAAGTTGTGTATATGTTAAAATACGATATATTAATCGTATTTTTGTTAAAAGTTCATTTTAGTATGACATGACTTGATGTTAATAGTGTTTGCCCAAGGAACCATTGAATATGAGCAAAATGTTAATATTTGATCTCTGATATTGCTGGTGACATGTTTATAATTTAAATAAAGAATAATGTAGAAACCCTCAGTTGCCATTTCACTGTGCAATAGAGGGATCGATCATGCCCTCTGAAGTGATGACTTTTCCATATAGTGTATAGAAATAAGATACTTAAGTTTGTAGTTAAGGCATAGGAACCATATACGGAAAATATTGAGCTTAGTATAACATGAAATATTGAGAAATATATTTTCACTTCATTATATTAAATTTCTTATCTCACTGTATAGATATAGTAGCTAGTGATTTACAGGCTTGAAATATCTGTATTCAGAGGAAGTTTTGATATCTCCTATTTTATAATGCAGGAAGGAATATATTGAGAAAAATGTTATATGTAATTGAACATCACTTCTAATAACAGTACAAGAGAAAGCATGGTTTATTATTGATATTAGAGACATTTTAATTGGTCAGAATAGAATTTTTCAAATACCTACAGAAAAAATGGAATCTAGTGTTAGGAGTTTCAATTATGATGCATGTATTTTCCATTTTGCTTGAATTTCTTTTTCACAAATATTATGTTGAAGTCAAGATAGATACAGGTCTTATTAATAAACATTCTATTCCTTTGAACTTATGGGCAATGCTTTTGATCTCACACTTTTACTTCTGCTTTTTCTCTCAATCACCAGCCATTCTGCTACCACCAGTTCATGCTGTGCTTTGCATTAATATCTGAAATAAATTATACTTAAATTTTATCTATACTTGCCTGTCTTATTTGTTAAAAATCTAGTCGTAAGACTCATCAGTCTTTGCTGATGTTTAGGTTGTAGTCCTCTCCTTTTGTTTTGATGATAACATTTTTCACCCTTCCTTCTACTGTTCTCCCAATACAGTCTTCCTGAAACTGACTGCATCCTCTAAACGAAATAAAGCTCATTTCAGCTGATTAAGCCTTTTCTCGTCTAAGCCAAGCTTTAATGACTGACTACTCTCCAAATGAAGCATATGGAAGTAAAAGTAACTACTATGCAAATAAAGAGCATTCTGGTGCTCAAATTATTATTATTGTTTTTCAGCACATTTGATTATTGGTGACAATATAGTTGAGACTGCCAGATTCTATCAGTTCTCACACCATGTATTAAAATGGGAGAATAAAGAAGTCTTGTCTCTGTTGTTTTCTACTAGGTGAAGCAGAGCCCTTCCCACAGCACTGTGAGGCTCACCTCCAGGAGCCTGAGTGTATTCAGGAAGAAAGACATTCATCATGTATCCTTGTTTAGCTTCTCGCTTGATACCAAGAGAAGGATTTGCAGTCTCAATCCCTTGCTCTGAATGGCATAATTTGCCTCCAAAATTAGAACTAACTTGCATTTTTTTTCCTCAGAAGTGAACCCTCCAATTATGGATATCTGAAATCTTAGCTTGCCTGCAGTTTCTCTGTAATATGCTGAGATTAAGATGCCCCAGACTGATATAAACCACATAGCCCTCATCGCAGAATCCTTGGTTATCAACTCTAAGTATTGTGGAAAAAAAACACANGATATAAACCACATAGCCCTCATCTCACAATCCTAAGTATTGTGGAAAAAAAAACCAAACAAGCAAAGAGAAACAACTCCAGCTTCCAAATTTGTTAATAATGTAATAATGAACACCTCTATCTCAATTCCCTTATAACAGTTTCTTATGCTTTTTGATATGGCTTCTTATTCTCTAAACTATTTCTTAAGATTATTTCTCTCTGTAAGAGTTCTTATATTAAATCACCTTATTTAGTTTCTTATGTTGTCTCTTTATCTTTTAAAAACAAGGGAATTGGGTTCCTCTTTATTCTCCTTTGAAGCTATTGAACTTTTATAAATATAATTTAAAGGTTCACCAGTTTCCTAGCAAACATCTGATAATGTTTATTGATGCATATTATGTGGTCCTTCAGCTTTGTCTACTTTAAGTACATCTAATACTTCTATAGCCAATTCTTTTCTATGTATACTTCTGCTCTAACGACCTGAAAAGTATTGATTCCCGATTGGTTCATGACCACCCTCTTCGTCTGTAAAGACATGAACAAAGCAGTTATCTGACAATACTGTGCAATCTACATTGCTTCGTAGTCACACAAAACTTTTTTGCTGTCCTTTACCGAGATGTTTCTGCTGCTCAACCCACTCATTTTTGTATCTGTTTATCTTACATTATTTGGTTGTCCTGAAAGTTGCCAGTCCTGTCCTGAAGGCTGCAGGGAATGTGAGGCAAATCGGCAAAGACAGCTCCCTGTCTCTGAACTACAGATCATGAGAATCTATTTTGGCCTGACCTTTCACCTTTCATTAACATTTCCCTCCATCTTGGGAAAATCTTTGCTTATTATTTCTTCCAGCTTTTCACAGAATATATAGTCACTTACCATTACTTTTATTATGAAATAGATAACATGCAGAAGCAGTGACTAAAACCAAAGTGGTAAATGTTTGAGAAACTATTTGAAAGCTGATATTTTTCATTATGGAAATTGTATGAAGAAAGACAAAACAGAGAAAAGATATTTGTTGTTTTCAGCAACATATTCATTCAACTGGGAAGATTGAAGTGATGTATCAGAAGCAGACAATGGTTTGCATTGATGAGTGCCTTCTGCAAGCTATGCTAACCTACTGTGGTGAGGTATTGCTACCAGACAGTGCACTTCCACTGAGAGATATTTTTCATTCATTCTTCTGTTTGAAAGCTACAAGGAAAATATGGATTTTTGTTATCTGGCATTAGCTGGTTTATCTCTGCTCCTTTATTTAATTTAACAATGTGGTCATCTGTTCCATCTTTCATTTAACTGTTTAAATATGGACAAAACCTTCAGTTGACATAAATCAAAGAACCTTATAAAATAAGACTTCAGAGTCTTCCCTGCTGCTTTTATCCATGAGACAAACTTCAGAGGTTTCAACTTTATTGAAATGCTATAAATGGCTCGACATAATTGTTCAGTTTTGTGCTATTTGCTGTATGAATTTAGGGGACTAAATTTGTTCCAGAGATGTTTTCTCAAAGTGTGGGATAGAGATAAGTGTATATGAGTGCATGATGATGAAATCCCCAGGGCAGGAGCAATGATTAATTATTAGATCCAGAAGATCCTATTGAGCTGAAAAACCCTTGGCATGCTAAAGCCTAGGGAAACAAGTTTTCTCCAACTTTTGTGTTTGTGTTGGAATCTAGAGAAAAATATTTCCTAGAGACAGCACAAACGTAAGTGTTTCTATTACTCTTTGAAAATGACAGGACAGAAACTGAGGAAGAATTCTCAGATACCTGAGACTTAAGCCAGAAAGAAAGACATGGTTTCTTTTTGGGAAGGAGAGATGTTTCAGAAGTTTCAGGAAAGACAATACTGGCTGTTGAGAAGAGGCAGAAAAATGCAAAACTTTCAGAACAGAAACTGTATGCTGCACTTTATTCAGAGGATTCTGATCTTTGTTTTATAGTGTGCTCACAAGAGAAAAGAAGCTCGGACAAGGAAATACGTATGTGGTTTCATGCTGAGGTAATTGGGCTTGAGTTTAGGAACATTTATGAAGATTTCACATGTCACTGAGGAATAAACTGGAATCTTGTACAGCGTGGAATATTCTGAAATAATGCTCTTGAGATATTTGTGGTTTTGAGTGACTGTATAAGGCTCAATCAGACCTAAGGCCGCCACGCTGTTTCCAGAAGCTATGACTTAAAAATCTTCCAACATGGAGAAGTATTTAAATCTATTCAGGTATCTGCATTTTTAAAAGCATAGCAGCTTATACTGTTGGTATAGTAGTGAAAACAAAAATGGAAAAGGTCAAATGTATTTCTAAAGTATCCAGAGAACCAAAGTCATTATTGACTGTTCTCTTTCTTCACAGCCACAACAAAGTCAGTATGATTGTGAAATTATATGCGATGTGTGCCAAAGTCATTATTGACTGTTCTAACAATGTGTTTTCCTGCAAAATTTGTACAACTTACAGTATGGAAATTAACAGTTGCACTTTGGTTGCCAGACAAACACACATATTAGTTTGTTTTGAAATTAAATTTTCACACCAATGAAGAATAATTTTCATCTGGTCAGAAATTGATAGGTGCATCAGTGTCTTCTGTTGTCTTCAGAAATTAATTAGCTGATAAAGGATGTTGTCACTTAGCAATCTTATTTTTTAAAACTGTGGTTTTAGTCTGGTATATTAATATCCTCACATCATAGGAGAGAGACACTAAACTATTCGTCCTAAATGCCTGGGAATTTATTCTTAAGGCAGTTCAGCTTATGCTAACTGATATGAACAACATTGCTTACTTTGCAGCCTGCTGCTTCTCAACTCCTCTATCTTCAGGTCTTCTCTGTTATCTGCTAGGGTTTTTGATAAGTCTTCCTGATTACTTTCCCTGCTGAGTTTCATAGTACTCTTGATACTAAATTGTATTTATTTCCCCTTTAAAAAGTCTGATTCATTTTAAGTTCTGTCATAATTTTGTCTGAACCTTTGAATTTATAGACTTTGTAAGTTGAGTGATACCTCATTTCTCATTCAACGTCATGAGGAATCAGACCTTGCTGCTGTCTAGGGGCCAAGAAGTTAAACCTATAGTTCATGTTTCTCAAAGGTGGTTTGGCTGCAGTGAAACCACATATAAAGTCCTCCTAATGACCATTCTGAGTTCATTCTTTTAAAAAATGTCATGTTTAGAGGCCTCTGAGTCTGTAACCTTGGCCACCATAACAACAATAATAAAATCTGCCTCAATTATATGAGACTAAAGCAACCTGAAAGCAAAAACTGTAAAAATATTCTCTTCAAATCTAAGGATAGCTATTGAAAGTTGCACAAACATGAGTCTAGCTTTCACAATACAGAAGGAAATAGAGAAAGCTTTGCACCTTGGTACGTTCAAGCTAATTAATGTTTAATTCAAACTGTACTACTCAGGGGAAAAGCTGTATTGAAATGTCTGTGCATTTTTGATCCAATTCCTTATTCATGACATAATGTTGTTCTCTTTCTTCATAGCCACAACAAAGTTAGCATGACTGTGAAATTATATGTGATGTGTGTGCTGTGACTCACAGGGAGCTAACATCTGTGGACATTTTTGCTTTTGAGTTGGTGAGAAGACCCACAGAGAGGCAAATTAAGTTCCCCTGGTCAGTACGAAGGCTTTTACTGATTCATTAATTTTCTTATTAATTACTGATTGCAATGTTTGAATGGCTAATATGCTGTTGTAAACTTTCTTTTTAATGTTAAATTTTCATAATTCTCATGATCTTTTACAAATAAAGTCTTTGGGGTGCAGCTGATTGCTGTATCAATGTGGACTCTTTAAGATGCTTCTGAGGAAAAATAGGTTTGACAAACTCTTGCTCCTGTCTACAGGTTAAATATCAGAAAAAGATTTAATTAGTGTTATAGGAAGTCAACATGTATCACCTTTTAAAATATTTAATTGATGGTCCCTCTAACAAAACATTCAATCTAACAAATAACTATTTCTTTTAGAGGTATACCACATGTGTTGAAGGAGAAGAGACTGGTTCATGATAACCATTTGCCTGCCTTATGCCCTTCTCCTCCAGGACAGCCCTTTCCTGCCATTCCACAATTTTTGAGAAGGCACCTGCAGCTTTCATTCACGTTGTAACAAAACCTAGAAACTGCAGGAGCTGGGGGTACCTCCAGAGGTTAGAAGTTAGTCCTTCTGGCTGGAGAGAGAAGTTCCTCCTTTGTTCCCCCGGTCATGTGGCACCCAGAGCCCCAAACCGGAGAGCAGAGGCCACACAGGGAGACACGCAGGAGAGCGAGGAAAGGGAGAGAGTTTATTGTTCTGGAGTTCAGATACTTAAAGGTTTGAGGAAATTAGCATACACCCAATCAAGGAGCTAAGGGGACCTTAACCACCGCCCACAGGGGCAATGTTTCACAGCCAATGGGGAAAGGTAACAAGGGTCTAATATACGTAAAAGTGGTCCAAAGGGATTTTGGGAAACAGCATAGAGGGATTTTACAGCACTTACTTATACAGCTTTACCGTCAGTTTGTACAACAGGTTTGCTAATTCCTTTATCAGCTTCAGAAGTCCACTCTTGGAAGGACTTCTTCCACTTTACATATTGTTGGTCAATTGCTACAAGAAACCTTATCTTCTTCATATCTGTGGCATACGGCATTTAATTTCCTTATCAAAGGGTCAAATTCATACATGGTTCTATCTGTAAAAGTCCTGAGTACTCTTCTAAAAGATTTTGACTGTGACTAAAAATGGCAATTAATAAAATGTTCTTTTTTTAAAAAGAAATATATCTCTATTTTAGATTACAGCTTTTCCATCTTCCTGTAACATATGTAAGGAACTTGTTCATCCTATACATTCTATGCTCTCAATTTTTTGAGACTAAAAAGTGAAACATTTGGGGAACTCATTGTTTATACAATACTTACAGCAAATATTCCCTAAAGAAATTAATTTAAACGGGCATTTTAAGTTACAGATTTTCTTGCTATTGGTCGTGATTCAACTTTTAAAAAAAAATGTTACGTAAGGTTACTAATTCTGCAAAAACACTGATGAGATAATGAGGAACACTAAAAGAAAATTTGAAAAATTCTACTATTTAGAATGAAAATCATATGTAATAAGAAATCCATAAAGGTCACTTTTGGTTCCTGGATGTCATTAACAGAGAAAGTGCCAAATCCAACCAGCAAGTTATCAGCAGCAAATAGGTTCATTAGCTCTACTAATAATTTACATAATGTATTGAAAAGATAGCACTTAAGCAGTGATATCTGGGAGAATGTATTACCTGTATGTGCTACAAATGATGCAGTTCAATCTGAGAAAAAACTGTGGGGAAAGGAGAAGCTTGTAAGAAAAGAACACATTTCTGCAGTTTATCAGTTATCTTACCAGTCTGTTAATGCTTTCACAGGACTTGTTTTTCATTTATTTCAACATGAAGACAGCAGAATTGCCTTAGCGATACACAGGGATGAAAACAACCTCTTGTGTTAACCCCAATGTGATAGAGATGAAGCACTTGAATAGAAGGTTGTGCAGGAACAAAAGATTATCCCAAGAGATTCATGGTACAGAAGTGTTGATGTCACCTAGGTCTTTAATATAAGAAATCAATAAGTGTGTTTTATGTGGATATAGGTTGGTGAATAAACCATATATTAAAGTGGAAGTTGTCACTTACTGCAGATGTGCATTTCCATCTTGGTATGCAAGACGATAAACAGCAATGAAAAACAGAAAGGTATATATGAAACAAATCGATGAACTGGTCTCAAATTCCACTCATTATGGTCTATTACACTGTGACTATAATTGTCCTTTCATTTTTTTACTTGCAGATATTGTATGAAGAAGTACATACAATCATTTGCTTTATTTTTTGGTGTCAATTTTTTATTTGAAAAAAAAAAAGACTGCTACATTTCTAGGTCTCTTGTGATGGTTGGATTGTTAATGTAATCAATCTCTTCTGAAATGAATGGTAGACTAATGACTAGAGATGTGTTCAGTAACCCACAAATAATTCCTGTACCGAGTCATTACTTAAAAAGAAGAGGGCAGCTACTTCTGTGTGTCACCCATCAGTAATTCTAAGAAAACAAATTAATGTAAAAAGCAGTACAAAAGTAAATGCTGTCCTTGATCCAAGCTCAGTACCAGACATTTTGGAAGGAGAGAATATGTGTTTATAACTGTACCCAGGTCATTTGTACATAAAGTAAGAAAAATGGCTATGAAATAGTCTCTTTGGGCCATGGGATGCATTCTCTTCCCTCACTGGTTGAAAATTATACATTCACTGGTTGAAATTATACACTGTTAAACAGGTAGCTTGAATGTTAGCTAGATTGCAGACTGGTGAGCACAATCCCTGTTAGAGTGGGAAGACAGTGCTAATCCAGAAGGGATATGACTGGGGAAGCACAGGGCTGAAGTGTAGGATGTGATGGAGAGCACCCAGTGCTATGGGAAAGTGACTGACCTCCCTTTGAGTCCCACCAACTTTGTCTTCCACAGCCTCAGAGGGCAGGCTAGATGCCAGTACTTTGCTGCCATGTGTAATCTTCCCAAGTCCTTGTGGAAAAGTGGGATCCTTTTGGGCTTCTCATTATTAGTACACGTCAGGTGCTTTGCCAGCCAACATAAAATCTCCTTAAGCACATATATTTGGACTACCATCCATATTCAGATGAATCCTGGGCAGGCGAGTGAGACATCCTTCTCTAATGCAAGCCACCTCTTTGTCCAAGTGTCCCAAGGAGTTTGATCCAATAACCATTAGCTGAATTTAGCTGTCCAACAAGTGCTGGCAGACTGGAATAAATTCAGAATATGTGGTAGCTATCGTTGGCAAATAATCACAGCATTTGAATCATGCTGAAAAAGGAAAACTTCACCTCTAAATTGGAGATTTGAACCCTGTAATCCTGTTTCCTGTTAGAATGCTCTAATCACCACTTCTGGGAAGAATGCTTGAATACATCTAGTGGCTAAAAGCACAGAGAGCTAGACTTGGCTCCTGGCTGGATAGAGTATTAATTTTCTGAAATACTTGAGGGGCCAGAATTCGTTTCCTCTCTATCGTGCTATGCAGATATTACCTATTGTGTCCACTCTTGTATCCTCTTGTATTCCTGGTTGCAATTTGACATAATTTCAATAGAGAACATGAGGAACATTCTTGTCAAAGGTAGAACCTGAAGTTCAAAGGATCTTTCCTTGAGTGTGTGATTATGGGATTGAGAGGATGAGTTTTAAACCATCTGACTTTTGTTTGCTGCCTTAGGTAAATGTTTTTACCATTAAGCTCTCTGATAGTGTGCACATGTAATTTTTCACCTGTGTAAAGTGTGAGCATGGCTCAACAAAGTACTGATGCTCAGAAGGTGCAGGAGAGTTTCATGAAAGTGCAGGAAGTGCAGGAGAGTGCAGAAAGTTTCAGGAGAGCCGGGTTAGGAGAGCTCAAGGGACAAGAGACAGATAGATACCTCAGAATATTGCTGAGGCTATGTTTTTCTGTTTTCTGATGACAATTATATTTCTTTGGTATGAATGGTAGACCTTATTTTTTTTTTCACCCAGGCTAAGGGTGCCAGGTTAGAGGGTTTAGATCTGCAAAATATCCAGTAAGTCTGTATAAACAGGTAGAGTGTTTGGTCCTCTGTGTGCTATGGTTTTAAGATAATTTCTGATTAAAAGTTCATGGTGTGCTTGTCCAGGCTTCTGCCAGGGATTCTAAATTCTGTGGTGTCAGCTTAATATGCAGCCACTGTCCTGCAGACTGCCTAAAGTAGAATTTCCAGGGCAACAAGGAGGAACCAGATAGAACTGGTGAGTAAACCAGAGCTGGAGGACTGGTGAGAGAACAAGCAGGAGCAGCAGAATGGTGGGAGACATAAAGGAGGAAGGAATTTATGACTTGCTTCCTAACACACTAGTTTTCTGATAAAAGGTGAGTTACTTAAATTGGTTGGCATAGTCTCCTTGCAAGTCTTTGTCAGAAACCATCCCCTGGACACAATTTCCTGTGGCATAAGGGAGTAGTTATATCTGGCCAGTTCACAGAGATGCTCCAACGAGAGTAACTCACAGCTGGTTTTAATTTCACCTCTTTAATGGTGGTGTAGATGCAGCTGGCCAAGTCTTAAGCTCCATCTCATCTGCACGGAGTAGTGCAAGATATGTTGGTGTCCTGATACTGAAGTGCTAGTACTTAACTGAAGGAACAGGGTACCCGTCCCACAGGGGCCCACAGTTTTGCTGGTCATAAACAGCACAGGTTTCCTTTTTGCATCTTAATTGTATCAGCATTTTTTGCTACTCTGAATATGTCTGCATGGGAAATTAAAATAATCTAACACACCAGAGATCATTCATGCTAGCCATTGGTATATTAGATGTTAAATTCAACAGATTTTTTTTTCTGTCAAGATTTTTTTTTTAATTCATAAATTTAGCAAAAAGCTGCATTCTGAAATAAATTTACAGGATGTGCACATCTGGCAGTACTTATTGTGTATCTAATGGTAATAGGTCCTTTTATGCTCTTATGTATTTCTTCTCTTGGCAGGTGTCCAGCTTTGCATTGGTGGGAGTGTAGTTGTGCATCACCAGAAGTCAATGTAAACATGCAACCACTGTGACTATAGAAGAAGCAGATTCTCAGCTATAACTTTTTAGATTTTTTTTTAAACATTAACTCATTTTGAATGAGTTTTACTGATAATTTATCCTGAATGTTTTGCTCTGACACTCAAAAGATAGTAAGATCAGACAACAAACTACAGAAATAAATATTGTTACCCTAATCAGCCTATCTGATCAGGACTTGGCATTTCAGTTTGGAGAGAAATTTTGACATTCTAAAAATTAATTGCATTATGAATCAAAGGGAAGCAGGAATTTTCACTCTTAACTTGGTGATCTTACAGCATGTTCTTTGACAGTGTTGCTTGCTGAATTAAATTGGTTAAAAGATGTTTTAAATATATAATTTTGATTCTTTTTGACTCTTACAATAATGACTATACAGTTTATTTTAAGGTTAATATAAAGATTGAATTGAACCATTAGCCTCAAAAAGGCTCATATTTTATTTCAAAGTTATTATTTGAAAATTTTTTCAAGTCAGTGGATTCTTCCAAAAAGTAAAATTCAATTAAAGCTTCATGAGCTGATGATTTTGTAGCAAATTGTACCACTGAGGAATTTTCAGTAAGCAATATATCTGGATACCCTTTGTTTATTTAGATTACATATTTTTTAATAAACAAAAAAGCAAGCAATTTAAAAAAATATGCAAAGTATGGAAAGAATGAAGACAATCTCATCTAACAAGGAAACATCCATAGTTAGAACATGAACAAGTTATTATTAAACAGGGTCTTTGTACTGGGCTACTGAAATGGACTGAAATCTGCTGTGAACTTGCTTGGAGCTTTTGATTCACACCCTTGCAAAGAAACAGATATCTCCTCTCCGTAGATCACCAAGAAGTCAGTGTGAACAACCATGGACTGCAGTACTATTTCCTCCACACTCCAGATTGCAGTGATTAATGGTAAGACAGGGGATAGGAAGCAGTATATGGACGGTTTCCAAAGTGGAGAGGTGCTCCAGCTGTCTGTTCATCTCTGTGGCCTCCTCTGGACCCACTCTAACAGATCCATGTCCTTCTTATCTTGGGGACTCCAGACCTGGACCAAGTACTCCCCAGGTGGGATCTCATGAGGACAAAGTAGAGGGGGAAAATCGCCTACCTTGATCTGCTGACTGTGCTTTGTTTGATGCAGCCCAGGATGAAGTCGGCTTTCTGGGCTGCAAGTGCACACTGTTGAGCTTCTCTGCCTCAGACAACTCAGCCAGGGCTTTAGTTGACCTGATCTAGTGTTAGCATTAGTTGTATTTCCAGAAAAATGTAATTTCTGTGATTTGGAAATATTCTTGGAGTAGATCTTGTATTATTCATATGGGAAAAGTAATAAATATGCTATGCACCTGCCTTAACCTTCTTCCAGTTTATGTATTCCCTTTAGCATCAGAAAATTATGGGGAATATTTAATTTTAATCTGATCAGGCCTTAAAATTTTAGTCATTTTTATTCATTAATTAAAAAAGGTAATTTCTGCTTCTGTGAACCTTAAGCTATGAACTATGAGAACTTCTAAGCTATGAGAACTTCTCAGAGGCCTAGCTTAAGCAAGCAGGAGAAAAGAAGAAAGAGGAATCTCCTGCTGAGCCTGTCCCAGGTGATATTTTTGCTGGACTCTCCTATGTGGGATGATCAAAACAAAGTAGGTCTTCTCTGACTAGTCACATATGCATCTAGGAACCAGTTTTGGTTTTAATGGCTGGGTCTGTGGAGACATTTCAAACTGTCTCATCTAAGGTCATGGTCCTGCACAGCCCATACTGGAGCAGGAGTCATGAACCATTTACTCCAATGCTTTTAGTTGGAGCTACCAATTGCTAAATAATTCTGTTATGATTGTTGAGGAAGCCTGATAGTACTTGACCCAAAGCATACTGAGATCAGTGTGAGTTTTCCCTCTAACTTCTAATACATTGGATTTGGTACATCATGTGTAGAGAGTCACTTGATTTCTCTGTCAGTGAAGCATATTTTTACTCTAGAGTTTGATGCCCTTTTTTCAGTATCTGTTAATAAAATGTGGATGCTCGATTTCAGCAATCTGTTTTTCTAATGGGTTAGGTTCAAATTCTGATCAGAGTTTGAAGATTTCTCTGGTCATTTTGAAACACTGGCAGGGAATCTTTCAACTTATTTTATTGTTTTCTTAATGTTTATTGAAATTTAGACAAATTATGATTTCAGTTTATGACTGAATTACGTTCTTTCATGTTTAATCAACATCACCATATATAGTCTCTAGATCATTATCACAAAGATGGGGAACATTTTCTTGTCCAATTGGGGTTTTTGTTTTTCTTTAGAGAAGGCTACATTTAGCACAAAATTATTTGCTTTTCCTTACATCCTATTCCAGATACAATTAGAATTCTGCATTATCTTCATTATTACTGCTATCTACTAGACATAGTAATGGACTATAAATTTGATGTATGAGTATGTTTCTCTTAAGAAGAAACATACAAAGTATTTCTGCATTAATTTGCATTTAATGGTAGCTTAAATACTTAATATCTTTATTTGCAATATTTGAAAAATGTATTGAACAACCCCATAATAAAAGTTTACCTTTTGCAGGATTGATTTTTAAATCCATTTTGTAGTTAAGTTAATCCTGTGTGGCATCTGAATGCTAAATCTAATTACATAATTAGACATCTGCATTATTGACTGATCTGCGGTGACATAACAAATGCATCCCTTGAATTCCATTGTCTTTGTATATTTGATCTACAAGTTATTTGGTGTGCAATTGATATAAGAACATACATTTCAACATCTTTATTATACAAAATTTATGAAGTTGAGATAAAAATGAATTATTTGACATATAGTTAACTAAGCAGATATGTTAGCTACAGATGGTTTGTTACATATTTCTTAAAGATCACTGAAATGCAATAAATTACATTTTGTATTAAAACATTAAATGTGTCTTCCAAAATTAAATTATTATAGACTGGAAAAAAATGATATTGATGGGGAAACTAAAAAATACAGGTGAGGCTGAAAATACATTTAATTGTCATTTAAGAATCAGCAGAGAGTTGATGAAATGCAAAGACATGTTAGTCAGCTATTTCTTAGATCAAAGTAGTGATGATAATACATGAAGGCAGAGAAAGAAATGCTATGAGAATTGTGGTGTCAATGTGGAGAAAAGAATAATTAGATCAATGTGATGAATTATAGAAGGATTTTTTAGTAACTTTGTAATAATACTTCATAAAATTAGAAATCTCTGAGTTGTAAACAAAAATTGTCACCCCTTGGGTTTTTTTCCCACAAATATCCTGTGCATTTGAGTGTGCAGACATGATTAATTTGAAACAAAAATCAGAAATGAAGTTTGGTTTCTAGACCCACATAAATTTCCAATACCTTCACTATGTAGCACACTAAAATGAATGAATTTCTCTTTATGCAATGAGATATATTTCTTTCTTTATAAATTATTGTTTAAAAACTATGACGTTATATGATGTAGGGCCTTCAGAAGTCTAGAATTAGGACATCATGTAACTGTGTAGGACTTTATCTATCTGGAAGGGGAAGATATGTTAGTACACAGAATGAAGATTAACAGTTTCTGGTAGACAGTTTCTATTGGGGTCCTTTTTTATAAGTAAGGCTGGTCTGCCTAAAGTAACATTTGAACCATCATGTTTCTCTTAGACAATTGCACTGGAGTATCAGTTCCCTTATGTGGGATTTGTAGGGATTCTGTGACACAGGGATTCATACTCCAAGTCTTTGATTAAAGTTGAACATACTTTTCAACATTTCTATGCATCCTTTTGTCATTTTTGTTACATAGATTCATTGAATATCACAATATCCCCATAATTATGGGAATTTATTAGTGGATAAGACAAAGACACCCAACTGGCCTTCAAGTAATAAGTGTGGATTAATTTCCTAGGTTTTTATGTTAACTTGACCAAATTATGTAGCTTTCTGTGCCCTGGGAAATTCCACCCCTCCCTTCCCCCGCAATTTTAGCACTATCAGTTAATATAATGATCAATTTAGAACAGAGGTTTTCTATGTGTGCATTTCTGTCCTTTACCAGGAAAAATCTTATTTGACCCTGCAGGCACTAAAAATGAAAAGAAAATTGCAGAAAATTTACAGAAGAATAAGGAAAACACAGAAATATTATTTTATATAGATTTATTTTCTCAGAAAATTCACAGTAGTAATAGAACAGAAATAGAGATTTCCTACCGCTTTTGCTCATATTTTTAATGATTATACTAAATGTACGCTGAGGAAAAGTTGAACTTAGATTGGCTGTGTGCTGAGGATGCTGGCTAAGGGCTTGTGATTGTGAAGATGTCAGCATATTGAATAAAAAAGAACAAAACGAGTCTTTCTAAGAGAGAAATAATTTCACCTAATGAAATGTTTCATGTTTGACATATACAAGTTCAATGTCAAAGAGTAAAATAGTTTTGCATATTTATTTTTACCTTCACTAACTTGGATATCCTTCCTCTAAAATTCATATTTCCTGGTTGCAGTTTCTGATTCTGCCCCAGAAAAGTATGATTTTGAAGCAGTAGCCATTTTCAAGCATCTCCCTCCCCCTGTTCAGTCAGAGCAGATGTGTCGTGGCATACCAACCACATGCTGGAAATCTGGCAAAGCTACAGCATAGATCTTAAGTCAGCCTACACAGAGACAAAAATCTTTGCCTATGCCCATGAATACTCTGTGTCTTTTGCTTCTTGGGCACAATGCAGATCAGCTGTGCAAAAAAGCTTCAAGCTTGAAAGCTGGCTCACCTCCAATACCATCTGTGCTTTTAGATCTTACACATCTATTCAGATGCGATAACGTGTGCAAATCCATTGTTTTACTTGAAGTAGTGAAAGACAATGAAAAATAAAAGGGGAGAAAAACCACCTGCGGCTCAGAAACTCCTAATATTGTTTTTCATTGAAGAGAGTGTTGGGCAGAATACCACTTCTGCTGTTGGCAGAAGTATGTGTTGTATTTCCTAGGTGAATGATGTGAACACTAATACTATGTAATGTATAGTGACTCAAAGTGGAACTTTGCATGTGAAAGATATTATTCTGAAATCATAAAATAGTTACTTGGCATAAAGTCAGGCAGTTGATTTTAGGCCAAGTGTCTGCATTTTATCTAGTCATCATTATGGAAAATTAATTTTTATGCTGCTTTACTCTCATGTTCACAGATGAAATTCTAGCTGGTACAGAGTACTACTACTACTGGAGTAGTACTTCTTAAAATATTTTTTCATGAAAATAGTTCATCTATAAGAGAACACAGCAGATATGTGTCTATGTGCAACATTGTATATACATAATAGATAAAAATCCATCTGGAATGCAAGAAAAACATTCCATTTCCTTTAGAGAGTTTCAAATTAGTCTCACAGTGCTGTAAGTAGTTGAACATTGTGCCTTTTTTCACTGTTTTTATAATATGCATTAAAATCACATGTAAAAAGTCAGCAGCTAAACTACCCATGTTTGGTGGAAGTCTTGGCACTGTAGCTCTCATGGGCTTTAGTAGTGAATGTATCTTTACTTTCTGTTCATCTAATTGCACATTGCTTTACAAACACCTACAGCATGTCAAGTCAAGTGTGAAAGAAGATATAATAGTTACATATGTTTTAATTCTACAAGTTGTCATTAGGTGGAATGCTACAGCTCATGCCGTGCAGGCGAGCAGAGATCATGATGAGAACAGTCCATTTAAGCCTTAAAATCTCTGAGTCTAGGATGTGTAAATGTTGCCCATTTTGGAAGCCACTAAGACTACTGACTGTGCCTCAGATTCTGGGATGCAGTTTTTCAATTCTGGAGCCTTCCTTGATGCCTGTTATACTACTCTGACACAATTATTCCAGAGGTATTCATGCCAGTCACTTGTCAATCCCATGTCCATTTCTCTGAGAGTAACAGATTGCTGAACTGTACATATGTCATAGTCAGAAAAGTTGCCAGTGATTTCTCTGTTGGGATTTTCAGTTGCTATTTCCCACTTGGGCATTCTACAATGAGGAAAATACAAATACTTACCAATATTTCCTCAATTTTCTCTACCCATATTTTTTTTTTTAATTTGTAGTTGATAATATCATAACTACTTCCCAGTCCTTCTAGCTGCTGGATTGGTAGGCATTATGTGTGCTTGTGGCCCATTTGCAACCAGCAAATGATTTGATGCTGCTGAATCCTTCCTATGTTGGATTGAGACGGCAGAGATGGTTTTAAATCAGCAGCTTCCTAATCTGACAGTGCAAATAATCTGAGATAATGTAAATGCTGCTGGTATTTATATGCTGCTCCCCTGTAGGGACTGTCTGCTTTCTTGGCTGTTCGAAACAAATCTTTCTTTCTGGCTGTCCAATTTTTCCTTGAACTGATATCCAGTTAAATGGCTTTTATCAGGTTGATAACTGCTTCCTCCCCTGCCTCATAACTGTTCCCTGGTCATCTGCAAGACAATGAGATATTCCTCCATGTTGAGGTGGAAGCTGGAGTGTACATATGTGTAGGTTACCATCATTTTAACCCACTATGTTTTAGAGATTGGATGTGTAATCAGTGACAGATAATTATCACAGGTTATTTTCTACCCAGTTTATATTCCTTTGCCTTCTCTTCTTTTCAAAAAATTCTTCTCGAGAGAACAAGAAATTAGTATTACTTCGTCTTCATGAATTCTACTTAACTTGGGAAGTAAAATATTATTTATTTGTTCTTTATTGACAGATGATGTGCCTGAAATAGTAAACTTTGATGGAGATTTAATAAGTCAGACCTTCACCTAGAAACACTGTGCTATGACCACTAAAATGTTTTCATATTTTAACATTTAGATCTATGATCTTTACTTGAATGTTCTATTTATTTATGAAAGAGATTAATTTATTCATTTGTTCTTAGTATCCATTAGACAGGGGCAATGTCCTTCAAACAGTGGAGAATTGTCAACTAAGTATGCCAATGGCTTTTCCTGAACAAGAAGTCTTTTTTAACAAATAGTGTAGCCCACAAAGGAAGCCAAGAACATCTGGAAGGCTGGCAATGTATGAGTGTGTTTTGTTCGTGATATATATGTATTAAGTGCTTCAAACGGAAAAAAAAAATCTGAAATCTGCATTTCTGCACCATGCATCTAGGGTCTTTTATATTTCTGTGCCTGGTTATTCCCCAATAGGATGCATTGGATACATTACCAAGTAAAGCAAGGATTTAATTGAAACAAGTAGTACTTTAGCTACATTCCCAATATTTGGAGTTTTAATTTTAAAAGTTCTGCATTATTTTAGCTAAATATACTTCTAGTCTTTGAGGTCCTCTTACTGAGGAGCCTAGTTCCCCCTGATTTCAATAGGAGTTAGCTACACTGAGACTCACAATGCCTTGAGGAAACTTTTCTGCCGTAGCATAGGATTCATGTCCTGATATCAGTCACCTGTGCACTTACCCCAATGTAGTTGTCTCTTATAGGCAGTGGACACAGATTCTGTATGTCTAAGGTAATTAGAAGGGTTTAGTGGATGTTCTTGCCCCTCCCTCCTGATTATTGGCAAGACCTAGAAAACCAGAACAGAATAATTTCTTATCGGGCTCTCTGCTTCTAGGTGAGATAAATCCCACTCCTTGTGTGTAATCCCTTTTTGGGCTGAGGACCACAGACCTGGGTGTATCCAAGTGGGATCTCACCAGAGCTGAGTAGTGGGAGAGAATCACTTCCCTTGACCTGCTGGCCACACTTCCTTGGATGCAGCCCGGGATACATTTGCTTTTCTGGGCTGTGAGTGCACATGGCCAGCTTATGTCCAGCCTCTCATCCACCAGCAATCCCAAGTCCTTCTCGACAGGACTGCTCTCGATCTGTTCATTCCCCAGCCTGGATTGATACCCTGACACAGGTGCACCACCCTGTACTTGGTCTTGTTGAACCTCATGAGATTCCCCTGGGCCCATTTCTTGACCTTGTCCAGGTCCCTCTGGATGGTATCCCGTCCTTCAGGTGTGTCAACTGCACCACTCATCTTGGTGTCATCTGTAAATCTGCTGAAGGTGCACTCAATCCTTTTGTCCATGTCATTAATGAAGAGATTAAACAGCACCAGTTCCAATACAGACACCTGAGGGACACCACTTGTCACTGATGTCCATTGAGACACTGAGCCATTGACCTCTACCCTCTGGATGCAATTGCCCAATCAATTCCTCATCCACCGAACAGTCCACTTATCAAATCCATCTCTTTCTAGTTTAGAGAGAAGGATGTTGTGGGGACCTGTCAAAGGCCTTACAGAAGTCCAGACGAAAGGCATCTGTAGCCTTTCCCTTGTCTCTGATGCAGTCACTCCATTATATTTATCTGCTGATATGCACAGTGTTGGCCAGCAATGCATCCTGAAAAACATTTTTGCTGTAGTAGGTGGGGCAGGCTAGAGGAAATGTGTTGTTGAGACTTAATGAGATGGATGTGGACCCAGTAAATAATAAAGAGAAATATGGCATGGTCACTGTACTGGGTACCTTCATGTAGATATTGCAAAGTACGGTGGTGGGACAATGTTGGATATGTATGGCATTTGTAGGTTGCAGAATGCATCTGTGAGATGAGAATGAGGGAGCTGAACTATGGGAGTGGAGAACATTGGCAGCTGTGTTCCTGCTCACTGGCTCATTGTCAGATGTGTTATGGATTTGAATAAACAATCTTTGCTCATAAAAATGCCTTTTTATAAAAACATATATGCCCAAAACATGAAAATGGTACAGGTAATGTGGGTAGGGGGCATGTCATTTAAGTGATAGTATGAAGTGCAGATATTTATAAAAGGAAGAATGTTATACATTCTAATATGTGTGTTATTTAATTGGATACTCTTTCTCCTGGTGTCCTTTGCAACTTGACAGAAATCAGAAGTCTGACTCCAGAAATAATGCAGCAAGAAGTGCTCTCAATTTTAAAAATCAAGGTTGATGTAGATATGTTAATTTTAGGAGGTCTGCTCCTGAGTTAGACTCTTTCACATGTTCAGTTCCTTTCTCTCTCTCCTTGCCCCTCACCTTTTTTTTTTTTTTTTTTTTTTTGTCTGTAGCAGCGGGGTCATAAAATAATTTATCCATTAATAAATTAGACTTGAATTTGTGAAGTGATAGATATTTAGATTCTGATTTGCAGAATAACCATAGCTGGGAAATGTACAAGCATCCTTACAGATGCTTATATAAACTAATAAAAGTTATTTCTAGAACATCTTGTATGAGATGGGAAACTGTGTAATAAGCCTATGCTTGTAAAAGGCACAAAACTCACTGGCTCTGAAGTGACTCTGTATTTATTAGAGGTACAAAAATTCACTTGTAACACTGGAGGCAACCTTTAAAAATGCATATTTTTACATCAATTGTTTCAAAACTACATTTACAGCATCTAAAAGCATAACATTTAAAATACATATTAGCTGGAGATTTTTCAGATTTATTTTGACCTTCTAATTCTTGCTACTTTTATTTGAAAACACACATGGCTTTGAAAATTGTGGCGTTGAACATTTAAGCCATCAAAACATTTTGCAACTTCTTGGAATTTTTAGGTTGAACAGTAAAGGCTAAATTTAAAGAACATGGTTCTCACCAGATCTAAAAGCATCCCTGCACCTGTGTCTCACACCAGTGTGACATGCCATGCCATGCTATGCCATGCCATGACATGACATGAAATGACATGGCATTCTCCTGGGGGAATACATTAGCTTGCAGAGACCTTTGCCCACATATAGGTCAGTTCTCTTTTGAACAGATGTGAGATAATTGCAAGAGTTGTGCGAGTCTACATAGCCAGGTCAGAGAGTGAATTCTACTCTCATACCAATGCACAGTCTCACCCAGAGTAATATTTATGTATGTGGGAAAACAGAATTTGGCCTCATGGCCACATGTGAATAAAGGGGCTAGATTTGGCCTGCTATCTTTGCTCCTCAACTGTCTATGACCCTAATCGAATATCAGCATAATTAAACTCACTGTGTATTGACAGATTGCATGTTGCACTGGCTTCCATACTCTGATGGAAAGGGAATTTGCTTCAGGTGCTACTGCCTTTTCCCAATGGCCTGAAAAAATGGAAACGGAAGGGGGAGCTGTGGGAACAGAAAAAAGAAAGGGAAGTATTACTTCGCTTTTAATAAAAGAGGAAAAGTTAAAAAACCCTTCAGTTTATTTTAACCATACTTGTGCTCACCTGAAAGACAACATTGTTTGACCTAACAGAATGGGGACTAAGAAGGCATCGGGTGGCCAAGTATAAACATGTTGGGCAGTGAATGAGACACTATTGACGTGTGAGCAACCTAGTGTAAATAACAGACAGGAGTAAACACAGGCTGGAAATCTGAAGGTTTCTAGCTCATTAGAGTGACAAAGTTCTACCTCCCACTAGCAAGAGGTAAAATTTTAAGCACTGTTACGGTAGAAATTGTCAGGCTGCTAAATGGTTTGATGACTGAACTAGCAGGGAACTGGATTCAGAACTCCAGAGTTCTCCCAGATTTTGTGGGTTTGAGGAAAGAAAAGTAAATCTATCCTGGTGTTTTAGACAGTTCTCTGAGAGACTTTGGTTTCCATAAGCAAGAACAGGTTCACAAGAGGAACCTGAAAATAAACCAAGGTGTTAATGCAGTATTTGTGGAGGGTGACTTTCTCTTTAAATATGTGTTCTGCATCTGGCAGAATAGAAGGTGGGGGATGGTGCCTTGCACATGAGCTGTAATTCCTCTTTCTGTTGGCCTCTGGGGAGGGAGGAGGGCAGCATTGCTGTAGCAAATACCTGAAATATCCTTATTTAGTTGTCAGCCTGTAAAGGCGGATGCATAGCTATGAATCCTCAGAGTAGTTAGGTGTTTCTTTCTGCTACCTAAGTGTGCTAAGAGAGCAGTCTACGAACTTGCCCAAGTGTCCTTGCTGTCTCTACTGCCAAGCTTAGATGGCTCTCTTGGTCTTTGCTCTGCATGCAATATGACCATCTTTAGAGATTTAATGGTGATTTTCTAAGGTCTCCATGGAAACAACTTCAGCTACCTAAGCTAGCACACCTGTCTTGAGTGTGATCATCATCAACACCTATCATCCCCTGGAGAAGGGGAATTACTAGCCCTAGTGTGCACTATCCAGAATATGGAGACAGTGGTGGATTCCAGTGTTGAATTAATTTCCATACATCATCAGAGAAGCAAAAACTTCAATACGACAAAGAAAATCTACTTCAGTCATACAATACACAAAAGAAAAAAGCCAAGTAATTTCCCACCTGGTGAAAGACAGAAAGAAAATATGAGTTTCTTCTAAAATTACTAAAGTATCATATCCCACTGTGATAAGAGTGACATTAAACCTTTCCCCCAATAGAATACATGGTGTTCTTTACATTCACTTAATGACATGAATGAGTAAATTTCAATAAATGGAACATACACTACAGACTTATTAATTGTTCTGTTTTTGTGAGATGTTTCTTCCTTATAGTTCTTCATTAGATCTTCAGTCACAGTTATTTTGCTGCTATTTAGAGAGTATTTCCCATTTTATTATTTGGTCACATATATTGTTAATCAAATTTAGTGAGGGCTAGGGTGAAATGATATAGTAAATATAATAAGCAATAGCAAACTGCACATATAATTAAAATTATAGTTACAACACTAAAAATAGTTCAGTAATCAGTGTTGAAAACGTTTTTTAATGATGTTAACATTGTTAAAATGACAAAAAACTATTTTGATATCAAACTGAAATTCCTTTGTCTTTTTTTATTTAGACCTGTCTTGCAATGCTATTATTGTGTGTGGTAGTATTTTATTCTAAACAATTTAGACAAAAAAAGTGTACCCGTGAAAGATAGGATTGTATATAATAGCAATGTAATAGTAATTGAAAATGTTATTTCTGCTGCCTCATAAAATCTAATCTGCTTTTGTTGAATTCACATCATAACAAATAATTTCCTCTTACTAATAAAAAAAATTACAAAATATTCTTATTCGAGTTGCACTGTGTAATTTGTCCTTACTAATGTGTCTTCCTTAAGTGAGATTTTCAGCTAAAAATCCTGTTGTCACTAATAAATAGGGTCATTGAAAAAAAATAATTATTTGTGGTTGAAATGAATAATTTTAATGCTTAAATGGGTACTTTAAAGCAGCCGCAGGATTAACCTGGGCTTTATCTAAATTAGAGTCTCCTCAGATGGTAAGATCGACAAAGAAATTGACAGCAGGCTGGCAAAGGCATACAGAACTTTCTGTAGACTGCATAAAAGAGTTTGGCAAAATAAACACCTGAAGAAAAGTACGAAGATCAGTGTTTATAGAGCCATTGTAATGTCTACTCTTTT
>VYXB01002617.1:0-43357 GCA_013397135.1 Pachyramphus minor | reverse complement strand
AAAAGGAGATACAAGGACTCCCTGAAACAACATCTCAGCCTTGGCCATATTGACCATCATCATTGGTCTTCTCTGGCCTCCAATCGGGAGGCCTGGAGACAAACTATTTATAATGTTGCTGCCTCCATTGAGAACTCACGCAAGATCACTCTCAAAGAGAAAAGACAACTCAGAAAGAATCGCGTCCAGTCGATGCTGCCTGGGGAATCTTTCTCGTGTCCCTTCTGCAACCGGACTTGTTGTTGCGCATTGGCCTTTTCAACCATCAGCGAGCCTGCAGCAAGCGCGGGTAGAGCCCTTTGAAATCTTCATTCACTGATGATGATGATCTAAATTAGAGACAAAAAGAGTATTAACTGAAAACTGAAACAAAACCTACGACAAAACCTACCACTGCCACTTTCTGAACTAAGGCTGTAAGTCTACATGTTTAACTTGACTAGGGGAATCAAAACCACATATTTCTTTCATGCAGGCTCAAACCTGTCTTTTCTTCAGTAACCAGTGATTATGCTGACAAGGACAAACCCATGCTGTCGTACACTTGTCTACCTTGACCTGGACTGTGACTGAATCCCAGAGCCTGAAAGGCTACATAAAACCTGCACACACATGGGGTGGGTGGGATGAGGTGGAAGACATGGGCTCATGTGTTGTACTTCCACAGCAGCGGAAATCCAGGCTCCAGGCAGAAGGCAGGCTCACAAGTAAGTTTGTTGTATCTTTCTGGGTTCTCACAGTTCGTGTTGCCACTGTACCCCAAAGACTGAGGCTGGTGACGATGTTAATAGGACAAAGCACAGCTTTTCTGAAATCCTTGAGTAACAGAGACATGGACCCTTGCATGCCATTACCTGTAATAATAAATGTTCAACCTCCTAAGTGTTTTTCATACAGTATGACCTTCTTCAGAAAAGCAGTTTTTGGTGTTTTTAATTTTAAAGCACGGGACAGAAGCAGTGACAGTTTTGCCAGACAACAGGGTTTTTCTGGATGCAAGAAGTTTATGAAAGGACTGGAACCTGCCTTCTCCCTGGCTGAGTGGGATACTTGGGCTCTACTAAAACTGGAGTGGGAAGCAAGTGAGGTGGCAACCCAACAGCTATTTCACCCGTTCATTGAAAGCCTGGAGATGCCCCTGTACTGTTACACATTTGTACACAATAGACTTGGGAATGTTTTGTGTTCATGAAAATGAAGTATTTAGGACTTATTTAGGACAGCTCTTGAAAGGTGGATCATGCTGTTTAAACATCTTCATGTAATGATGAAAGAATCCTGTTAGAACAAAACCATCAAGGGCTAGAAGATGCTGAGCAACTAGGATGTTAACTGCTATTTCTAAGGAGAAATGTAAGTACCGAAATAAGAAAAACTAAAAAAAAAATTCTTGCAGAAAAGGGGAGATTTGTCCTGGATTAATGAACTATGGTGAACTTTTGTCACAGCCCATTTTGCTAATTTAATGCTTAGGTCTTATGAATTTATTTTGGTGTGGGCCATACTTAATCCTAATGCTAAACACTGGATATAAGAGGTAATTGGACAATGAATCAGCTTGTATCTATTATAATTTTCAAATTAACAGTGGCAGGACCCATCTGAAGATGAAATGAAGCCCTTTTGCAGAAAAAGGTATAATGAAAATCTTCAAAAGTGTTCAATAGTTGCTTTTAGTACTACTTTAAAAAATGGCTACTTGCAAAATTACCAGCATTATTCCTTGATACTGAATGCTCTGATAAAGAGTCAGGTTCCATGAAAGTAATTTCTGACTTCAATTCTTTAAGAATCATTTATCAAGTTTCTTGTCACATGAGTTTTCTTGTGACCAAAGTTTCCATGAGATAAACTTACAAATGAGCCCATCCAGCAAGAGTAAAAGATTGTTCAAGACTCTAATGGGCCACAAATTGGATTGCTGAACAACCCTCTAATCTGTTGTCTCTGTTCTTCTTTCTCTATAACTAAGACGAGGGGAAAAAAGCTATGAGCTGCTGTCAGTTGTAATTATGCCCAACTCAGATAAAATGTCCTGACCTGTGAGAGGTAGGTCAAATGTCAGAGAAGGCTTATGGGAAAGAGTAGAAGGTTGAAGGATTCTAAATAAGCTTTGCAAGTATTTACCCCTTTTGTAGAAAATACCTGTGAATTTCTAAACCAGAAAAATTATAGAAAATGTCATAGCATGTCTACAGTGACCCTGTTCTATATTAATTTCTTGTCAGTCATATTGATGATTTAAGTGGTTTAATAATTATTTTGCCATCAGAGATGACACACATTGATGCCTCTTCAACATACACCTTTTTTTTTTTATTTTATGTCTGATTTAGAACAGCTTAAGTCATGTTGTTTAATGTTGCCTATGTACATACACATTCATGATAAAACTTGAACCAACATGCTTTAATTTTAATTTGAATAAATTTGCTTAACCATTCCGGTCTACTCAGTAATCCATTATACAGGCAACAAGTTAATAGAACCCTGAATTTTACAAGAAAATTAATACCATTTTACAATACAAACATTTAGTTTCTCTCAGAACTACGTTAATACTATGTTTATAGACTGTGATAGTAGTTATAATGTTCTGTGACTTATTTTTTGTTAGATGGAGTAATCTGTAACTTATTTTTTGTTAGCTGGGGAAGTGACTTGAACTGGACAGTTGCTTATGAAAGGAGATGGTCAGACAAAATTGTGAGATTCAATTGAGAACTGAAACATCAAACCCACAGTTTTGTGAATAAAGCCTGAAAATTTTTGTTTGTGCTGGACTAGGCATTTCATACATGATACCACAATTTTTCACTATAAAACCCTCTACATTTAGTATGTAAATACAGCTGGAACTGTGTGTCTAGGTTGGAGCGAAGCAGGTTAAATGTGGAGAATAAGGAGCATGATCAGCATTTACAAATGCTCCAAATTGAAGTAATTATCTTTTATGTATCATTAAATGGGATGCAAAGTCAGGGATATGTGTTAAGGAGTGAGAACCAGAATATTCAGTCCAATCTGTAGCACCTTTTATCTTGTACATTAGTATTATTACTCTGCTTATTTATGAAGCATTGAATACATACTGAATGGCTTTAAAGGTGAATAAATTGTGGGGTTGCAAGCTCAGAAGAATCTTGTTGACTTACACAATGAATTACTACTCTCCCAGTTCTTAACTGCTTCTGTAACTAACACAAAATGTCCTTTCTTTGGGTATTTTAATGGAGAGGACACTTTGGCTGAATCCTCTACCTTTTCTCCACTCCTCTCTTTCTTCCGTACTGAAAGATTGAACCTATGGTGTGATTCAGTTTGATAGAAGTAGCTGTTCCTACCTTGAGTCATCAAAGGATGTTGAGTTGTTACTTGATCAATTCACATTAGTCTGACTCCACTGAAGTTTTCAAAGCATATAATATTTTGAAATTCTGAGGAGAACGGAATATATCTATTGTAAATAAACAACTGTTGAGTTCTTTCTCAAGAATATAAATATATAAACCAGTTATCTTGAGTTATACAAAGCTTGTTTGAATTTTGCTGCTGCTGCAGATACATTTTGAGTGGCCTTACAGTTCTTCCTGTAATGCATAGTAAATGGAATCACTTCCATTCTTTTATAAAAGCATTTAAAAAGAATTTTTAATTTTACATGACCATAATCTATGTAGACATTATTTTATCTAAAGGCAATACTTCCAACAGGATTTTTCCACTAGCTCTAGCCACCAAGACATCTATGTATCAGGTCCTTCCTTATTGCTTCATCCACCTCTTATCTTTAATGTTGTAGGTGATACATTTTAGATTAAAACAGCATATTAATGCTTCAAACACAAAAGTCGGATTTACGTAGAAATTTTGTAGACTTTTGTTATACTCTGTAAAGATTTTCTTTGGAAACACATAATTTGTGTGCCATGGTTAGGTGCTTGTTCAGAAGAGAAAAAAACATGATAATGTGTTTCAGTAGAGTTTATCGTATTCAATGTAACAATCTTCAGTAGAGATTGTTGTATTGTAGTGTTGCTTTATTGTTAGGATATTGTTAGGATACTCTGGGGTATGAACTGGTGAACTCTGTCCCTATCTCAATCATATAGAACTTTTCCAGATATGAGAGGTTTTGTAAGGAATATTAGTCAGGTCAGTGGGACAGCCTTCCCAATTGAGAAAACAGGATTTGAACAATGCTGTTTGTATGCAAAAAAAAGTGGTTTCAATATGGAAATACTGTTTTAGTAGCTGTCCACCTTTAACATTGACTATTAACATGGTTGATTGTCTTGTTTGCTGAATTTATTCCAGTATTTTCTTGCTATAGCTATCCAGTCACAGAAAGAAGCTTGTGATCAATAAAAGGAAGCTTTCATTTTAGACATCAATCTTTTATTCAAACATATCCAGATTGTAAACCTTCTATTACTTACGCTTACAATTATTTTTTTTTTTTAATGCATAATAATGCAGGAATATACTGAAGTCACTTCGCCAGACCTTGACACACCGTAAAACTACTAGGTAGACAATACTGTGTATCACAAGAAAGTGTAATGTTTGATGTCTTTTTAGAGATCCTCCAAGTACTACATGGGCAGCAAGAAGGGCAGGGTCTGTCTCCTGCTGCTGTTTAGAGTCAGTAATACTCTAACCTCTGCCCTGGAGCAAAGGACCTATGCACAAACTATCATTACTTAATTTAATAGGAGACGCTTTTTCATATTGAAGTGGATAACAAACAATGTAATTTTTGCATACTGTCAATTGTCACACATTTATGCAGCAGTTATTAACTACAATCTGACAAAATAAATTGCTGACCTTGGTTGCCTCTCAATTTTCCAAATTGGGCTCTTCACACTTGAAGTGACCAGTTGGGGAAAGAAATGTATAGTTTTAAAACTACTGCTCCTGATATATAGGGGAAAGAAATACACTTGGACAATTGAAATTTGATGACAAAAGATGTGGCTTTTTAATACAGAGCTTCAAGTTGTTATTTTCTTTGTTTAGCACACGGGAGTAAGTGTATAAAAAACTTAGATTCTGTTATGTCTTCTGCATCTGCACCAGCAGTTAAGCAGTTTTCTCTGAATATCTGTTATAATGATTTCAAATAATGGTATGAAAACATTTCATTACTACTTTGAATGTGCCCTTATTATTATTTATATGGTGTGCCTCAGTAAGTGTAATGTTTCCTTGTACATATACTCTGTACAGGGGTGTAGTCTCTTCTACCGCTTTTGTTCATATCAATGCTCATTTCTCACTCTAAAAAAGATAATTTGTATGTCCTTGAAATTAAAGTTTGATATTATATGAAGCACACATATATTGTTTTCACTAAAAAACTTTTTATCATATAGAACACTCAAATATCTTTTCACAGAAGGAAAAAAAAAAAGAAACCAAAACCCAAAAGACATTGAAGAGTGTTTAGAGCTTTAGATAACTACAATGAATTTTAGAAGCTATTTGAAAAAAAAATCTTCCAAGTATTATTTCCTTTTAATTTGTGAAATCACTTTTAGTCTTGGCTGCTGTACTTGGTTATTTCTGATCTGTCATTTTTCTTGGTGACAAGTAAAAGTTCTAATGACCTGAAAGTTCTCCAGAGATACAACACGAGCCTCTTATTGATACGTAATGGCTTTCATCTGCTACTAAATCAGGTCTCAGACCTTCTGGCTACATAATTCAACATTCCTTGTCTTGTTTAATGAATTAAACAAGATTTTTCAATTAAAAAAAATATTCCAAACTATAAATGGAAAAAGAATATAATGTAAATATATATAATAAGTATCTGAAATACTGTGTAGTAAATACTTTAAATAATACATGATTTTGCAAAAGATATTCTGACTGATCTTGTGACCAATTTAAAATTCCCTTTGTGGTTAGAAGATTTGACAGGATCAAATATGGATTAGGCAGGAGCAAAATACATAGTCATGGTCTAGTTAGTCAGCGATAGCATTCTGGTTTTGCCAAAGTTCTGAAAGACCTAGTAACTTAGTTGTAATATCAAATTGAAAAAGAAATAAATTTTATAGTTAGACTTTCTTAAAAAAAAAATCAAAAATTGGTTTTCACTTTTTAAGAAGGACTTGCTGCTAAGGTGGTTCTATGGTTGCAATTCTTGTCCCATGTCTGACGCTTTTCTCCATCCTGTTTTTCCTCTGCATGGTAAAAATTTACCACAAGTGTACAAGTTGAATAACACCTTAGCTGATGAATATCTCTTGGCTTTCAGAATGGTTAGAGGTGGACTGCTCAGAGCACACAGTAATAGCTGGCACCAGTAAGGGCAGCTCTCTGCACTTATAGTGCAGAACATGTGTTTTTGCCAACCACATGATGTCCAGGCTAAGTAAAAGAACAGAAGAGGCCAAAAAAACCCCAGACCCTCACCTCCCCCTCCAACAAACTAGAGGAAAATTGCACTGATTGGTTCCCAGCCCCCTTCAAAATGCAACCCAGAGCCACTCCGTACTTTGTCACAGGGTCATTACTTGCATGACAATATAATCTCTTTGTTTTTAGAATCTGTCATCCCCTGGCTGAAGGGCTTGACTCCAAGGGTGAGTACTGATAAGGATGTGGAAGCTGCTGGGAAATTCCATGCAGAATGAAGGGATCTGTTTTAAGCTTGAAGCAGCTGCATAGTTTCACTTACACCTGCTTGCCAAAAAAGAGATTTGGTGAGGCACCTCGCCACAAAAGCTTCCTTACTCTCACATTCTCATCTAGATTGATAATTCTGATGGAAGACACAAGTTCTCATGTACTCCATACCAAAAACTGAACAGAAGATGGCCTGACTTTTTTTTAGTATACAGAAGGGTTGATTAAATGAAGGGGAATAGTACTTTACCTCTAAATGAAAAAAACACAGTAATCCCCCACTAAACAACTGTGCCCAGTTTTTGTGTCTGATTTCCTGGTAATCTTTTATTTATTTTTCTGTCATTAAGAAAAAAACCCCACAAATTAGGACTGTGATGACAGTCATAGATGACATTATTGGATGTTTCCTGTGTTGTAGTGGGTGGTAGTTCTAATTCTTATACTTAGGATTGTATTACTGGGTTGCATAAACCTTCTCCTGAATCCTTTTCAGGCTTTGAGAGGTATTAATAAAACATCTTTAATGAGTGATTTGTTTCCCCACAAAATTGTACATTTTAGCTTTAGTACTAAAATTGATGATCATTGTGAGCTAATATTTGAATGGGAAGAAGTCCACAACATTATATACTTTTGTGTTCCCCCACTGTGATTTGTTTAATTTGACATATGTCTAAACCTAACTCACAATTTTTACAGTTTATGTTAATTTGATTGCTATACTGTGCAATTTGTGTGCTTTGATTAAATCAACTACACACTGAGTTCCTTAGTCTCCTGAATTATTTCAGTGTGGCACAAATCAATTGAAATTTCTAACTATTTATTTCAAGGAAATACAAAGAAGAGTGAAGGGATCTTCTCCAATGGGTAATATTAATTTACAGGCACAGACAATTCTTAAAGGCCCAGGAGCCAGGGACTCCTTTTTTTTTTTTAATACTCTATTTCTTTACAATTTTAAATCTTAATGAATAAAATATTATAACTTGATGTGAAGTGAAAAATGAAACTAAAATATATCCATTACAGTGAGAGGACCAAACTACCCTTTTTCAGACAGAGAAACTAATTCTTTTGTGTTTCATGGAACTATTATGGTAAATTATATTAATTAAGATCATGGCTAGAAATTCCAGAGAATGAGACCCTTGTATATTAGTGTGCAGAAGCACAGAGTGCACAGTAGTGCTTAAAATTAGTCAGGACAGACTTTTGGCAAAAAAAATTGTTAGAAACCACCTGCAGGACTGACCATTCTGAAAGAAGTAAATATTATAGTAATTTTTTTTTTTAATTGGTTAGGAAATAGTATTTTTTTTCCTTACAACACTAGAGTTTAAAATTTTGGGCATGAAGTCTGGGATATACTATTCTATAAAATCCAGATCAAGGTATTCAGATTAAAATAATAGGATCACAAGGTTCTGCTTCTTTTTACCAGATACTGTAAACTAAACCAGAGATTACTTTCTCTGATTAACTGCTACAGATGTTAAAACTATACTTTTCCAGTCACAGCAGGTCTGAGAAAATATTCCTCAGCAGGCTATTTGTTTGTACAAAATTCAAGTTGAGATTGACCAAAAATACACTGTCAGGTTACATTTAGGATATAGTACTTTTTAGTCTTCCTGAAATAAACGCTCACATGTACACATCCAAACATTTCGAAAAGATGCATAAGAAAAGGCTGATTTTTTTTCTTAGAACATACAGAAGATAAGCCTTCTGTGTTGTTTTTTTCCCCAAAACACCCAATGGATGAAGTGGCTAGAGGATTGAAATTCTTTTGTAAAATCTTTTCTGTCCCAAATAAATGAAAGTGCATTTAAGTCAGTGTATTTCAGTCTGTCCTGTTGAAGCTCTTCTACTTTGTATAGAGAACTTGAAATAACAGTAGGATTAAGAAACAAATTCTAAATTTCTTTTTTGATTACCCTTAACCTCCAACCTGTAGGGTCATGCCCTGGCTCTTGTTCAGTGAATAAAGTTGGTTGTGTAGAGTCTTATTTAGTTTGTAATTGTATTCTAGGATGGATCCTGGAATAAACAGAGTGAGTGGTCAAGTGAATAAAAGCTCCCTTATAAAGCCTCAAAAAAGTCAAAGTAAGATTGTTAGTTAAGCTCAGTCCTTATTTTTAGTATCTTTTGGAGTACTTCACTCTGTAATATTAACAAAATTGTTTTAATTCTTGTATTTTTTGTGTAATCAGTACATAAATCCTTGATTTTATTGGATACAATTCCCATCTTCATTCCAATAAAGCTTTAGGGCATGGTAAAACTGTATAACATAAACACTCATGTTGCTTTAGTATTAAAAATATAAGGCTGATGAAAATTAAATTCTGCACAGTTTTTTTTTTCCTAAGCTTTATTTCTGCTTGGGTTTTTACTTGCAGCCTGTTGTTCCTAGACCCTCCTAGTAAGTGTACACATGCCACAGTGTGTGGCAATGTGTGTGCCACAGTGTGTGCCATGTGTGACAATGCAACAATTAACAAATTTTGAGAGGAAATTAAAACCCGAAAAAATGTGGAAGATCAGCCAAAGTTAATATGATCTATGCAAGTTGAGAAAGAGCGTAGAACAGGAATAACACAGGTTATAACTGACATAAAAATCTGTTCTCTTCATAAAGGTCCATGGGATAGGTCCTGCCTCCTCCTTCATCCTGGACTAATGATGGGCAATATGATGGCTCTACATCGTGTAAGCGATTTAATCAGACGTTGGCTATGCAGAACAAAACTGCCAAATACAGGCTTCTCCAGGTGTTTTGATTGGTTTTGGAAAGGAGAGAGACAGGGAGAAGATTAAAGCAGAGAAACAAAGAAGGAAGAGATGCAAGGGAGAGGAAGAAGAGTATTGATAGGCTGATGTTTTTCCTTTGTACATATGCAAAAGGTGCTGATAAAATAGATTTCATTCTGATAAATATTCCTGCAAACGGGATGATAATATGTACTCATACAAACACTTTTCTACTGGCATAACAGTATCTTTCTAAGGGAAAATGAAGGAGGAACAGCAGAGGAGAGAGCAAGCAGACAACAGTCCACTAAAGAGAGGGAAGTAAAGGAGCGAGGACAAGGAAGATGAAAGGGAAGACAGTGTGACAACAGTTTGTAAGAGTTGGAAAGCTCTGTTCTGTTTTTTGTCATCAAAAACTTTGGAGTGGAGATTGTCTACAGTAGGAAGGAACAGGACTCAACTGAGAAATAACTTGGGCAGGGAACAGTGAATTTTTGCATTCCTGTACTTGACACACAACCAGTTGAATTACCTGCAAACAACACATCTGGATTCTGGATTAGTTGTGCCTTGGCTACAGAAACACCACAGCCACCATCAGTACACTGCAGCTGTGGTTTGGCAGCCTTTCAGCTGTGGTGCAGTGTCATGTGAGCACAGTTTTCACTTTCAGGACCTGAGCTGGCTCTGTACAGCACCACTGGGGATTTGGAAAGTGTTCCCCAGTAGTCCTGGTTTTGTGAGGTTTCTCAGGTGGCATGCAATGGTTAGCTTCAGTCTGAATATGAAATTCTTTTTAGAGCTTAGGTATATGTTAAAATACAGTGGCTTGCATAAAATACAGGCTGCCACAGGACAGTAGACACAGAAAGTTCTCACTTTCTTTACTGTTACTACCCTAATAATTCCAAACCCAATCCATTCACTATGAAATAAACAGATTTAAAGCTTAGTAAGTCCAGGCATACAGGCTGACAGTTGTTCATATTTATATATGATTGCAAGTTCCTTGGTTGTGTACAGTCACTGCTGTAGAGCTGAACATTCCTCATTCATTGGAGGTTATAGATAGTAATGGCCTAATGTTACAAGCCATTTCAGCTTTAATGAGCAAATGTTTTACATGAATGTTGTTAAGAATTTCAAGGAAGTAAGTTAGTTTGTTTAACTTAGAATTTTTTTTGTACCATATTTACTTTTGTTCAGGCCTTACTGGCACTCTTTGTTCATAACTATTGTCCCAGTATAAATCATCGGGGCATAATAACAAAGGAAAGAGAAAGAGAGCATGTGATCAGGGCAAAGATTCCAGAAAGGATGTTGTTTGCATAAGAAAATTTTGAAACCTATAATTTCTACTGCAATAGCACATTAGGAATCCTGGTAAGAGCTAGTATAAGTATGAAGATCTGTATCTTTTAAGTACCCAGCCTTGGGGGAAAATTGTTTCTGGTTCCTTGTAGAAGGCCCTGTTTTTTAACAAAAAGGCAGGAAGAACTTGTCGTCTGTGATTGTCACCCTTGTACTAGAAAGAGCCCCAAACCTCCCACATCTCCTGCTCTTACAAACCTGTTCTGTCATTTCCTTCCCAGTTTCTGTCCTGGTGCTAAGACCCAGATTAGGCCTGCTCCCAGTCTGTCTGCTTAGTCCTTTCCAGGATCATTGTCTGCAAACCTCTTTATTCTATGTTTATCTTATTTACACTATCACAGTTTTTCCTCTTTTTATCTCTCAGCCCTCCTCATCTCCATTTACTTTCCCTGCTTTCTTGCCCTTGTCCCAGTGCTGGTCATGTATCCCATACTCTGGCCCCATTTTGAAGCTTTCTGATAGTTGTTTTTACCGCTGTTGTTTTTCCTTTACACCTCTGGTTTCTGATCTCTCTTCCTTCACCAGCTTTCTTTCTCTTATACTCTCCATTCATCTTCAAGGCTGACTGGTTTCCTTTCCATATTTCCAGTCAGAAAAAGTCTTGCTCATGGTCATGTTTAAGTCTCTGGAACTGGTCATACAATTTGTAAGAATATAGGTTTCCTTACCTATTATACTGGTCATTTTTTGTTTTGGTATTTTTTTTGCAGAGGTAGTTAAATGCACACCACATCCAACCCTACTGAAATTTGAATCCCTGCCTCAAATTTTGTGGTGGGCAGATGTCCAGAAAGAAAAATATTTAGGAATAAACATGGCATTTAAGAATAATTTTTCTTTACCTTCGGAGTTGGATGAATTAAATTAATCTGTTTGTTGTTTGGTTTTTTTTCCCCCCAGAAATAAGTTCTTTATTCTTAGGATTCTTAAGTAACCTTGACAATAGACTTTGTTACTTCTCGTGGTAACAATATATATGGTTGCTTTCACCCCAGTTTTTTCTTCTACTATAAAACAGACATGGTAAGCTTCTGAATATATACCTTCCTTGATTTTGATAAGGCCTTATGAAACACTGCAGCCATACTTTTGAATGAAGAACTCCCTTTTGTATGCCCTAAAGTGGAGGGACTGTCTGTGATATCAGAGTACAGTGTTTTTACTCTTTAAGTGTTATTACACCATAAATTAAACTTTGACTGTGGTCATAATAACAACAGGTACAGGTTAGCTCAAGACATAAATAACAGCCAGCTTCTGCTGGGCATTAAGTTAATTACTAAGGAAACAAGTATGGAGCATCCAAGAGTACAAAAGGAGGAATGGCTTTCCTGGAAATTGATGTACAACTGTAAGATCTCATCCAGCTAAGATTATCTCATCTCATCTGAGCAGTACAGAATGCCTATAAATTACCTGAAATAACAATATTTTTTTTTCACTGAATTAGAATTTGGGGTGTCTTAGATTTAAATTGTCCTTAAAATGAGAAGATATCCACTAATATATGTGAAATTACTTTGAATAAAATATCTTCTTGTATTTCTACTCATAATAGAATAGAAATCTTGATTTTATAGTGTAACAACAGCATTCTTAATGCTGTTAATAATTTCTTGATAACACTAATTACATTCAATCACAGATAACTCTTAATTAAACTTAGTAACGTGCAAAATAATGTAAGTCAGTTTATTAATATATTTTATGTGTTGATAACAAACTATAACATTCCATTTATAAGTCAGTTGACTTTAATAAAACAATGAAATTCTTTATAAATAACAACCAAATTCTTTGTAGAAACAAGATCAAGTTAATTGACTAATTGTAACTGCAGATACTTTATTTATAATATTTGAAGACAAAAATAATGATTTTGTTTTTATTGCTCGGACAGATTGCAGATATCCCATCCTTGGAAGTTTTCAAGGCCAGGCTGTATGGGACCCTGAGCAGCCTTATCTGGTGGGTGGCATTCCTGACCATGACAGGCATGTTGGAATTGAATGATCTTTAAGGTCCCTTCCAACCCAAATCTTTCTATGATTCTATGATTCCATGATAAGGGTAATGGTATGTTTAAAACACATCTTTTCTCAAATAGTGATTTATTGTTAAGGTAATCTGTATTCCTTTTTTTTATTATTTATCTAATCATGTTTTATTGTCAATAATACTAGAAGTTGACTAGATATTGTTGCCTCATGAGAACCTCTGCTGCCTTCTAGTCAATAGCCTATTTAAGAAGTTTCAAAAGCAGTCTTTAATTACTGTTTTTCTGCATTTTTGTTTTTGATAAACTCAAAACCAGAAAACAGGGTAGTTACTGAAGATTGAAAGCAAACACAGTAGACAAGGGGTATTTCTTGAAGTACAAAATATTCAGTGCAAATGGTAGAAAAGTTTCAAGGTTATTTTCTTGCCAATCAGACCATTGTTTTTGGTTTGGATATTTGTCATGAAAAGTACCAATACTTTGGCATCTGCTAGTTCTACAGCTGTTCCTAGATTTAGTTTTTCACAGGAGAGGTACAATGCTGAATGCTGTCAAGATGTGCAGGTAAGACTTGCCAAGGGGCAGATGCAGCTATGGAGGTCATACAGAACCTCCTGGAACCTTTCCCACTGCATCATTGTCTTTTACCACATTTGGTAAAAAATAAATAAGTTAACACACTGGAACTTAGGATAGAAAAAAAGATTCCTGGCAGTCTTGTCTAAGAACCACTTCCTCGTGGTGAGCTCAGCACCCATGCAATAGCCTAGAGATGCTAAGGTAAATGATATTTTTTTCCTTAGGAACTAAGTTTGAAAACTGTGACAACTAAAACTCCATCATTCAGATGTTTATTTTAGGTTTTATAGGTTCTGGTTGCTGATTTGTACAGAGTAGATTAAATGTTTTGTCAAGTCTGTACTCTCCTGATAACTCATAAAATCCAGCAGTATATTTGCAGTTATATATATGTACTTAAACTCATCTTGGCAAGTATCAGGTTTCTTTCCATTTTTTGAGATTTTGATATTTAAATAATTTTGATCTTTCTAATTCCATGAGATAAAGAAAGGTGCCTACCATATGAAATATGAATCACACCTAATTAATCATTTACATAATTAAAGCTATAGCTTTGTCCACTTCAAGCTTTATTTATTATCTTCTCAACATAGGGAAACCAAATTTAATCAAAGACAATGAATCATAGTTTGTTTGGCTTTCCTTTACTGTCTTAAGCAATATGAACTATAGTTTAAGATTAAAATCTTTGGCAGAGGGAGAACTGAATAAAGAGCAGAATTACCCCAAGGCAGAAACACTATTTGGCTCTCTTTGCAAAGCAGAACTTGTTTCCCCAACAGAGGAACTATAAGAAAATATAAATTAGTAGTTACTTTGGTAATTCAGGTTTGGGCTCCCCAGTGACGTAAGGATCACAGACATGAAGTTTTTTAATCCATACATGCACAACTATGAGATGATTTTTCAAATAATGAAATAATAATTAGTGTGAGATGCTCTCTGATCCTTTCTTTCATGAAGTCTTGTAAATAATCACTTTTTTTCACCCAGAAAATTTCAAGCGACTTTTTAAAGCATGATGTCAAAACCAAAGCTTTCTTTTAAAGATAATTCCCAGTAGAATGACTTGCAGCTGAATAATGTTTTGTCTTTTTATTGACAGGTCTTAGCTTCTTTATGTCTTTCTGTTTGCTCACATCAACCTTGTTATTTTTTGCTTTACAAGAAAGTAAATAGCCTGCAAATCTTTTCTGCAGACAAGTCAATACATTTTTATAATGTTTGGTGTTTTATTTTCAGGGAAGTTCACATGGAGAGGCTGAGCATGACGCCAGATATCCTGGAGGTAATTCCTAGAGTTTCAGCAAGCTGTGCACTTGCTATCAACTACTTTGAACAAAAACTTCCAAGTGGTGAGCTCACAGATGTTTGTCTGCTGACCTGGGTTCAAGAAAGAGATGACTCGTGATCTGTTGTTGCCCTGGACCATTGATTCATTCTCTAATCTGAGAATGGAAGAAAGTTTGAGGAAGGTGAGCGTGGGGAAAGATCCTGGTAATTTGAAAATCTCAGTGTAGATTATATTTAGCAGGAATGATCAATTTGAGTGATACAGTGATATGCTGTAATGCAAATTTGAAAAAGGTGACAGTGATTAATTTTCAATATGAAAATAATTCAACTTATCATTTAAAAAATCATGCTGCATTGGTGTGGTGAACAAAGGTCATGTTCTGAAAATACTTCTGCATAAATCTTTGCCACATAATGGAATGAGCCAGAGATTTCAGCCAGCAGGGGGAACAGCTGAAACAGCCAAAGCAGGAATTGCTATGCTAAAAGGACTAGGAATAAAATCAATCCCAATCTTGGAATATCTGTTCAAAATCACCTTCTTCCAGAGCTCTGCAAAAAATCCTCATAAGGGTGCTAATTTCTTTCTTGCAATGTCACCTGGCAGCAAAAGGACATGGGGAGTAATATCAGGAGCAGCCACTGTGAGCTGTTTTCTCATACCCTGTAGTTCTGAATATCTTACTTAAAAACTTTTTTTTTTTCCTTTTTTTTTTTGACCTCTACAGTACTGGTTCCTTTACATTAGTTTTGATAAGAATGTAATTGCAACCATCTTTTTTGGATGGTTTTTAGTCTCCATGGTTTTTCAACCAAAGCATTAAAATACAAGATATTTTTAAGGTCAAAGTTAATAACATAGAAATCATAGTAGCAGTTGATTTGATATAAATATTCAGTGCTACTGGGGAAAATTCCCAGCAAGTGGGAAAAATAAGTGTTATTTCAAGCTTGAAGAAGAAAGATCTGGGGAACCTCAGGCTTTTCAGCCTTACCTTGATCCTTGAGAAGGTGATGGAGCAAAAATATTGGGAATTTTTCAAACAAATAAAGGACAAGATAATGACTGGGAATAGTCAGCAGGGCTTTAAGAGGGAGAAGTTATGCCTCATGGCCTCATAGCCTTCCATGACAAAATCACTCGTTCATTGGAAAAGGGAGAAACATGGGATATCATTTATCTTGACTTTAACAAGGCTTTGAACACTGTCCTCCATAATATCATAGACACATTGATAAAATATAGACTTGATAAGAGGACAGCAAGGCAGGCTGGAAGCTGTCTGAACATAATCTCAAAGGATTATGATCGTTGAGAAAAAGACCAGCTGGATGTTGGTCACTAGAGGTAGACCCCAGGGATATTACCATTTGAAATCTTCATTAATAACCTGGATGACAGGACAGAATACACCCACCCTCAGTAAGTCTGCAAACAATACAAAATGGTGAGGAGTGGTTGATGCACTAGATGCCCTTCAGAGGGTCCTTGAAAGGCCAAAGAAGTGGGCAGAGTGAAACCTCATGGAGTTCAACAAAGGGAAGTCCAAGTTTTGCCCCTATGGAAGAGTGATCCCAGGCACCAGTTTTGGCAACTGGGTATAAAACAACTGGAAAGAAACTTTGCAGCAAAGGCTCTGGTGATTCTGGTGCACCATAGGTTGAACATGAGCCAGTAACATGGCCTTACAGCAAGGAAGGCCAAGACCATCCTGGTTTGCATTATGAGGAGTGCCAGCAAACTGAGGGAGGTGATCCTTCCCCGTCGATCAGCTCTGGTGAGACACATCTGAGTGACGTCTTCAGGATGAGAAAGACAATTGCCAATTTCTGTAGTAATATTTGATCTTTATTAGAAATGAAAAGGTTGACAGTAGTCTATAATTTTATCTAAATTTTCTTTATTTTCACAACAGTGGTTGTTGGCTTATTAGGTTATTATCTTGCCCTCTGACTCATCTATGTTATCTGAAGCCTCATTTACCTGGTAATAATCAGTATTTCTGTCTCTTTCTCATTAAAGTAGCCAATATGCTTCTCTTTCCACTCTAGCTGAAGCTTGAATGAGTATTAATAAGTGAGAACCTGAGGACTGTTCCTTTTCTTAGAAGGGCTTCCTTCTCTATTTACACGAGGTGTGATCCAGGCCGTTCATTTGAGTTCCCTTTTTTATGGCAGAGTGGGTCTATGCACTTCACCTAAAAAAACCCCATTTAAGTTTCCAGTCAGGATACTTGTGAAGCTGGCAAAAGGAGATTTAGGGCATTTCATGGACCGCTTCTGGGAGTGTAAACCAAAAACTGGGTAGAAGGTGGATATTTGCTGATAGTTGGGCTGAGTGGCTATTACACAAGCATAGTAGTTCATCACTGCACTTGTCAATGAAAGCCTGGGTCTTCCAAAGGGGGAGTCACACTGTGTATTCCTCTGTGGCAGGAATATGCAGGGATTGGGGCCTCATGTTATTACTATGGCTGTTTCAGAGGCCTGGTCTTTTTGTTGCTTTGGCTGTCATTCCATCAATAAACAATGCAATGGTTTAGGACTTCAGTAGTAGGTGGATCTAAATATGAACAGTGTGTTTGATTTCGACGTGAAATAAGGCCTAAAATTCAGATTTGGTACAAAATTTGTTACCTGCTTTTTCTGGTATCTTAATGGTAAAATTCTTTGTATGTAATTCCTGTCTTGTCAGACTGGAACCAGAAAGCAGTGACTTAAGTAGTTTTGAATCTGATAAGGAAATGACATGGTTTCAGGTGTGGGTACGTTGTTTTGACCTATGTCTGTCCTGTAATGAAGGTATGTCTGGAAAGGATCTCCAGAGATACAGACTAATGGAAAAGACTCCTTATTATGCCATCATCATCACAGAACTCTACTTACCATCTTCAAATTTTGTCATACCTGAACAATATCACTGATAAAACAGTGTGAATTTGATAATTTTTAACATGAAGTAAATGACAGCACAGTAAATTGTTACACTGGCTACTGAATTCTATTTGGGTTTTCTCTGCTATAGCTGATGATGAAATGTGCACACAAAAAGAAGTTTTACAAACACTGTAAATCCCACTGTGAGTTCGTTAGTCAAATGAGAAAGCAGTTGTAATTTTAATAGGAATTTTTATATACCATCATAGGCCTGGAGCTGTAAAAGTTACATCCTTAATTTAAGAATAAGACTTCTCTAGCCATTAGCCTGGTGTATAATCTCATATAAATACTAAGGTAATTTGTTTGCCTCATGGCATTTCTAAAGTGAAGCGTGTATAGTATCACAGCAAAAGTGAGCAGTATGCTGCAAAAGAAACAGCACAGACTGTTTTACAATGATTCAGTTCATTTTCTTACTAGGACTAAACATTTTATCTGAAAAACAGAAAGTTAAATTATCACATATATGGAAGTCTTTTCANTACTGTTTTACAATGATTCAGTTCATTTTCTTACTAGGACTAAACATTTTATCTGAAAAACAGAAAGTTAAATTATCACATATATGGAAGTCTTTTCACATGCAGACAAAACAAAAATGAAATGTGAAAGTCATGATTTTCTTATAAGTACTATATATATGTAAAGTACACTGAGGTTCTGCAGCCTCTATTTTTGTTAAAGTAAGAGCAGGTAATAAGAACAGTTCCTTCTGGTCTTCTGATGAATAAGGGCATTTGTACATGTATGTTTAGTGGAAAGAAATTAAGACAGATATAATAGATAGTATTTATTTATTTCTCTATTCACTCACATTTAGAATAGTTATAAAATCAACTCTCTTTCAGGCTCAGCACACATTTGCAGTTAACACATTTCCATTGCTGTATTGTTACACTGTGACTAGATGAACTTATCTTTCCTCACTCAGATTTGGTATGACACCATTTTCCTGATTTCCCATTTTTGCAAAGTTATATTTCTTTACATCTTGACATTTTAATGTTAGTTGCTGAAGTCCTACAATGACAACAATTTCACTTGTTTTGCTTTCTTCGTGAATTTGCCTTTTAGTGATATTGTCTTCCATCATTTTCTGATATGAAGTCTCATATATTTGTGACAACTAAATTGAATAGTTTCCTTGCAAAATGTCAGTGATGCTCTGGAGGTGATGATCAGTTTATTTTAAGACAAAACTGAATAGTTGTGAGTTTTCTGGTTGTTCTATGAGAGAACAGATGCATGCATTTTAAGCAGGTAAACATTCTGCATTTCACTTGGATGACACTAGATGGCCTTCCAAATATTTTATTGTGGCTGTTCTATGCCATGACATATGGAGTAGTATGGTACCCATAAACTTCAGACCCAAAGTATTACCTGGTAACCTGCATTCTGCTCCTTGCTAGTAATGTTTGGGTACATAACTCTTCTGAACTAGTTTTCAGTATACCTTAGAACTACTCTGCATCATCATTTTGGTTGTCTTCTGTGGTAATCATTTATTGGTATCAACAGCAGGGGTTTTTTTTCTTTTAATGTTAAGACAGGGGAAATGAACAAATATTAGTTATTTATCTACTGTGGCTAGATAAGGCAGATTTTTTATAAAATTAATCTGTTTAAAAACATACAGTTTTGATATTGTTAATTATCTTGACCAAAAATGTAAATAAAATGAGGTTTTGTCAGCATTTTTCTGAGCATGAATTATTCATTGCCAAAGTAACACTTGAGAACTAAAGGTACATGAAAATTAATCTTCCACTTCCAGTCACAACTGTTGTTACTGTGTATTGGTTTAGTGATGAAAAGCCCCTACAGTTCCAATTTAGCTCAACTGAAAGTACAATCCACTCCCTTCTAGTTGGACAAGTATTTCAGTATTAAAGCTGCTAAGTGAACAAAAATCCCTCTGAAACTACCTGATCGATAAGCTGACGATACTATTATCTGGATCAGGCAATGTTCATCTAACCTGAAGGACTAAATTTGTCCACAGAGTTATTAATTTTTACAGTCAAACAAGTAACAAGTTTTATTTTGTAAATTTGAATCCCTATATCTCCAAATTACCTAATGAGGATTGCAGTTTATCAGATTCCTCATTTCTTTTTGTGATTTTCTTGTCAACATGCTCAAAGGACATCTTATGCCCATTTTTTTCTTGTAGACTCCAATCCTTTAATGTTTTTTCTTATGGAGAACAACTACTGCTCAGTGCAGTACGCTTCTTATTGAGGATGTGGGCCAACTGTTGTTGAAAAGAAAGTGGAAAAAATCCCACTGACTTGAGTTGAAACTGGATCAAGCTCATGGGAAGCTAATCAACACAGGAAATATGCACATGCTTATCCTATTATTGTTTATTTGTGTCTAAGTAAACAGAGTACTAGAATAAGTTGCAAATTAATCTGCCTCCAAAAGTTTCCATACTTCTCATAAATTGCCAGTGTAGATTGACAACACATATAAGTAAATCAGTGGTAACATCAGATATGTGCAGTCAGTGTATGAAGCTCCACACTTAATTTGGCTCCATGCTCTTTGCCTTTTCATATGAACAAACAAGACTGATGGCCTCATGAATAGCAATTTGTGCCAGGCTACTAAGTCTGGGTTCTGCCTGAAATAAGGAGTTTTAACATTCCTGTTATACAAGAATAGCAAGAAGTTGCCTGGGACAGGAAAGCAACTACAAGTATTTATGTGCTCTTCCTGGTTAGTTTCTTTATGTTCTTTCTTTTCTTTTATAAAATCTATGAAGCATAAAGTGAGAATGGATTAAATCTTCATTGTTGTATAGACAGGAGATGAAGATGATGCAATATTTTGTCAGACTTCTGACTCCTGGAAGCTTCCAGTGGCAGCTGTCAAATTTGAAATGGAGGTCTGGTGAACTTGCAATTGACTGTAATGCTGAAGAGACATGATAATGTAGATCAAGCTGTATTTCTTTTATTCCACTTCATAGTTCTATAGTTTGCTTAAGACTGGATTGTACAGCTTGAGGTAAGCATAAGAGTAGCTTATGGAAGACTAGCTACCAATGTAGCTGGAAAAACACTTAAAAGTCAAAACCTTTCGTAATCTGTTTGTTGGATTTCTTTTCCACTGAGATAGGTAATACTTTTATATGACCTATGTCTGGACTGGAAAAGTAAACAAGGCCAGAGAACTGGCAGGTGACTGACAATGCCATTTATCTATTAGTGTGCTGTTCTAGAGCAGGGTGGGCCACCCTTTCTGTGGGTGGGTGAAGAGAGAAAGGAGAATGTAGCGTAAGAGCTCAAGTCACACTGTACTCTTTCCCTAAAGGCCAGATACTGGGCCCTGGCCCATTTTATTTAATAGCAGATGAGGGTCTCAGAAAAGATCCAGATTCTCTCATTCTTTTAATTAACAGCTGCCATAAATTCTTATGTGATACTTTAAAAAACTGTAATTTAAGTTGGCTGTCTCTGTCAACATATTTTCAAAGCTTGCACATGACAAATAAGTAAAAGCTATCTGGAGACATCTGGTTATTGTCTCATGGTCTCTAAGAAAAATTTCAGATCTATATGAAAGCCTAAATCAAGATGATACTGGAAGTACCTTTCATCTCATAACAGAGAAACAAAGTATTGCAAAGGGTATGTCAATGTTATATTTATACAATTGAATTATTTTTGTTTATTAAAATATTGTTATAATGTGAGCTAAAGTGCTTTCTGCTGTTAAAAATATATATCTAATGTGGCATAAAGTGGCATCTATCTCCCAAGAATGACTCCTAGACAGAGCTTAAGGCTAATCAAGTTTATTTCTAAATCCTTCTCTCCTTCCCAGTCTTAATTAATAGGTAATTTGTGCCAGCACTGGTTGCAAATGACTGCATATAACCTTTTCTATACCATATTTCATTTCCAAGAGGAAAAAGTTAAGGTCCTCTTGATTACACTACCCCTTTCAGAACAAGCTCCCAGTTCAAACACAAGTGCTTTTTCAAGGAAAAGAGTTGATTTTGAAACATTCCACACTATAGACTATGACATGTTGTAAAAAAAGATTGAGTGAAATATCCTACATTATAAGTGATGCTCAAAATAACACTCAGATAAAAATAGATTACTTAAGACAACATGGATTGTGTGGACACAAGGACATTTGAACAAGGACGTATTGGATCCAAATGACTTCTCAGCCACCATTTGTGGGGCTTTGTGACTCTTCTGAATTCGTCACTACTAGTCCAAATATTATGATTTATTTAATGTATAAACTGTTAGTGTTTTGGAACAGCATTTTGTTTCATGTTTTGACAGTGTCCATTGTAAATAGCTTGTGGTCTATGACAAGGAAATGAACTAAATGGCAATTAATAATATGTCATCTGGACCATAAGTCTCATCAAATTTGTTCGTTGCATTGCTCAAATACACAATTGGTGGTGAATTCTTATAATGGCTATTCAGTATTTGTGTCATATTTCTAATTTTCATGGATATGAGCAGTAATATTTTTTAAATTTGGTATTTCCTCGGCAGCATAACTAGAAGATTGTGAAATCCTGGTCAAAGTCTCTATTTTATGCCTAAAGGCTTTTCTTTCTTCACAAGTAGTTTTAATCACAAGTATGGTCTCATCTTTGAACAAACCAACCTTCTCTGTTGAGGCCTGGCAGAATTATAGATGGAAAACTTTAGTCTTTTTGGGACTCATCGTTTTTCCTTCTCCTTCTTCCCCACTCCTCTGTTAAGGGAACAAAACTTTTCCATGGGGTGAATTCATTTGCCGAAGAATGTTCCTCCTCACTGCTCTTGGATTGAACCGGGAAGTCCAGATCAGGGTCCCAGGTCCTGGCCCTGATTGAATTTTTATTTTGTCTTCCCAAAAATGTCATTTGAGCCCTGTGCTAGAGCTTGAGTACATCACCACGGTGTTTGCAACAAACATCCATGGAGAGAGAATTGATTTTCGCATAGGCTCTGAGAATTCATCTGCAGGATGAACCATGTCTCTAAACTCAGAAATCAAAATAAGAATAAAATATATGAAGGGTGAAAAGGAAGGAGTGGGACAAAACAGCAATTCTTGTGAGTTTTGCCAGTAGTGCATCCTCAGTAGGACAATAAAGTTCTGACTGCCACAGGACAATTGTAAGCAGGATGTACTGCAGACAGTGTCCTGATGACAGATACTGCATTTCAATGTAATTATAGATTGTTTACAAAGACAGAACAGCCCCCTTCCAGTGGCTAATGGTGTAATCTCTATGTGGATTCTCAAGCTAAATCAGGCTTCTTACTGACTTCTATCACACTAAGTATGGAACACACACATTTGATTTCATGAGCTGTTGCACACTGCAGAATTGATAGATAGTTGCTTTTTGTCTTCCTTTTTAATGGTAGAATTTGTGGGTAAATATTGTGAAGAAACTTTCATACATCAATGTTTTAAATCCTCAATTAGAACATTATATTTTAAAATTCTCCTTTTAAGAAGTCCATTTAGATAATGGCCAGACTTCGCGAACGAAGATCTGTGGAAGGTCTTTGTACGCCTTCTAGCCTGCGCATTGGATTTATTTTAGGTGGGACACAGTGCGCGCAGAACTGAGCCCACCCTTTAATCCTGAGGTTCATCTGCCGGGGCCAAGCGAGCTTGGACAGTGGCAGCGAGGTCCTCAGGACGTAGGTGGATCGCCTTACAGGGCTAACGGGCTCCACCTACCCGGGGAGTGTCCCCGACCGGGAATCGAACTCGGGCCTCGGCAGTTACAGTGCCGTATCCTTAACCACTAGACCACCAGGGGCTCTCAATCCATTTAGATATTTACCTTGTAACTCTGTTCTTTACAGTGGTTAAAATTTCATGTCATAGCAAAATCAGCAACAACACTTTAAATTCCTTGTGGTTGAAGTTGCCTTTTGCAGGGCAGGTTTTGCTGTCTTCTATCTCCTTTGAGACAAATCCTGTGGCCAGCTCAGGGTTCACACCACCAACAGACAAACTGGGTTTGTGTGCAATCACAGCTGACAATTAAGCCTGAGAATAAACTGGAGCTTAGGCCTGCGTGAAAGCAGCTACACAGCTCAAGGCATGGACAGTGAGAGCATGTATGTGCTCAGCGTATGCACATGGTGACATCTTGTTTGCCTGCAAAATGCGTGTAGCTTTGCTCTTGCAGCTTGTCCCATCTGTTATCCTGCTAGGATAACAGGATAACCCACACCTGTGGGTGCCTTGTGCACTTGCAAGTCCTTTTCTTCTAGAAGACCACAACAGTGCTTTATTAAAGTAATTCCAAGCTAAAATGTTCAAAACAAAATATTAATTATTCATCCAAGATATTGTGTAACAGAGAGTAAAAGGATAAAACAAAAGCAGAAAAATTTGCATTGGGCTTACATTTATGAAAGTCTCTTTTTAGTTTTCTTATTTCTTTTTTTTTTTAACCTCCCTGAAAGACCTTGTTAACTTAAGTCAGTGCTGTCACCTGCATCCTTGGCTGGGGAAGTCCTTGTGCAGTTCACGAAGGACTGCAGCCTTTGGGAAGGACTTGTGTTAGAGAAGTTCATGGAGGACTGTCTCCCATGGGAGGAACCCCACACTGAAGCAGGGGCAGGACTCCTGTTCCTGAGGAGCAAGCAGCAGCAGAAGCAATGTATGATGAACTGACTGTAACCCTCATTCCCTATCTCCCTGCACCACCAAGGGGAAGAAGGTAGAGAATCGGGAATAAAGTTAAGCCCAGGAAGGAGGCGGGTGGAGGGAGGAAGGTTTTAAGGTTTCTTTTATTTCTCATTATCCTTCTCTGATTTGATTGGTAATAAATTCAATTAATTTCTTCAAGTTGGGACTGTTTAACCCTGCCAGTAATCAGTGAGTAACCCCTGTTGACGGAGGGGTTCGGAACAAACTCTGCTAGCGACCAATTTGATGAGCAGTGTTCTGCTTTATTTACACTTCCAATACACCCTGACTCGTGATCTCTCTAAGGCTATTGGATACATGCTACCGTTCACGAGGTAAACATGCATTACTAACACACTTTTAATTGGATTACCACAGGTGTCCATGCAGTGTGAGGACACTATTTACTTCTGGAACTCCACCCTTATTTTGGCACGGGTTTCTCTTTGTTTCAGCCCTGAAGGCCTGTTATCAGCATGATTCAGCATTTCAACACTGTCTGTGCCCGGTTATGTCAAGGCTAGGCCTACAGCAATGCAGGATGGATTGATCACTACAATCCACAGACTCTCTCCACAGACCCATTCCTGTCCTTATCTCAATTCATGACCCTTTGTTATATTTTCTCTTCCCTGCAAAGTTGAGGAGGGGAGTGATAGAGCAGTTTTGGTGGATACCTGGCCCCCATCCAGGGTCAAACCACCAAAGGAAGACAGCTTTCTTACTACTATTTGCATCTCTCTGTTGCAGACTCATCTCCAATTGCTGCTGAAGCTGTTTGTAAACTGCTTTCTTCTTGAGACTCTCTACAGATTTTAGGGTTTGTTGCTGTTGTTGTTTTTGCTTGATACTTTTGTTACTGGTCTCAGGGATGAGAATGGTCTACTTTGTTGGTAATTGAAGCAATAACATCCACTTGTCCTGCCCTGTTAACAACCTCCTTCCTTTGAACTTTCAGAGTTAAGTGAGTAACAGGGGAAGTTACTAAATTCCAGAGTTGAAGAACAGCTGCAGAGGATAGAGGCTAACACTGTAATGCTTGAATAACTATACATATATTGTCTGGATCTTGATATTGAATATTCCTGTTCCCTCTACCAGCTATGTCAGAACTCATCCCTGGCCTGGGATGCCAGGCCAGGCATGGGAGAGGTGGGAACCTCTCTGCAGTGGGAGAGATGGGAACCTAAAAGTGAATTCTCTCTTTACCTTTCTTTCAATAGAGATTTTTATAACAAAGATGTCTTGGCGTGTGTGACTTTACCTGCTCTCCTCAGCAGTTGGTTAAATGTTTTTACACAGAGGAATGCAGCAACCGCCAGCATAAGGATTATTTTGGATACACATGATGCAATATGATGATTATCATAATGCTGCATCCAACTAGACCATGCAGAGGAGCATTATCCTAAAACAGGGGTCTGAAGCAATGGAAGCACCTGTTCTCTCCTGTCATATTGCAACTATATATTAATTCATAGCTGTTAACCATCTGGTTACTTTCTTGTTATGTTGCCAGTGTATCCTTGTGAACAATGGTTATGCCTGGATTGGCAACTGGAGAGCTTGGCACCAGGAAGGACAGCAACAATCTGGTGAATGGAGCTGTATGTATCAGCTGTAAACATGCAGAAAGCCTTTCCTTTTTGCAGTGGGGTTACTTCTTCCCTCCTGTTGGACTGCTACTGCTAAAAGCAGTAGGACTACATGTAAGCCAGTGGATAGCATGTGGCAGAGGTTGCTCTCTGCCCCCGAGATTAAGCATTGTGGTCAGGCTTACACTTTCATGGTTAAAATTTTTTCCTTCCCAGAATAGGGTGAATTAATCTATTCTGTCTCTTGTGAATGGTTCTCTAATGAGCCCTTTCCCCTTCTATTTCACAAGCTATTCTTCAGTGCCTGGCATGTCAAATGCCACATCTATGTGAGGAAGCCTGTTAACAATTGAACAGTATGGATGATGGCAAAATAAGGCTCAAACCTATGACTTAGCACTGTTCACTACACTACAGATGTCCTAGAGATCTTCAACATCCAACTCTTTTGAATTAGAGGGACAGAGCTGCTGGTAGAGCTCTGCCAGGAAGGGGCCCTGCTAACCCCGGTGCATTATCCCATCACCCTGCCCAGGAAGGGGCTCCCAGCTGAGCTGGGCAGCTGACACAGCAATGCAGTTTTCAGGGCTAAAAAACTCCAAGATTGCTGTGTTCTGCTGGATGTGCAATTGAATGGGGTTTTAGCACTTCTGAGCAGAGTCTTAGCAACAATGTATTGTCTCCTCCAGCTCAAGCACTAAATTCTACCATTGGAAAGTCTCTGTCCCTTGAATAAAAAATGTGGTGAATGATAGAATAAACAACAATTGAAAAAGAATTAAGATATTGTCACTGATACCGTGTAGCTTTAATAGAGGAAATATTTTTGTACAGTGATTAAATTCTAATTAGAACATCTGAACACATTTAAAAAGAATCGAACTTGAATTTCTGTGTATTTTTTTAATAACTAAAAAACCAAACACATAGGGAAGAAAATTAACAGATGGAATCTAAGCAGTAACATTAAAAAGATCAATAAATCTGTTTCTCCTTTCAGTACATCTCTTTGAGTGTTCAAGTTGTTGATTCAGGTATTAAACACATTGAGTATTTAACATCCCCCTAGCACAAGTGAAGTGCAATTTACAGTTTGAAAATCTTTTATTTCTATGCCACTCCACATAAATGTACACAACTCCTACATACCCTTGATCAGTGTAGTGGGTTTCTGTGGCTGGGTTTTGGTGGGGGGGGGTCTACAGGGATGACTTCTGTTAGAAGCTGCTAGAAGCTTCCCCTGTCCAGTGCAGCCAATGTCATCCCGCTCCAGGACGGACTTCCTGCCACTGGCCAAGGCTGAGCCAATTAGGAGTAATGGTAACACCTCTTTGATAACCTATTTAAGAACAGAAGGTTGTGGTGAAGAAAGAATTCCAGCCAGGGAAGAGCGGAGTAAGAACATGGGAACAACAATGTAGACACCAAGGTCAGTGTAGAAGGAGGGGAAGAAGGTGTTTCAGGCACTGGAGCTGTGGCCCCTGCATCCCGTGGTGCAGACCATGATGGGGCAGCTGTGCCCCTGCAGCCCATGCAGAAACATCGGGGTGCAGACACCCACCTGCAGCCCATGGAGGAGCCCATGCTGGAGCAGGTGGATGCATGAAGGAGGCTGTGACCCCATGGGAGGCCCAAGGTGGAGCAGGGCCCTGCTGGAGACCTGCAGCCTGTGGAGAGGGAAGCACAGGCTGGAGCAGGATTTTTCCTGGGTAGGACTTGTGACCCCTGTGGATGGTACAGCTCATTGGTGAAGGACTGCATTCCATGGAGAAGTGACCCAAGGGACAGCAGTTTGGGAAGAACTGCTGCCTGAGGGATGGACTCATGTTGGAGAGGTCCATCAAGGACTGTCTCCTTTGGCAGGGACTCCATGGGAGCAGGAGAAGGACTCCTCTCCCTGAACAGTGGCAGAAACAACAACTGACCGTAACCCTCATTCCCCGCCCTCCTGCAACACTGGCGGGGGGAAGAGGGAAAACATGGAAGGCAGGAGGGGTGGGGGAGAAGTGTTTTTAAGATTGTTTTATTTCTCACTCTTTGGTTCTTATCCTGTTAGTAATAAATTTAAATAATATCCCCACTTTGAACCTGTTTTGCCCATGAAGCTAATCAGTAACAGACTTCTCTCAGTTGTTATCTCAACTCATGAATCCTTTGCTGCTTTTTTTCTCTCCTCTGTTCAGTTGCAGAGGGAGAGTGAGAGAGTGGCTTTTGTGGGTACCTGGCATCTGGCCAGGGTCAACCCACTACAATTTTGCATCCTCACCAGTATTTCCTGCAGATATTTCATTTATATTTGATTAATTTGTATAAAAATGTAGCAATTTCTTGTTGAGTCTGCTTTCTGAGTTCTCCTTACTTGTCTATACATTTATTTTTCTTTTTACTTTAAAGAACAGTTATTTCTGTGCAGTTCAGATGTTACTCTGAACAGTTCCCTTTGTGTTTTAAAGATGTTATATCTGACACTGACTCAGTCCTATTCATTATCTTTTAGCAGAAAATTAATTAGAAAAAATGAAGCAAAGTTTCTAGTTTTCTGGTGTTAAATAAAGGTGTCCCTTTACCACTAAGGAAAAGGTGCTGGTACAAACTGGGATACAAACTGGAAAGTCTGTGTCCGCAGTGTCAAAATCTCTGTTGGTCCAAAGCAGGTTACCTGCATTGAGACTATCTTTGGAGAATGGTCCCTGGCAAGAACTCTTCGGGTGTGCACATGACAGCCTGGGCCAAAAATCTGGTAGTAGCAGTTTAACTGTAAAGAAAATCAAATTACAGTGTTTGGGATGGCTCTCAGTACTGTTTAATTTGGATGTAACTAGAAATTACCATTCCTTTCCACACGGTCATGCAACCACAATAAACAGGGTGTCAGTAGTTTTATCATTAAAAAGTGGTTAAAGTTCTGACAGGTTCTCTCTTGTATGTAACAGAAAAGGTGTAGCATCTTACATGTACATAGGTAGTCATGTGGGCTGAAATGCCTCCATAGATGGGGTTCTTTTTCCATCCCATTTCTGTGCTCTGGTGAACCCCTCTCATGTTTGCAACACAGTAATCTAAAATGTCATTTTCTTGACAGACATTGCCAAGACATACTGTGAGTTTTAATGCCTTTTTAAAAACTGAATCTATTTTCTGATACATGAAGGACCTATGAAAGACAAAGATCTGAGTTTTCATTTCCTTCATGCTCTCTGAAGCTTTATTTCAAGAACATTGAATTTTTTGTAATGTTCTTTCTGGAATACCTGTACTTCACTAGATTCTTTTTTTTTTTTTGAAACACTCAGCTGAGATTTCATTTCTTTGTTTTATTTTCTTCAACTGTTAGTGGCAGCCCTGATCTTTCAGCCTTTTCTAGATTTAATGAGTGTAATGGGTAATTAGTAGAAGAGAAATGCTGCTTTACCATATGTTTATCTAGAAAAGTTTAAGGAGAAATGCTACCATGCTTACTAGACTGAAAATCCTTCTACTTGATTTTGTTGAACAATTTTCTTCTGTATAATCTGCAAAATATTTAGGTAGGTACATCTCCTGAATGGTACTAATCACTGTAGTTCTCTTTGGTGACTCTCCAACTGTGCGATAGAATTCACTAGTGCTCACATAAGCAGCATCCTAACATGATTAGAGACTCTACATCATTTTAGCATGCTGCTATGTGACAGTGATTTGGGAGTTTTAGGACTCCAGGATAGGGTTTTTAGCTCATTACCTGGAGAGGATATGCTCCCCCTCCCCTGCCCCCCTGCCTCGGGGTCCCAGGAGCCCAGAAAGGACCCACACAGAGACCACAGGAGAGGAGACAAGCGAGGGAGAGTTTATTGTCTGGCTAGGAACTTATATAAGTTTTAGGGGAATCTAAAAACTGACCAATAGAAAATCTCTGGAGGTTTACAAAACTCACCAATAGAAGGGAAGGGTTAAGAACCAATAGAAAAGGGTTATTAAGACCAATAAGAAGACTTCTTTTTATCTTCCCAAGGACATTCTTTCATACAGACAACTGTTGTCGAGGGGGATTTTGGAAAGAAGAAACAGTAAGTTGGCAAGAAACAACAAAAAGCCATTTTGAAACATGTTTAAACAACATTAAAAACTTCAGTTTTCACAACATTTGTGCTGTTTTCTTCACCTCCTTCACCAGTCCATTTCTGAAAAGACCTTTTCCATCCTAAGTAGAGTGAGTCCACTGCCACACTGCTACACCCAGTACTTCTGATTTGATGACATTAGGAAACAGAATATTTATTACCTCTCTTGAGGTTTTGTTCCATTCCTTAACCACCTTCATTGCTAAAAGATGCATCATGCTTTTAATTTAAATTAATCTCCTCTGACTTTCAGTCACTGCCATTTTTTACTTTGCTTAAGTATTTCAATATCTGAAATTCTTGTGCATCAATGCTACAATCAGGTCTCCTTTCACTTTTGTTTGTTCGTGTTTCAATAGTGCACAGTATTAATAATTAATAATTTAATAATTCTGGTTTTGTGAGATATATTCTTAAACCTCAAATAATTTTGAAGCCATTTGAGAAACATTTCTAACATCTTTTACAACATGAGAACTTGAAAACTTCAGGGATGTATTTGGACATAAAATGACCTATTTTGTTATCCATTTTCTTGTTTATAACTAGATTAAACCTATTGTAGAGGAAGTATGCCTATTTCAGAGATAGTAAATTACTCACCATCAATAGTCAAGGTCAGATTATCAGAAGAAAGATCTATTTTACATATCAGATTTAGAGTCATACTTCTGTGTCTAGGACTAGATGGTTTCTAGACTAGAGCATTGAAGATGTTTGCATGTAAAATTGCTTATTTGCTGTCAAGAATATCTATTGTACTATCTGTAGAATTAGAAGTGGTCTGTATGACTGGAAAATAAGAAATATTATGTGTATGTGCATATGTGTATACATTTAAGACAACAAAAAAAATTATTTATTAGCTACAGACTTGTTAATATAACCTTTTTGGAACAGTTACAGAAGTGAAGAAGAACTTGAGATGAGGAAGTAAATAAAAAAGACGTAAGATACAACATAGTTTTAACAAATACAGAATGAGTGAGGCTAATGTGATACTTTCCTAAGAGAAGATAACTGATTTTCCAGAAAAGTGAACTGCAGCAGATCTCATCTATCTAGAATAAAATGGAAATTTTGAATACAGTGCCTTATGAGAGGTTATTAGTTCAACAGCAGTTCCATATGTGTAAAGATCTGGATAAAAAAAGACTATGTTGGATGAAGTTGAAAGGGGAACTGTTGGGTTGAAAGGAAGTCATTACACAGAAACCACTCAAAGATCCATCTTCAGAGCATTTTGTTTAACATTGTCATAAATAAAATGAGCAGAAGTAGACACATGCTAGAAAAATTACAAAAGTCACAAAATAACCTTAACAAAAAAGCAGAGTTAAAAAAAAAAAAAGAGAAGAAAATTGGTTGGGAAACTGAATGACCATGAGAACTGAGAGTCATGAGTTAGGGACTAAAAGTTGCCAAAGTAATGGCTCTTTATTTGTACAAGACAGAGAATAAAAAACGTGGACATATCTGAACATGAAAAGTGCAAATGATACCTGATAACATTTTGAGCAAAGTATTTCTAGTGGATGTAGAGAGTTACATGTCTCATAAGACCTCTGAGCCTTGGTGTTCAGGACTGAGAAAGATATATTTATAAAATCAGGAACAGGTGGAAAGAAAGATTGTCAAATGCCAGGAAGATATTCTTTGAGGAGAGGCTGGAAAGGAGGCTTGCTTGCTTAGTCTTGCAAAATGGAGATTAAAAAAGATGTGATTAATCACCAGTGGGGGGAAGAGAGAAGATGTATTTGAGTTAAATTAGTGTTGGCACAAGGACATAAATTAATTTAAATGGGAAATTAGGAGAAACCTGGGATTTTCATGAACTGTGAATGGTGTGAAAATTTGGAACAGGCTTCTAGAAAAAAGAAGGCAAAATCTTGATCTGTTTCAGTGTAACTGTAGCAATTTTTTAAAAAGAGTGTGTTGTAGGTTGTCTTCACTAACAGATGAGTAGAGTCGATAATCCAGGTATCAAGATAATGGATATCTTGAGCATGGTGTCATGATCAACACCTTTCATTTTGGTGCTTATTGACCTCATTTCGGAAGAGTGTAACATCTGACAGGCTTTGCAGTGTGTTCTCTGGAAATGTTGCAGCTCTGATAATAATTCCAGTGCTCTTAATAAAATTAGGCTCCAAGTTAGTGGCTCAAGCTCACACAGGAGGCATGCTGCAGAACTAGATTTTAAATGTAAACTTTCAAAGTCCTAGATACGTGTCATAAGTATACAATTATTCTTTTGCTTACATCTTTGCATTTACATTTCAGTCTTAATTTATCTATCATACAACTTTTTCTCTGGCAATAATCTAAGTGGAAAATCAAGAGAGCTTGTTTTTTTGTCTGCTATTGTGCTTTAATGAAATCCACAGTACAGAAATGACAGAAAATTCATACCTGGTTATTGAAACACAAATGGATATTTGCTTACGGTATGTTCAGGAATTGTCTGTTGTTGCAATGGGTGTTTGATTTTCAAAGCTTTTAATGGAGGTAAACTTGCATTTCATTTCTGTGAACCTATATTCTGCTTGAAGAATAATTGGTTATCTCAGGGGTATGAAAACTATTTGAGATTTCTTATTAATTATGTTGAATATCTTTAAGAAGGGTGATTTCATTACTTTCAAACTTCTTATCTCCTTGGGGCTTAGGAAATTCAGAGAAACACCTTGCATATTATTATTAGTAGTCGTACTCAATAGTATTTCTATGATATATACATACACTGTCTTTTTTATTTTGTTGAAAAGTAGAGAATATTCCTGTTAGGAGTAACATTGCATCAGCTATCAGGATTTGAGGGAAACTGAGCTTTTTTTGTGGAAATTTCTTTTGGAGAAATGTTTTTCCACTTTGTGCCATGCAAATCTATTCTGGCATAAAGTGGGGAGATGAAAAATTAACATATTTCTGAAATTCTTTTACAGTAGTATACTAGTTACCTAGAAGGCTTGCAGAATGAAATCTGACACTTCAAGCAATGACAAAATTAATATACTCATAAAGAGCATTAGGAGCATAATTTTTATCTTTTTAAATATTTCACAAATTTTGTGTGCAAGTAGGTAGTCCTAAAAATTAATTTGTAAGAATTTTCATTAATTTGGGCTGTTTCTCAAAAAAAGGTGCTGTAAAATTGATTTATTTTTCTTATAGGGTAGAGGCCAACAATATTTAAGGTCCAATTGGTTCGAAAGTTGAGACTGAAAAAAAGGCTGTAGATTTCTGTAGATTTTTGTAGATTATTGATTTGAATCTAGAAAGAAATTAAATGCCTACTCCTTATGTCAAGTTTGATTTGCAAATTATAGACTATTATAAACTATTATAAAATTATATTAAAATACGTTAGTTTATTTTTGAGGTAATTTTGAATAGCTGCTTCTCAGTTCAAGAGAGCTGCTTTTGAGAGCAGCCATTTTCTTAGTTGGGCACATACCACTTGGCACATAAATATCAATAATTTACTTTGGATAAAAAAGTCACAAAATCAAACTGCCCTTCAATATTTTTTAAAATTTTATATATTACTCTCATGTGTTTGACTTTTCTAGACTACAAAGATTCATTCATAATGATAACGAAAAATCCCTCTAAGTTGCATCTAGTTACCAGTTTTATATGGTTTTTTATGTATTAGAGTCCAGTGGATTAAGAGTACCTAAAGTATAACTTTTTCTGGTGGACAAGTCTTCAAGACAGATATGTGAGGTAGCTTGGACTGCTCATGCAATTTAGATTTCATAGACTTCTGCAAAGATATACATTACATTTTTAATATGACAGTTGAAGGTCAGGAAAGATGCCATGAAAAGCTTAAAATTGTTTATGAACATAACTGGTGCCAAAAATTTGCATGTGAGAAGACCATGCTTCTGAAATTTACTTTTTAATCTCAAATTTATAAATTAGTAAATTATTACAGTTACCAAACAATGCATTACTAAAGATTCTCAGGTGTACTGTGTTTAAATAAAACTGAAAATTTAATTTTTGCTTGACTACCCTATAAGTTTTTTAAGACATTGGCATGTATGTCAACTGAATGTCTTTGAGCTCTCAAGGGAAAAAACAAAAAAAATTTTTGAGCATACATTTTCCACAGCTATTTTACTCTGAGAGATAGTGAACAAATTTGCATCATAATTTTCATAAAAACAAAAAAAAATGACCAGGTTTATGATTTATATTAATTCATATTCAATGGTATGCATGTAAATGCTCACATACTGAGCCCTATAAAATTCTGACTTCTTTTGAGGCACACTGATTCTGAAGAGAAGCACAGGTGTCTACTAATGCAATGTCTATTAAAATTTTACTAATTTATTCCTGTAAATGAATACAGTACATTTTGTTTGCATACATATTGCCCACACAGAAACCGTTTATATCTGGAAGAATTTATCTTCTCAGAGACATCTAGAATTATCTTCAAATGCTTACATTACAGGAAAATTCCTGTGTCTTTCTGTAAAGCTCAAAGGCCGAAACTTCAAGGCCTGATATACAAGTGTCTGAGCCCAACAAAATCACTTTACTCCTGATGAAGAGCAAGCCAGAAGGTGGGCTGCTGTATGTGAGTTGTGTCTGTACTGTTTTCAGACCTATGTTCCTGGTAGTCATATTCCCACCGGTGTCACCACTTGCAAAGTAGTTGTTGGAGCCATCAGCCCTCTACAGACCATCCCAATTTTGTGCTACAAGCATAATACTGCAGCCTGTCAGAGGCACATTTCAAGTCACAGCTTAAGTCATTTGTGTGCAAGTGTGCACAAGTCATCAAAAAAGAAGTATTTCCTAAGCCTGAATCTTGTAATTTCATCTGCTAATGAAAATATATAATAATAAATATATAATATATAAGAAAGATGTAATATAAATATAATAATAATATATAATAAAAATATTTGTATTGTTACATTACAGTGGTTAGGTCTACATTACCTAAAAACATTAATTGAAACACTGATCTCATATATGCCAATTTGCCAGCCTCCCACAGCTTACACACTTGTAATTTCAGCATCCTTTTAAAACATGTACATGCTCTGCAGTGTAACATCCTCTAACTTTTACTGGCAGAGCTTCAGACCATGACCTCTTGTCTTACTGAAAGCTGACTGGGAGAAGAGACCAAGGCCCCCCCCCCCGGCTAAAACCTCCTTTCTGGTAGATGTAGAGAGTGATGAGGTCTCCCCTGAGCCTCCTCTTCTCCAGGCTAAACAACCCCAGCTCCCTCAGACTCTCCTCGTAGGACTTGTGCTCCAGTCACTTCACCAGCCTGGTTGCTGTTCTCTGGATATATATTTTTCATATGTCTTGCTGTGCTTAAATTTAGCTCAGTAGCACCAAGTTTCCACAAAGAAAACCCCAAACCCACCCAAACACGCATTATTTGTAGACTTGAGACATTGTTTTTCTAAGTGTATAATTTGCAAATCATAACAAGTATGCATTTCATACAATTGTGTTTTCAGGAAAAATCTGAAGAGAAGGGGCAGAGGGAAAGCTTTACATTGACTCCATCCAGTAACTCTTTAGGCAATCAATGGCAAAAGTCAGAGGTCATTTTATTTGCCTTTAAAGTCAATTGAGTAACGAAACTGCTGTAAAAGTGTCCAGAGTTGAGAAGTCAAATATTTATTAACACTGAAGGAAAGACTAAAGTGATTACTTGGCTTTCAATAGGATTTTAGATTCCTCTTTCAAATAAAGTACGATCAATATAATCTGTCAGAGCAGTCCTCAGTTTATTAGATTCTTCTGCTTAGGAGGTCTTTGCAGAGTTTAATTTGTCTTATTGGTTTGTGTTGCAATACTAAGGGTAGAATCTTCTAGAACTGTATTTAAGGAGTGGTTACTACTTTTATTCCACCTCAAATAGCAATCCCTAGTGAAATAAACAGATGGTTTTCGTATCAGACTTCCACAGTTCAGTTCTGGACTTCTAAAAATGATTATTAGTCTTGCCCAAACTCTATTTATAATACTGAAATTAATGCACATTTGGTGATAGGGAAGGCTGAGAGGGAAGGCTAAGGTAGGAAGCTTTAAACTCTGTTTATATGTTGGTTTTTTTCATATGTCTTTTTCCCACAGTTTCATGGAGACTTTTAGGATGACATTAAACATAATTCCATTAACACCGTAACTACGCTTTCTAATAAAGTATTGCAATTATGTAAATATATGTGCTCTAATTATGTGATTAGACCACTAGTAATTATGTATATGCATTGCCAATTATAAGTTAAAATTACATTAAAACCAGTGTCACTCAATGTGAAGAACACAAAGAAATTTAGAGATGTCGAAATGTAATATATGAAAATGCATGTCAAAGGTTATTGCAAGCCACTTGCTCATATAAATGAACACTGCTCCACCTTATCCATGTCTTTCTTATGTTTCCCAACCGTTGCAGTACCTAGGACTACTTTTGTTGTACTCTTTTTTCACCTGTTCAAAGATACTGACAGGGAAGTAATGCAAGGTGAGAGGATACAACCATGTTTCTCCCAAGAACTCTCTGTTAGTTAAAAATTCTTCTTTAAAGAAAACCAAAACTGCTTATGGGCTGTTTTGCAATATGATTTAAAAATATGTTATTGGTAATGAATGGACTAAAAGTGCTCTCAAGGCTAAAGCTGCCTTAGGTTCTGAGGGCTGGGAAATTCAGATCTTGCTGGCTAGCACTGAGAGTAGAAAATTGCAGGGATTGAATTGTTGCCATCAACATTGAACATGGCTTAAACACATTGTTTCACCTGTTCACAAAATTGATTTGCTTTCTATTGACAAATTTTGGTGATACAAAATATTTTAAACCAAAATACGTAGGAGTTTGACTGTTTCCTGCGACATGCCTGTTTTAAGTACCATGAACTTGCGAACTCTGATTGTAAAGGACTATATATGCTTTGCCAGTTTGTCTACTGAAAGCATGAGAGGACTCTTGATTTATATAGATACTCACTTTATTTAACTAAATGAGATAGTGTTATTTATTTTTGATCTATAACCACACAAAAATCTTTGAAGTAATATATCTTGCTTTTCAAGGAGTCATGACATGTAGACAGGGGTGGCTTAAGCAGTTCATTCAGATTTAGAAGCTGTAATTTATCAAATGCAACACACAGAGAGAATTAGCTTGGTGCAGCTAATGCAGTGAACTGAATGTTATCCTCTACCATTCAGGCTCCTTTTAACTAAGGGAATATAAGCTGCAGATTTACATTATTTGGGAGTATCAGCAATTTTTACATCTTTAAGTTGTCACTTTTAGGTGAAAAGAGAAACTAGCCCATGCCCAGAGGATTTTCCTATTTAAGACACTGTAGTAGGCACAGCAGCAGGAAAAAGTTTATTTTGTTCATAAACCTAATCCTGGTTTACAGAGCTGTAATGCCAGCTTGTGGATGAAGAAATACTAGCCACATGTGAAAGCCTTTTTCACACTTTATTAAGCCTAATAATAAGTGTTTTTTTATTTTCTGTAAGAAATCAATTGTATCAAATGCAATTCATTGTGTTTTGTTCTGCATAACCTTTGTGTAGCACATCTGCTCGTAGAAGATTATTTTAGTGTGGACATCATGCATATATAACCAAATTTATTGTTTTAGATTTTCTTTCATTCTGGGCAAGATACAGAAAGCTGCATGGGAGACTAAGCATAAATTTGGTAGAACAATTATTATTCTGGGCAGAGGAGATATCCCACAGATAGAGGAATATGCCCTGTTGATTATCTGTAGTGCAGAAAGAATAGCAACATGGTGTGGAAAGAAGTTTGGTATTAACTAAGATTTACATAACCTGGNCTGTAGTGCAGAAAGAATAGCAACGTGGTGTGGAAAGAAGTTTTACATAACCTGTTTTTTTAGTGGATAAAATCCTGTTTCAAGCTATTTAGTTGCAAGTGATGATATGAAGAAGCCCATTTTTGGTCATGCAGAGAAACACTGAGAGTGGTATCAGAATGGTGCAAAACGAATATGGTCCAGATAGACACTGAAATGTTAGGCTGAAAAAGACTGTCTTAAGACAAAGTAACAGATGTTTTAAAATGTAGTAGTAGCCAGTGAAGAAAAAAAAAATTTCTTTAAATATCTCATGAAAAACTTGTGAGAATTTCACAAATAATGACATATTTTATTAATTCTCAGGAAAACCTTGTAGAACAACCAATAATAGTTTGCCACGTTAAATGGAAGTGTTGATTATAAGACTATTCAAACTGAATTTATAAAAATTTTCTAGATCGTTTATGTAATATTAAATTTGTCATTTAAATTTTTATAAGAATGCTTTCTGTGTCTGTTTATATATGATGAGTGCCTAGGTATATTTTATGGATTTGCATGAGGTAGAATTTTGATACATGAAAGCTACAGCTTCTATTAGAACAAAGCATCATCTTATTTGTATGGAGCTTGAGGGGTCAGAAACATGAGGCTACATTTCATGTGTCTTTTAACTAGGCTGCTTACCAGCCGACATTATTGTTTGATAAATTACCTATATCCATCATTATCAAGCTCTGCCTTAAATTTGGAGGTCAGTGGCCCTTTGCATCATGATTCACAAGACCTGACATTCCCTCATTGCTTGTGGAAATTTCCCTTCTGTTATGTTGCTGACCCAACCCATGCTTCCATTTTTGCTTGCAGTTCTGCCTTACATTATTGTTTTTACTGATCGATCTCCATCTCTCCTTGGTATGTCCCTGAAATATTTCAGCTTGCTCTCCTTGATGTTCTGGGAGCAGTAAATGGTTCTTTCTGCACTGCTGCAATATATGCTCATTTGTCTTCTCTGCTGCTCTGGTGTCTTCAACGTATATCAGCCACACAGAATCTCAAAGGACTCTGATAACTTCACATTTGCTGCCTTGAGGATCCAGCTTTCACAGTTATATCTAGCAATAGATCAAATTGTCAGTGATTACACCAGCTTGACCTTTATGAACAGGTCTCCAACCTGCCCTTTTCTCTCAGAATACATTTTAATTTAACATCTACTGAATATAGCACAGCCAATCTTATCCAGATGTCACCTCGTTCAGATGTTGCTATCTCCATGCATAATAAAGACTAGGTGGTTCCTATATTTTTCCACTTCTCTCATACTTCCTTTTAATCTAAATGATCTAATGTCTTCCTTTCATACCCTTTATGTCTGTGCTCCAGCAAAAGAGTCAGACCCATATTTTTTAATGTGGGTCAGCTTATTTCTATGGCAATACTCTAGAATTATTGTAAATTCAACTTGGATTTTAAAGAGAGTAAAATTTTGGACATAGATTGAAAAGTCTTCACTGACAACTTTTTTTTTTTTTTTTTTGAGTATACTTCTCAAGTCTCTAGCTTAAAGAGATCAGAAAATTAAACTCATAGTGTTATTTTTCCTTATTTGGGAATTTCCAATTTTTTAGTAAATTACTTACATTTTCTTTCAGGAACAGATTTTTTCTTCCAGAAAAATTAATGAAATAATTTCAAAACATTATTTCAGTTAAGTATATTGGTTAATTGATCGTACTTTTCCAGGAGACTGATAAAAAAGAAGGCTCCATAGAAATATATGACAGAAACTTATTTATCTTATATCTCTATCCATGACCTGGAGAAACTGAGGGAGTGCTTGCTCCTTCAGCTTGGAGATGATCCCAAATAGCAGTGGGACAGCTGATGTACTGAAGGCTGCCTGCCATCCAGAGAGAAGTGGAGAGGCTGGAGGAATGGGCTGACTGGAACCTCGCACAATTCAATAAGGATGAAAGCCAAGTTGTACATGTCAGAAGGAAGAGCCCCTGGCAATGACACAGATGGAGCCTGCCTGCACAAGGCATAGCTCTGTTGAAGAACTGGGGGTCCTGGTGGGCAGTGAACTGAACCTGAGATAGCCGTGAGACACAGCAACAGAGAAGCCAAAATTGCCCTGGATGGTTTTAGCAGGAACACAGCCAGGAGATCAGGACCAAGTGATTAGTTCCCTCTGCTCAGCACTTGTTAAACCATATCTAGAAAACCACATGTAATATTGGATTTCCTTGATAAAGTGGAGTGAATTCAGTGAAGGGCCACTGAGATGGTCAGGGGGTCTGCAGCACTTTCCTCTGAGAAGAGGCTGAGGTAGCTGGGCTTAGGCAGACGGGAGCAGAGAGGGTTTTGGGGGAGCCTGGCAGCACCCTCAGTGCCTGGGGGGACATGACAGAGCAGATGGAGGCAGGCTGTTCACACAGCAGCACCTGGCAGGAGACGTGAGTCATCAGGCCTAAGATGAAACAAGAGAGGTTCAGGCTGGTGAAAAAGAGAAACTTTTTCACTGTGAGAACAGCCAAGCAGAGGGCATGTTACCTGGAGAGGTTGTGCCTTTTCCATCCTTGGAGATTTTCCAAGACAAGCTTGCATAAAGCTCTGAGCAACCACGTCTTATTGCAGAGCTAACTCTGCTTTGAGTATGAGGCTGGGCTAGAGACCTTCTTAGATTCCTTCCAGACAGAATTATTCTGCAATTCAGTGATGTCTATAATTTGAAACCACTGTCATAGATTCACTTGTTAATACTGCAGCAGAGTATCAAAAGGAAGCAATTGAAAAGACTAAAAACTATGTGAGCAGAGCTCTGATGCACCCATTATCTGTCTGGAAATGTTAACACTGTGTATCAGCACATACAGCTGCAATTTGTAGATTACTTCTTAAGGTATGTAAGGTATTACTCATGATCTCTCTCTCTCTTCACTTTTGGCATCTATCCCGTAAGGGATACTGTTCCTCTGAGAGTGCTTTTTCTATTAACAGACACTTTTGATAACCTTTTTCTTTACCTGAAGTGCAAGATTTAAAGATTTCAATGACATATCCACAGAGCACAATTTTGAATGATTTGAAAAGAATTGGAATGGAGGTTTTTTTCCTTTTTGTGCTTTTTCAGAAATATTTGTTAATTTTTATTATTTATTATGAAGGTTTATTTAATAGTTATTATGTAAGGGTACTTCATAAGTATATAATAATTTATTTTCATTGCCTGTATAAGCTTGTATTCCTTATTTCTTGAAACTTACTGTCTCCTGTGGTATTCTCTTCCACTCTTTTCTTGTGTTAACCTGCATTCCACATCCTGACTGCTTGAAGAATATAGTCACAACCCCTTTATCTATCTAGACACAAGAAGTCAGGCTCTTTTAGCCTATCTTTTATGACAGACAATCCATTTTGTGTTTATCTCAGCAGCCTGTTTTTAAATAACTTTTATTTGTACAAATTGTTCTTCAATATTTGTGATCAAAGTGTAGAACAACACTTGCTAGACCACTTTTTATCCACTCATTGTACACTAGTAATAGTGTTGGTATGACTAAAAATACCTCTTCTGATGCAACATAGCAAAACCTGTCTTTTTTAATGGGTTCTTTCAACAATTAATTTATGTACTCAGGTCTGCTCTCCTTTCTTCTTTTACACTTGACTGAATTCCCTACTGAACACAGAAGTTTTATCTCTGTTCCCTGATGCACAATAGTGCATTTCTCATGTTTTTATTATATTAGTTCTCAACATCAGGTTTATCTCAGAATTATACTTAATTGTTTTCTCTAATTGCATTGTAGGTTATCAGTGCATTTCATAAATACATTTTCCTTTTTCTGCAAAGATAAATACTGGTAAAAATAAGTATGCTAAGTCCTAAAAATAGCTGACAATTATTTAATTTCAGTTCTTATAAATAGTTTTCCTGTATCCTATTCATCACTCACTACATTGCTTTCATAGAAGTTCCTTCATCCTCTTAATTCAATTAGTGTTTCTTGCACTTTCGTGTTTATCTAATGATTTTCAGGTCCCATATGATGTTTTATGAAAATCCAAAAAGGTGAGATCTACCTTTTGAACGTCTAAATTTGTACAAAATACAATTATATCTGAAAGAAAGATATGCACCTGCTCAAAGATACTTTGCTGCCTTTTTAGGAGTTAAGTATTTTAGAATTGTTAATGTTGATTAACTTCATGTGTGAACTATAGAATACCTAGCTTTAGTAACTGAACTAGACAGTGTATAAATGTGCAAGGGCACATGCACTAACACTGGACAACCATCAAGTAAAAATTTTCAGTGGGCTTTTTAGACTTTTGTTTTGACCAAGTTAACATCTGTTTTACCTTGTATGTAGCAGGGTCTTGGAAAATGTGAGTTAGAAAGTACTAGATTCAATTTTTATTAACTTAATTTTCTGATCTGGAAAAGTCACATAGGCTAGATTGTTCTTGACCTTTCATTGCTGAGTGTGTCAGAACACAGTAAAAAAGGAACTCAATGTCAGGAAAAATTGTAATACCTGTACATTTTGGACAAAAATGTTCTTTTCTGTATTTCACCTAGTCATGAAGGTGCTAGGTGTGAAGGTGGTGCAGGTGGAAAGGTTGAGGTATTTTTTGCCAGGACCTGGAATTTTCCCAAGTACTCCTGGAGAAATAAATCTTGTCGGCCCCATGCTGGCCTAGAAACAGGATTCAGAGCCTAGACTGATTTTGGTCAAAGCAATGTTATCTTCTGCCAATGAATGTAAATTTTCAAATGTAAAGGTGCTCACTGTTTAAGAAGAATTTTAATGTAGGAAAGCTTCTTCCAGGCCTCACAAGCTAAATTAATCTATTAAAGGATTTTGCAAGGTTTCCTTGAAATTAATAATAAAAGACCTACAGGATAAAAAGATCTGCAGAGAATCAGATCTATCACAGAGGAAATTAAAGAGTTAACAGATGCTACATTCCTTCTGAGAGAGACTGTGCAAACTTACTGTTTGCACTCAGTGTCTACTCAACACTTAACTCATCATTCATCTCTCTGAGTCACTTTTTTCCAGCTATTTACTTTGATACAGCAATAATGGAGCCCTTTGTGGTATTGATGTGCACTCACCCATACACACCATACCAAATTAACAGAGGATCTTTCTTCCTAGGAGTTAGGTTCAATTAGCCCACTTAGAATCTTGGAATGAGTGTCCTTTCTGACCTTCAGGCCAGGTTGTTTCTAGAAAATTATTTAACTAGATTGGACACTACATAGATATGGCAGAGTCTTGTTTACTGTCCAGCTGACAGACTAAGCCTATCATAATTAAAAAAAAAAGGTCTGGACTCAGACTCCATTGTACCATCAATTATATACTACACTTTAAGCCTCTTTTCTTTTTTTTTCAAAGGCAATTTAACCCAAATTTTCTCTAATACTATCAAAACAAAATGTTTCATGCAACAAATAAATTTATGAATTGAATATATTACTGTGAAAATTCAGCTGGCTTTTTATGCTTTGTTCCTTCATTAATTATTATTATATTTATTATTAGA
>VYXB01002616.1:93789-133615 GCA_013397135.1 Pachyramphus minor | reverse complement strand
TTTTTAAATTGTTTTATTTTGGGGTTTTTTTAATCCTACATTGTAATATAACAAAATATTAAAAATTCAAAGATGAAGGGAAATATTTCTACTTTATTGGAATTAAATGTTTAGTATGAATCAAAACAATATTGGAATCGGTTTTGTTTTGTTTTTTAATTTCCTTTACAAAGAACGTTGGCATTTGGGAGTATTTATTTCAACCTAAAAATTTAGACAAATTTTGACATCTTTTGAAAACAGAAGGGCCATCATACAAATAGGTATTGCCTCTCTACCTGGCACAAAGCTTTAATATGTGTAGTGCATCCTATGCTTTCTAAGCTGTACAAATATTGGCTAATGCTATTTGAACATCTTCAAATCCATATGAAGATAATTGATGTACAGAAAGCTATGTGGGCTCAGGAAATGTACAGGGAAGAAAGAGAAAGTGCAGGAAGGACATTATAGTCACCTGAGATGAAATTAATTAAAAATCTTAAAAAAAAAAAAAGGCAAGAAATTCAGGTTACAGAGCTTTTATATTGTCATAGAAGTGGTTGTTATTGAAGTCCTTTTATCATTTAACCTTTACTGAAAAATTTCTCCTTTTCTTAGAAAGGTTCCGCCTCAGTAACTCTTTGTGTGTGACCCTACAGTTCCCCATTACAAAAATACTATATACACCTATATAGAACAATAAGTAATTAGTCATATTTGTTTCCATAAATTTTTAATCTATTGTTCCACAAAAGTCAATGAGTTCATTAAAATTAAAGTTTCTTACTGTAAAAACATCTTTTTCCAATGCACTAAAAGGATTTTAGCACTTATATCTCCTCTGCAAAACATGCTTAGGACACCTGATTAAGGAATTCCAGATAAAAACATGCAAGGGACAAGCTAGTGATGGAAAGTACACAACTTTTAACTTCCTAACTGAAACAGCAAAAGACTAAGGAAATACAATCATGTTATTATGCTTAGATAATAGAACATTAGCAAAGTTGTGAACTCTCATAATTTTATCACTTTTGCTCTTTTTTTTAACATCAAATCACAAGCAAGTCCTCTGAACTAAAGAAGAATAAGACAATTTCTGTTTTCAGTTTCATATGGAGGAAAAAACACAATTTTTTCCCCAGACTTTTTGTTTTCAAAGAGACTGGGTTCCTGGCTGCGCTCCTGAATGTGTCGAGGCAACCGCTGTGTTCCTGCTCCTTAAATCCACCAAACTGGAGGACCTAGGGATTGCACTGCCATTGCCACCAGGTCTGAGAAGTAAGGTATCCTTGCTATGAGAAGTATCATGCACAAGGGCAAAAGGAGTACATGTCTGAGTTTCATATCTTCCAATAGATAATGGCCAGATGAACACTCAAACAGACCTAGGAAGGTCTCCAGGGCCAAATAACCCATGTGTAGTCAAACAAGCACAGACATCTGGCTTGGAAGTCAATAATAAGAGGAACTATTAGGGAAAAAAAGTATAATTTCATAAAATTAGGAGTATTTTGTGGGTTCGTACATGATTTTGATTTGGTTCTGCCCAGCAGTGGTTTTATCAGTAACTAAAAAGAGGAGATCATTGCTGTGATGTAGCACAACTAAGGAAGGTAGATGAAGGAAGAAAAAACACCCTCTATTCAGAGATTTGCATTCAGCTTTGTGTTTTGTGACAGCAAAACGTTTGTACTTCTTACCACCCTACTAACCAGCCTGTGTTTTCTGCAAAAGTCCTGTGTAAAATGCACTGAATTTCTCCAGCATTTATTCTTGCCCTTCTTTTGTAATAACTGAAAGACTCACTGTAACTTAGAGAAGGCATTTAATAATTGACTTTATTTTTTTCAGTCACAGAAAATAGAACTTTTCTTTAAAAAATAGATTAAAACCTGATTCTGTCTAATAAAAAGTGAATTAATTATACCACACTAAATTGCAGAAGGTCATACTGACACCTGGTGGCCTTTCACAGATACTAAAATTGCTTTCAGCAATTTCAGCAAATAATTCATGCAAGAACAGTAACAATATCAAAATGACATTGTGGTTGTGTTTTTATCTGCCTACATTTAGCAGGTATTATTCAAGACCTGAGTTAAGAGATAATGAGTTCAATCCTTAGTACCATGCTGAAGTACAGCCTTTTAATTAGCTGCCATGTTAAGTCACATTTGATGCTGCCCCAGCTGCAGGCATCAGAAAGCCACAAGCTGTCATAAACAGCAATTAGGGGTGCCACAAGCTGTCACAACAACTCTGCAACTGCTCTGGGAGTTACTAGGAAATTTCACAATGATACATTGCATTAAACAGTACTGCAGGCAGTGGGATTAAAACCATCTTATTATTGCTGCTGAGGGATCTAGTTGATCTAATATGGATTAGGACCCCATTACAGAAGGCACTACACAAACCATGAAAATTATGGACAGACTGAAGGTGCTACAGACCAACACATCAGAGTCCAGCTTCTGAAGAGATGTCATTAAATAAGAATACTTTCTTTTTAAAAAAAAAACCTTGTGGGACTTTTATTATTAAAAAAAAAAAAAAAAAAAAGGAAGTAGAACTGCAGCAGTTTAAGAGTGCAAAACTCTGAGGAGGAATTATCTCTTTCCTGTTAAGACAGCATGTATTTTGAGGGGAAAATATCTCAGGTTCATCAATAGAAGGGATTTGACAAGAAAATACAATTGCCGAAATCAGGTGCAGCAAAGGTCTTGGAAGACACACAGCACCACTACTGCTGCCCAGAAAGGAAAGAAAATATTGCCTTGTCCCCCCTGAAAAAAGTGGGATTCTGTACTTTCACTGTTGGGGAGAAGTCTGCTATGATGTTTCTATGGCTCTAAATGTCTCTTGTTGGAGAGGGTGAGAGAAGTGATCTGATCCACTCCTCCATGCACCAAACACACAAAGAAAACGAGATGAGCCTCTGCTGTTAGCTGTCATCAAGAATTTCATTTTAGATCAAGAGAAAAAAATCCTGTCAGCAAAGATTTTCCTGTCAGTTCCCAAGCTGCTGATTCCATCACAAGAGATCATCAGGAACTGGGGTCTCCATCACAGAGAACCAAAATCCACCAGAAATTGTATTAATCAGTGATATAAACTTAATTCTGAATCTGCTCAAGAGAAACATACAGACATTTCCCACAGAAAGAAAATTCTGAAGGGCATTTCATAATGTCTAAACTCTTCGTTTCTTTTGTGACATTTTTATTCATTTAATTTTCTCTGCTGCAATGTTGTAAGATTAATGGTGAGGTAGCCTACCTATGGTTTATGGGTTCCATCTACAATATGACCTGAATAATTCATTCAGCTTGCATGCTACCAGACCCTTTTCCCACGTGTTTCATATGCAGACAGAAAGCAGACCATAATCTGAATAAATTATTGCCATAGCCCATGTCCTTCATGTCCTGAAGCCTGACATCTTGTAGTTCCTATTCATATGATTAAAATGAAAGTGCCTTCTGACTACAACACCCAACAACCATGAACACTTGGATGCTACAAATCCGTGGCATGAAGGGGTACAAACACTTTTTGGTGGTCCAGCCAAAAGTCCTGCTTACTGCTTTGCTTCCTCCATGCAGGATCCTGAGTTCCACCTCTCATGATAAAAAGGTGGCAGAAGATGTGGCCAACTGGGACAAGATGTGAGGGCAGGTTTGTTTGAGAGGGCAGGTTTGGGCAGCATGATGCAGGCAGGGAAAGGAACTGAAGGACCTGAGATGAGAGATAGGCTCAGGAGCCTGTTTTGTTAGGGACCCTGATCCACAAAGGGACTGCAACTGATCCCAGGAGTGAATAAGGAAGTTGTTTCTGAAGGGGGAAAAAAATCTTCTGTTTTGGTGAACAGAACTTCACCAAAAATGGAGCCATGGCATTGAAAGGAAAATATAATCTGGATGTAAACAATATGTTCTTAATATGTATGGAAGAGAAACCTTCTAAGTAGATGCTGATGATCTTGCAGAATATTGATGATCTTGACTGCATATTATGATTGCTCTGCACGCAAATGACCAGTCACAGTTCTTAAGCTGAAACAACAAATATTGATGAAATTTTCTTATGGCAATCACCCATTGAAACAAACACATTACACTAATGACCTGAAACAAATAAAATATCCCCCTTAGTCTGTCAAAATCAAAACAATGTTTATGAATTTTCTGACAGCCCATTTTGTGTTACCACAAAGCACTGCACCTGCAGTATACTTTCAAATTTAGTTCATCTTTGCTTCTTACTGATCCATTGGCTTTTAAAATCTTACCGTTACCCAGTAGATACTTACAATAACGTTATGTGATCACCAATATAGAGCTATTTCTAAGGGGAATTTTTTAAATGAAGCATGACGTATTTTTAAGGACTTTTAAGAAAATCTTTGTGGCACATTCATATGAAGTATCCACTTGTTAACTAGTACAGTTCACTGGCTGTACATTTAGAACCCAGAGAATAAATTTATTATCCCTAGTGTTAAATTCAAAGGTGTAGTGTGTTTGAAAAATGAGTATGTTTTATTCATGTCCTAGTCTGCTAAACCAGCAAAGCTATCAGCACTCGTGAAAGCCTAAATCACAGTAGAAAAATTGTGAAGATTTGTAATCATTGAGGAATACATTCATCATTTTCTATATTAATATAAAATCAGCAAGTCTTCAACAAACTATAGTATATCAGAAACCAAAAAACTCAGACCCAGAGAACTTCACAGTCACAATCACATTTAAAAAAGTCTGAAATAAGTGTTTGCTGAAAAAAAAAATTCCTTGGATATAGATAAACCAGAGAAGTCTACTTCTTAGATGTAGCAATATACTACTGCCTCAATATTATTTCAACAAAAGAAAATCTTTGTACATAATGAACAGATTTATAAAGAAGAGCAAAAAGATACTGCTCAGAACCTGTATCTCCAGCCTTTAACAAATGAAAATGTAAAGTTGAAACCATTGTGGAAAGCCGCTTGTTTTAACAGCTGTTTCACATTCATAGCCTCAAGACACTGCTGGAGAGAAGCTTTTGGCAAAATATGCACTTACTTTGTCAAGAAATTCATATTACTCTTCATCTCAGCTCCTCAGCACCAAAGTTCCTTCTATGGGCACTGAGGACAGCCTACCACTCTGAAGCTCTTAAGGTCATGAAGAGGTTTGTAGCTGAGTTATCCATATATTTTCTAGATAAATAAATTAAGAGAAACTACATCTGATAGAAAACTGCAGACAAAGGTTAGTCCAGCATTACTGAACTATGCAATACACAATAGCAGGGCAGAAGGAATAGTTGTCTGTATCTAATTGGTATCTTATTAGGAAAGGATACTCAAAAGAACTTGCATACATGAATTTGACCTGCATTTCTTTAAAATGTTTTGTTCCCTTCAAAAGATAACTCCAGAAGGCTTCTTCACCCATTCAGGAGCATGCAAGAATAGGCCCACCAGGTAGTGAAGTCCTGCTTAGCACTGTAGTGAAATTTTTTTCACAGCTTATATGGACTGCAGACATTGCTTCTGGCAGTCACTGATACAGCATGTTAGACTGGGTCATTCCAAAAGTCCAAGAGCAAACCTGGCAGCAAGAGCTGCCTGCAGGAGAAAAACTCATTTGAGCACCGAGTCCCCAGAATTCTTTTTCTCCCCTTTTAAAAAATCTATTATTTGAGGATATTCGCATGGATTATATAGAAAATTGTGCCTACAATGTAGTTGGCTTACCATGCTCACATATCTGAACGCAAACATTAAAATAACACTGAGTAAATTCTTTGAAAGAGAAAAATTTTACAAGATCAGTCTCCCCATTATGAAAAATATATGTGTCTCCAGCTGTATATATCACACACAAAGCAGTTGCACAGTCTGGTGTTTAATACAAATCATTTTAGATAAAAGAATACTGTGGGTGAGAATTGTGTGGATCAGAGAAGGTGGCCCTAGAAAAATTAGGAAATTAATATGTGTGAGTATCCACTTTATTTATTGATTATTCCATAAGAATAAGGCAAAAATATTAGCTACTAGGACTTATCATCTCACAAACTACACTTTAATATTCACTGTGTTCAGTTTCACAGCAGCAGAAGCAAGAGTGTGCATATGCCACAGCTCTGTCTCAGGGCATTAGTTCATGAATTCAAATAATGAGTGTTAGAGCAGCATTAACCTTGGGATACTTTATGCTAAAAAATACTCCCCACACTTTCTTAACTATTACCATATTTACACAATATGATGGAATTGTTAGCACTCCCAATTTAAGAACAATTTTTTATCCTTGGAAAATTTAAATTGCTCCTGTATAGCTTTATTTAATGAGATAAAGAGTCCAGGTAGTGCAACAGTTTTAAAATTTGTTTCAGTCAATGTTTAAATTTTAAACACTAGATACATCCTCGTAAGCAGTAATGAGTATCCAGGGGCCAAACTACAGCATCATGCATCAGCTCTAGTTCAGCCCAACACAAATTGATCTCTGCTTAAATTGAGTGGGAAACTATCCTGAGCAACTCTTCGAGTTTAGGAGTCATCAGACAAATTTTTTCTCTACTGATATAAAAAAATAATTTTTTCTCTGCCTCATAAATACAATACCCTACATGAAAACAGGACTTTCTAATTCATGTATACATGAAGACCTCACTTCAAAAGAAGCCTGTGCAAAGTTTGACAAAGTTCATCTTTCAGTCCAAGCAAAAGTAAGCAACGGTGAGCAGGAGAGCACTGAATCCTTTGAACAGTGAGACCGTGGTTACTTATTTTACTGTGTGCCAACAGTTTTTTGATCACAGGATCACAGAATAGGCTAAGCTTGAAGGTACCTTTGGAGATATCTAGTCCAATGTTCCTGATCAAAGCAGGCTACCTATGACCATGTCCAGCTGGACTTTTAATACTTTCAAGGATAGACTCAAACACCTCAGGGCAACCTGTTCAGTGGTCAGTCACTCTGACAGTGCTTCATGGTGTTCAGACAGAATCTTCTGTGTTTCAGTTCATGCCTATTGCCTCTTTTCTGGCTGTGACTTCCTCACTGCCCTCCATCTGGTATATCTACACACGAATAAGATGAACCTGAGCCTCTTCTTCTCCAAGCTGAACAGTGTCAGCTCTCTCAGTCTCACCACACAGTTAGCATGCCTCAAATCCTTCAGCATTTTCAGGGCCCTTTGCTCAACTCACTCAACTATGTTCATATCCTTCTGTACTGAAGAGACTAGGATGGGAGTGAGGACTCCAAATGTGGCCTCCCCAGTGCTGAGGAGTGGAGAAGGATGACACCTTTGACCTGCAGGTGATGCAATGCTGTTCTTAGAATCATAGAATCATCAAGGTCGAAATAGACCTTTAAGATCATCAAGTCCAGTCGTCAACTCAGCACCACCACTGTAACCCCTAAACCACTAAACCATATCCCCCAGCACCAGATCCAGACACTTCTTAAATACCTCCAGGTATGGTGACTCCACTGACTCCCTGGGTAGGGAGTCAAATGTCTGACCACCCTAACAGTGAAGAACTTTTTTCTAATATGTCATCTGAATCTACCCTGTCTCAGCTTAAGGCCACTTGCTCTAGTCACAGAATTACAGAATATGCTGAGTTTAAAAGGACCCGCAAGGATCATCAAGTCCAACCCTTAGCCCTGCACAAGACAATCCCCAAGAGTCACACCATGTACCTGAGAGTGTTGCCCAAACACTTCTTGAACTCTGTCAGGCTTGGTGCTCTCTGGGGAGTCTGTTCCAGTGCTTGACCACTCTTTGGGTGAAGAACTTTTTCCATAATTATCAAGCATCCAGAAGGATTCTTGCTATTGCCTTATTGGCTGGAACCAGCTGGAAAGCTATCTATACCCTTCTGAAAGATCTGCCCTAAACCACTTTGCTAAACCACTGTTCTAGGTTCATGTGGATTCCCAAAATCACAAACACCGAGACACAATGGGTGTAAACAAAGCAACTTCATTCTATTACTTGCGATAGCAATTAATAGATATCAACTCCTGGATTTCTGAAAAGCCACTGAGCAGAAGCAGACAGAGTATGGCACTCAGCGGGAGGGGCAGGCAGGCTATGCACCTTTGGGGTATCCATTGGATCAAAGCAGTGTGCATCTCATCCTCCTCACCCATCCAACCCAGAATCACCTCTTATATCCCCCTCATAGGAGTGACATTTTCCAACTGTGATATCTGCTCACACGTGGCCAGCACATGAACCAAGACCACAATGGCTTATGATACCAACTCCATGCCAACAACAGCTCTGTTTTCTCTTCCAAAAGTCACTCTCCCACCAGTTAACCTAATCTATTGTTCTTCCTTCCAAGGTTCAGTTCCCAACAGTGAAACTATACAATATTTTCCTATGCCACACCAACAAGCACAACCATGCATCAACTATGGCAGGGCCTCAGACATGACTCAGGTCCCTAACACAGTCACATACTTGTGTATGAAAGAAAGCTGCCCTCTAGGAACCACAGAATCTGAAATGCTGGGCTCAAAGTCCTCTCACCTCATTTGGGCATATAAAAGTTAAACATCTAAATATAACCTAATTAGGCAGAAGTCTCTTCCGAGCCAGAGCAAAGACGCAAATTAGCCCATTGTAAAGGCTTAGGGCAGATCAAATGAATCCTGTTGTGTAGCTCTTTCTTCCTCCATAGTGTCTGGAAGCCAAATATAACTAAATTGATCTTAAACACCTAACCTGTATACTCCAAAGTAAAACAAGGTGATCTGCCTTATCACTTTATCTTCTTGAAATTTTAGCTACTTATAGAAATATGGAGGTAAAATATCATATCAATAGCAGTTTACATTGCTTAGGCATCAGATCTCAGGTCATTAGATCTAACCATCCACACCAAGACAAAATGAAATATATATACACCGTTCTTAAGAGATATCAGTCTACCTTGTTCACAGGAATTTTCATTAGTGGGAACCCCATCCTGTACCTTGGTAGCTTGTTCCTGAGGAATCCTCATAACTAGAAATTGTCCCCTAATCTCAACTCTCCCTTAGAGCAAAGTAAGACAATTAAATTCTTGCATGCAATGGGCATGTGGAATAACAGGTCGCTCTAATTTCTTTTTGTAACTGCTTTTCACCTTCACAATTCCTCTTCTAGAATAAAACAACTCAAATGTTTAGCCTTTCATCCTAAATTTTATACTTTAAATTTCTGATTATTTTTATTACTCTCTTAACTTGCTCTCTCCGATTTATTGGCATCTGTTTTAGCATGAAATACCCAGTATTGGCAATGAAACTCCAGCTGAAACCTTACTACTGCCTGCCAGCTTAGCAGAATGATTGGTTGCCATGCCCTCAATACAAAACTTGCATTAGCATATCCCAGAATGACACTTCTCATAAATGGTTCGGCATTGTGCTGTTTAGTCAAAAACAGTTTGTACTCATTTAAATCCTTCTTTTCTGTGTTAACTGTAGCACTTTGCTTTATGATAATTCTTAGCAATGAGGCCTTGTTCTGCCATTTTGTGCAATGTCTTCTTGATATCCATCATTAAATCATCCTCACACAGAACAGTTGTTTTATTCTTATCTTCACCATGCACTCTGGTGTATCACACACAAGGGAAGAGTGTTTGCTACAGAATCATTTCACTTGCCATGCAATTTTAGCAAAATAATGAGTAAAATGATAGAAATTATACAGTCAAATATATTCTATACCAGGAAGAATGATGACAACCCATGAAGTAAAATCCTCCCCAAAACATTAAGCTTTCTAAATCCATGAAGATATCTAGCTAATCAGGCCAAGTAGAACCCTTGAATTAATACAAAATGCTATCAGAGACAAAAACTTATTTGTCCTACAAGCTTAATTCCTCGTGTGTAAAATTAAAACACATCAAATTAAAACAGATAACTGAGAAAAAGGAGGTTAAATATTGAAACATGGACACATATCTCTAAGACATGTTCAGGCTAAGGAATGTGGTATCAGAATACCCATAAAATGATTCAAGGGAAGAGAACTGTAACAAAATGGAAGTGCCTTAACGAGGTCAAGAGGTAATTAACTCCACTGACAAGTCTGCAGCAAGAAATTAATAAAAAAGGAGATAGAAATGTGAAGATGAAGCTGACACCATGTCAACTTCTATCAAAATGAAATAAATTATGAGGCAGAGGTAGAATCCAATATAGGATTCTTTCTTGATGCCACTAGTACATATGATGTAACAACAACAACAAAAAACCCTCACAAAAAAACAGGTTGCCTCCAATGCAGAGTATGGATCAATGATCAACTAACAAAGAGCATGACAGACATACTGAAGAATCCAGACTCAAGGTGAAGAGTACATCATCATTTTCTATATCATTTAGTACAAATATGCAGTAAATGTCACTGTAATCATTACACAGTAAATTGCTAGAGAGTATTCTGTCTTTTGAAGAAGAGACCTAGAAATGCCATCAAGACATGAAGATTGCATTTGTGGAGATTTTCCTTTTCTCAACTATGCTTTTCCTCTTTTTTTAGTATTCTTGTGTTTATAAATTATATTCATGTATGCATTCTACTAATTAAATCTTCTCAGGAAAAAAGATATGCTTTTATTTGGCAGAAGGGGAAAAGAGAAATGTTTTCCCTCTTGTAACTTGGCGTTTGACACAGTGAATAAAAGTAATGGCTGCAGTTGAGTGGTCTATAGGCTTCATATTCCAGAGAATTAAACAAGTTAGTGCAGTCTTAAAAGAAATCAGTTTCTGTAGGATCTCCTCCAGCAATGCATTCACATGAATCATGTTTATTGCAGATGTGTGGGTAAGGAATAGATGTGCTCACTGGCAATATAAATATGAGGACTTGGGATAATTCATTTGTCCAAGGACCCCTGTATTAGCAATATTTCACAGGTTTCATTTTATCACCTCCCCATTTTAGTGTCCAAGAAAAGGCACAAAGAGAAACTGAGAGATTCAAGACTATACAGTTATCAAACTTCAAGAATACTTAGCTCTACACACCTTTCTTCAAGTCATATTTCTCAGTTTAATTGATCATCCAAAGCCTAGCTATACAAAAGTGGAACTAACTCTAATGAGTTAAACTGGAATGCCTACAACACTTGTGCAACTTAAGTTGCTCAGGTTTCAGTTAAATCCACAGTAGAGTCACAATCAGCAGTGATGACCAGCATTGTTTTTCATAATCTCCAAATGCCCAGAAAGCTTCATTATTTTCTCCAGTGTAGGGTTTTCAGAACTCACATGTTCTTTCACATTACCTCCAGACTGCAATGCAGAAGACTTAGACCAAAGCTCGGTTTAAAATTACAGTTCCTTTAGACTGCAGTTCTCCAAATTCTCACTAGTACAAATTCCTACAGTAATACATCATCTGCTCTGACATCTGCCTATACCAAAGAACTCACTTCCTCCACTCCCTTGGAGCCTGTATGTAGCCACAATGCACTTTTCTGTTCATCTCTCTTTATGTGTCTTCTCTTTGCTTCCATCTCTTTTCACCTGAATCTTTTTCCTCCTGTGCATTTTTGGTCTAATTTATCCTAAATTATCCTACTAAATGTATGTATCCACTAAATCAATAACTAAACAGAGTAGAAAAAACAGGTGTATGAATTCATGTTTTGGGATTCAGTCTGAGTAGACCTTTGCATTGTCTTATTTACATTTATCTCTTTACCCACACTTGCTTTTAGATACACAGCTGTTTTTCCCTCCTTGTGGCAACGAGATATTGGGAACCAATGTTGCATGTGTATTCGGAACCAAAACCAGCAATAAATATAAATGAGTCTGATATAACATTTTTCTATTTCTCCAATTGTGTATATGTGAGCTGCTCCCACAGCTTGTTACACTAGAAGAATACAACAATTATTGAGTGTTGCTCTCTTTGGAATTAGTTTGAGGTCTGTATTTATTGAGGGTAAGGAACATGTAGACAAGTAACTAGCAAAAGACACATTTTTGTCGCATCAATAAATAATTCCAGAAGGAATGAACAGTATTATTGGGGTTTATTATATTTTGGGAATCAGAACTTTATAAATGATCAGGACAAATTGGCAAAACTGGACACGGATTAACTTTACTTAAAAAGAAAAATAAAAAGACCTACCATGATTCTTCTCAGGATCATCTATTTTTTTCCCAAATCATGAGTTTAAAGAAATGCCATCATAGAAACATAAAATTAGAGAATGGCTGAGGTTGGAAGGGACCTCTGAAGGTCAAGCTGCTTTTCAGCTGGTCAGCCCTCACTTACTGGTATTTGGGGTTGTGCTACCCCCGGTGCAGGATGTTTCACTTCCCCTTGTTGAACTTTATGAGGTTCCTGTCAGCCCATTTCTCTATCCTGACAAGGTCCCTCTGGAGAGCAGCACAGCACTGGTATCTCAGTGTGCCATCAGTATATATGGTGCAAGTACACTATATCCCATCATCCAGATCATCAATGAAGATGTTCACCAGGAGTTGCTAATCACTGGCCTCCAGCTAGATATTGCACCACTGATCACCACCCCACCCAGCAGATTTCAACCAGTCTGCTGTCTGCTCATCCAGCCCATACCCTCATCAGCTTCTCCATGAGGGAGTCCTGACTGTGTCCAATAATACACACATTTATTTTGATTTTAAAAAATCAATAGAAGTGAGTGTTTTAATGCCAGAATTATTTTTCAAAGGGAAATAGAAGTGTAAGAGTTTTTAATTTTAGTTATCACGATTTACATGATACTAATTGACATCCAGTAGAAATAAGAGAGCACCTTAAGAGACAAACCTACATTCTCTATTTATTCCTTTGAGTCACAGATTTGGCTTTGATGGAATGAGTGCCTTCATGCTCTATTGGCAGGCACTCTTTGAAAACTGTTTGGATGATTTTTGATAAGACATGAAAGATACAATGAGACCATATGCCAAAGTCAATAGTATGGATTTTTATTAAACAGTAAATGTGAGGTAGAGAGAGATAGAAAGAAACAGGGAAAAGAGAAAGGTGAGGAGAGAAAGAGCATTCCAGAGAGACAGATTAGGTAGAAAAACTATCACCCCTCCATGGATTCCAATGGCATCCTGTTGGTCCTCTTCTTGTGGTGTTCTCAGTGATGAGTCCCAGTCTTGTCGAACTGATGGTTGTAGACTTATCAAAGTGATGATTGAGGTCTTTTCTGCTGTCTTGATCCCTCGGGGGTGGGGGGGAAAGCCCACAAAACATAGAGTCCATAGAGGTTATGCTTAGGCTACCTAGAAATGCTCCTGCTACCTCCCCTGAAGCAGGAGATTTTACACTGGATGATGTAATACTGGATCATGGGACATTTCAGGAGTTTTAGACACCTTGTAAGATGTCACGGCTGCCTGTTAGGGTAGCACTGTTGGGTCCATTATGTCCTTATGGTCCATCAGGAAAGATGAATACCTAGAGGCTTCATGAGGTGTGAATGTTTGGTATTTCCCCAGAGGGGAGTTACTGCAGCTGAGTCATTTGTGTAAGGACAAAGAAACACTACCTATTTCACAGATTTGCCTCTTTCCTTATCTTGTTCAACACCCAGCTTGTAGCCTGAGGCAATGGGTGTGCATGCCCTCAGCACCTGGGTGGTTACTTTGCACAGTGTCAGCTTGCACCTTGATTTTTTGAGCCATTAGCATTCCAGTCTCTTAACATTGAGAATACATTCTTCTCCTGGGATAACTGGACAATAGTACCACCTTTATCTTATCTCAAGTTCCCATCACAGTCCAAATTAGTAGGTGTATAGGAGGGGTGGGCTGCAGTGAGCAGTTGCGTCTTTGCACAGTTTTCTACAGTGGACAAAAGTTTTTTGGTGATTTTAACAATATTTAAGCCATTAACCATTTCAGTCTCTCACACTAACTTGCTGAAGTGAGAATGCAGGAGGATGGAGAGAAGTAAAAACAATTTGCTCTTTGCTACAAAACTTAGTTTAAATTATTGGCCTATTTAAGCCAGACATTTAATATTAAGCTCAGTGGAGCAAAAAATGATGCTTCAAAATAGTAATTTGCATTCAAAAAGTTCATACTGTTGAAGACAAGTCATTATCACTCATTAAATCCTGTTAAAATGAGATAACTGTATCTTATCTTTTCTGTCTCAGTGTTTACGGACCAATTTGCCTGGTGCTTGCAACAAAGTGATGGTGGCTTTTGTTTTACCAAACATTTTTTAAAGTATTCTTTAAATTACAACTGGAACCGACAAGTAAGGTAAGTCCCTCCACTTGCAAATATTTGAAATGTTTCAAAATTTTATTAAAATTCATTTTGTTTTATTCAATCTATCAGATACACAGAGTGAACTGAAATAATTCATAATGTGTATGGAGAGCAATTGTTTTTTTAATCAATTCCTAAAACACACAAGTGTTTTTATGCTTTGGGACTAAGTTCAGCTGCATTTCATTTTACCATAGGTCAAAAGAAAAGTCAAAACATTCAGTTTAATCAACATCAAAGCTACGTATTTTTGCAGTTCTCAGATTTTTTTTTCTGTTAAACTATTTTGCCTCATTTGGGAAGAATTTGCACTTATTTTGATCTATCCAAAAGTGCAAAAGGAGTGAAGTGCCTACCTTGCAGTGAATGTCATGTAGTTGTACTCATGCACAACAGAAATGGACTCATGGCTCCCCTTATCACTAGAGTTATCTACTGCATAGCACCTTTCACATGTTCACTGAATCCCACATTTCTGACGTTATCAACTTGCCATAGTCAACAGTAATGTATGAGAAAATTAAAGGGAGAAAGACATCTGCCATAAAGCATTTTAAGCTTTATGAGAATAGATGCCTTCCATAAGAAAATAAGTTTTTAATTGGATACTGTTAGCCTATAACAATGTCTCATCTCTGTGACTAGACGATATTATAAAGCAGTCAAGGACAAGGAATCTGGGAAAACTTGCAACATCTGGTGTTTATTTTTATATCAGTGAGTGATATATGAGTGACATCAGCCACTCCTTGCACTGTGGTGGCTGCAAGTGGTATGTAGGTAAATACATCCTTCAGCAACCTCAGTCCAAATATCAGAATCAAGATACTAGCTATTCACTTGCTACAGATAAAGCAGAATATAAACCTACTTGCTAATCACAAAATCAATTCAAGGTTCTGTCACAAGGCTAACAATTAACATTGCCTTTCAAAAACTTTTGAGCTAAGAATTACATTTCAGAATTATAATTCAGTGCCTAGCATGCCATCAGTGCTTACATGCAACAATCATATCTGAACAACTTACATCTATTCAAGACAGGATTTAGGTATTTTGAGCAAGCTCAGTAAGAACTGATATCCTTCCTATTACTAGAAACTTAAAATTAGGCTGCACAGTATACAACGAAGTGCACTGCAAGAATCAGTCCTGAATTGGCATAAATCCTGACTTTAGAAAGCCTAATATACCATTTCACCTCTAACTTCTACAGTTCTTTGCTATGGCCTTCATTGTTTCTGTGGTAAACCTGTGATTTATCATTAATATCATGTTTTCGTGAGTTTGATCTGTGACGTTAGCTTTAATAATTCTCTGAATCTGCTCTTAACTTTAAGTACACAGTATGTCTGTTCTGCAAGCTGTCTTGTCCTTGTCACCAGGAATTTCTGGTGACTTTTTGGGTTCTTTTAAAAAAGAAGAAGGTAAGAGCATTCAGACAACCAGCTCCCCCAAGATGAGTCTCTTCTCACTTTGTAAGAGCTACATGGCCATTGTAAAAAAATGCTATAAACCACTGTGTCCTCTTCAGGCTGAAAGAACTCAGGGAAAACACTGAGATTGAAAGAAGTCTCCAGTTAAATTTAATTAGGGACTGGAACATAAGACCTATGGGGAGAGGCTGAGAGAGCTGGGGTTGTTTAGTTTGGAGAAGAGGAGGTTTAGAGGTGACCTCATCACTCTCTAGAACTACCTGAAGGGAAGTTATAGCCAGGTGGGGATTGGTCTCTTCTCCCAGGCAGTTAGCAATAGGACAAGGGGGCACGGGCTTAAGCTCTGCCAGGGGAAATTTAGGCTGGAGATGAGAAGGAAATTCTTCACAGAGAGAGTGGTCAGGCATTGGAATGGGCTGCCCAGGGAGATGGTGGATTCACCGTCCCTGCCATGATCTAGTAAATGGATTGGAGTTGGACCAAGGATTGGACTCGATGATCTCTGAGGTCTTTTCCAACACAATTGATTCTATGATTCTATTATTCTATTTCAATTAAACTTACATTTTCTACATCAAAATATATATTAATTAATAAAAATATTAAAAAATCTTATTTTAACTACAATCTTATTTTAGCTATCATACACTTGACTTGATCCCACATATTGACATCAGAGTGCAACAAATCACTCCCCCAATAATGTTGCAGAATAGTGGGATGTTCATCGAAGAATTGTTCTTAGGCCTCATTCAAAATTGTTCAGGAAATTATTTATAATTTGTTTTTAACTACAAAGATTTCTTATAGTTAGTTCATTAATACTTATCCAATGCCCAGCAATCAGAATTTAAAATCAGTAACAGAATCAGCACAATTAGCACACATGTTTAAACTAAAAAGGGTTATTACTGTGGTTTAGTAAACTTGAAGAAACACCCTATACAGCTTTGAATGTATGCTAGCAGGAAAAAGCAGTGCTCAGAACTGCTTTGTCCCAGTAGAGTGAACGGGACTCTTGACACTGAGTTCAAGGACATCAGAATCATGCCCCAGCAAGATAAATGTCAAGAGTCAAGTGCAGAAGTCATGAATGAATATGAATTTAGCAGTAAAAGTTTATATCCTAACCCATAAGAAAATGAACCATATTATGATTTTTATTTTTCTTATAACTACTTCCAGGAAAATGGTGGGTCTTAATTCTGATATATTTTGTGTTAGATATTGTGCATTGCATACTCAAAGTGCTTTTCAATAGTCTAAACTGAAAATCAGACAGTGCTTTCTCTTCAATTTAGGTTGTAGTATAACTATGGCAGGGAATATGTTTCTAGAGCTTGTAGATGCTAGCATAAAGTCAATTAATAAATGCAGTGATAATTATGATTAAGAAGTCCATCACGTGAGGTCAAAACTGGGTGTTCAGTTTGGGGGTTTTTTTCTTAGAACAGTAATTATCCTGTTACTTTTTAATGCTGTAGCAATTATAAATGATAAATTATTATTATTTGTATATTTGTACAAATTTATTATTTGTATTATTATATGCTGTATGTAACCCATTAATCAATAAGTGCTTCCATCCTACAATATATTAATAAGAGATGAACAGTAGGTCAGTCAAACCTTGTCAAATAACCCATCAAAAAAGCCTATTATTTTGCTTGCTTGCTTGCATAGGCATAGGCATGAAAGTAGTCCCACTCTAAATGGGACAGTGACCATGCATCATGCAATAGCATCACACTGCAGCTATGGCATGAAGCCTGCAGGTTTTGATAGGCAACAAGAGATTTGTGCTTTGCTCTGCAAACCCACAGAAACCCTGCCTATGTGTTTACATGTGTGCCTACGTGTGCACATACCCTCCTATCTAATCGGACGTTCCACACTGCACGTGTACTTTGTGTGAGAAAATGCCTTTTCCTTCATTTCCACAAGTAGTAACACAGGAATATATTTGTGCAGACTGTACCATTCTTCTTTCCTCAGTTAAACTTGGAAAATTCTGGTTAGCACATCCTAGGGTGTACCAGAGATTGACGTAATGCCCCTATTTCTAGCAATGAATCAACTCTTCAGTATGATACATGTACCTATTAATTATGTAGTGCTCCCATTTTACAAAATCTGTTTGCAGACTCCATCTGGAATACTAATTAATTATACAGTACATATTATAGGCTTTATTTCTCTCCAACCTACATTCAGCTAGCCACTGTTATTCGCTATGGTTATATTTATATGCCACTTATACTGTTTAACCCTCAGTTCTTCCCACACTGTATTGTGAACCCCTAAGATTCAGCTCCAGGATCTCTAACCAGGGTTCCTGAAAGTGCTGAAGGTCAGTGCCTGATTAATACCCAAACTTGAAACTCGGACTAAAGGAGGGGAACTTCACAGACAGGAATACATGTGAGAGGGATGGTAAGACTCATGCCTCACACAGAAGCAAAAGAAAGTGTCATCATGCTCACCAAGCCAAACCCAGAGCTCAAGACTAGATTAAATGTACACATAAAAATATTCTGTGCAGACAATTGTGCCGTCTTCCAGGTGTATCCAGTGTAATCATTGTCTGATTGATATTATATGTTTCTAATTTGAAATCCCAAGGCTACTTATATTTCACAGTGATTTATCCTATAGCCATTGATATTTTAATAAGACACTTGTTATTTGCATTTCAATTTTCTCTTTTCAAATAGATCATTCTATGTTCAAAATGGGAGGGAAAATTGCAGCTTTTAGTGGTCAGCAAGACATTTCACAATTGCCGTTATGCGATTTGATCACTACCTAGATGAGCAGGCTGTTCTTGGCCCATTAACAGGAAAAAAAGTGTAATTAAGTGAGTCAAACCACAACAGATGAACGAAAGAAACAAAGATTGTAATTGCTTCTGTTGTCTCAGTTCCTATTTTGTCCAAACTATCCATACATATAAAAATGTATTTTGATTCAGATAAGAGAGAGAATTGAGATGTCTCAGTTCCCCTATGGAATTTCTTAAGGGAAAGTAGAAGACAAAATGGAAATAAAACCATTCTAGTTGCTGAGACCCTGCTGCCCTAGTTCTTCAGGAGTATTGATATTTGAGATGGGGAAGAAAGTCAGCTGTTAACAAGGTTAAGGAATTTCATCAGAAGCAGCAGGGTCTGAGTATTCAGTCAACAAAGAGCAGGAATACCACTTCAGGTGTTTTTAAGTAACACATATAGCATGTAAGAAATTAGTTACCTTGTCTGCACTATGTAATATGACCATAGAAAGAGTTGTTGTGTTGTTTTCCTTTAGCCATTCTCCCATTAGTTAATAGATTTGATGTCAAATACAGAGAACTCCATAGCTTTAATGTCACAAGGGACATACAGATTTCCCCATAATTTTTGTACATCGGTGGATAAAATTAATTGAATTACATCTCATCCTATGAAAGAGAAAGTAGAATTTTATACTAAGACATCAATTAAATGAGTACTGTAATTTACATGAATGATGTCCTAGAGGTATCATCCCTTAATACCTGCTCTTTGTTACAAGACACATTATTGAGAAACCTCTGTTTTCATGGAAGCTATGTAGCTCTTTTTCCCACCTCAGTTTCTATTTTCTACCTATTCTTTGTTTTCCAACTGAACTTTTGCAGAAGTTACTAGTTCTGGGATCAGAATGTCTTTCTGTTCCATTTATATATCTAGAATATTTACAATTGTTCCTTTGGAGATCTTGAGACAGGTTCTCAGAGTGTTTATCCCTTGACTAGTTTTTAAGACTATCTAAATTGCAATTTTAGGTTTCCAGCTAAGTGTGTGTCCCAAGGTTGTAAAGAATCACTGAACGAGCTAAAATTCAATGTCCCAGTTCTTCACTTCATAGCATTTTAATGCAGTTAAATTTTGAAGACTTGTTTCATTGTGTTCCTGTCAAGAAGGCATTTAATTTCTATAAGGAGATACTCAAATTCTTTTTGAAAACAGAGAACTGTTAGTTCTTCCCCCCTCTTTCAGTGAGTTATTAGGTCAAAATTAAGTACTTCTGGCCAACACCAACATTCCCCTCTCCCCTTCATTTCAGACACTATTTCCATTTTCTAAGGTCATTTCTGGCAGCCTTTTCACTACCTGCGGGCATGAATGTGAAATATTAATTGATCAATTTTCAGTCTAAATAGGATGGGTTATCAGAAACTTGTGCTCTTCTACCCTATGCCCTAAACATTAAAAGCCTTTCAGGGACTGATCTTTTAAACACTTAATTGTGCAATCAAGTTTTATGGAGTTACTCACATGCTTGAAATTAAGCACCTACTTCAGTATCGTGCTGAATTAGACTCTAACTCTTCTTTATTACCAACAGTTACTGAAGTTCCATTTTTTTCTTTTAATTTTACCTAGCCTGTCAGACAAACATACCCATAAAATCCAATCTGTTATTGTCATTTATATGTACAATAACCCCCAGCTGACATCACCTGAGCCTGAAGTAGATAATAAAAAAAGAAGCTTATACCTGCCAGGGATAAAACAAGACTGTTACAGTAATTAATTTGGGTTTGAAACATGTTAAATATTTTTTGATTATAGCAAGTATAATCTTATTCCCTAATAAGAAATGGAAAGAAAATTACCATTGCCTTCGAGTTACCTCCCGAGCTATCAAACAGATCTCTGACAACATGAAACAAAAAAATAAGCCTATAAAAGAGTTCTGTGAGTAAGATACAATGTTTGATGACAACATTCTCCATATTTGTGCAAATCTGATAGGAAACTTTAATTTGTCTGAAGGCATGGCTCTGCAAATCTGCGCAAGTAATCAATTTCTGTGAAATTTCTGGGAGTTTATGACAGTGCGTGGTACCTGAATTCCAAAAGAGGCAGCTAGAGTCTCTTAGACCATCTTATAATTGCTCATCATACAAAATTACATACCTGGAAAATCAATTGAGCCTTAAATTCATCTTTGCATTTTGCAAAAAATTGGGTATGATATTTAAGGGTATCTCTTATCAGATGCAAGCAAATCTACCTTTATACCTTCCTACTTTTATACCTTCCCAAAGCTCTCTCCAGGTTTTTGTCAAAGTTAGTAGGCTGATACCTTTCAAAATATATGAATTCATACCTGTCAAAATACATGGAGTAACATCACTGCCTCTTTCCACACTCCATCTGCTGCATTTGTTATTTCTGACCGCACTTCCTGCCATGCCACCTCCCACTTGGGCCTGTTTGTCTGTAAGATCGAAAATGTTCATAACTGGGCTCAGCTCAGAAAATAGGAACAACTGTGGCATATTTTCTCATTCCACTTTTGCCTATGTTGCTGACATTACATGAGAAGTACTTTGCCATCAGGATACTTTCTTCTGCGGTAGAGCATAAAATCTTATTCATGTTAATATACTAGATCTTCTGCAGAGTTAAGTGATATTTCAATAATAAACACATAGACAGTCAAAAATGAGAGACCAGCCAGATCCCCAGGCAGCTGAGGACAGCTCTCACACCTAGCCCACTGCTCTTTTTCAGGAAGCTCACATAGATCGACAAGCGATCCATATATTTCATGATTCCATCATGAATCATTCAAACTGATCCAAGTTTTGCAATGAAGGTAGTCTTTCCACTATTTTTAATATCACTGCATTGAAGTGACACCAGTTAAAGTGAACAGCATGCAATGTAGTCTCTTCAAACAGTTACCATGACAATACTCGTTAGATGTTCTATACCAAAACAAAATGCTTCAGGTTACTTTGAAAATGTGAAAAAAGCTTGAAATTGTTCAGTTTTGTCCTAATTCTGTCACTGCAAGTATGACACAAAATAAGCAGTGCTTTGATATTTATTTTTTTCAATCAACTTTTTACAGCAGTATTTTCCCAAAATAAGATGCTTTGCTTATATCTCACATTAAAAAGAGATGCAGGGGAATGAGGATATATCATGAGGGACACAGAAGCAGAAGTCAAAATAGCATTTAAAAAGAGGAAAGAAGGAAAAAGAGCACAGCAGTAGCTGAGTGAAAGGAAACGTTTTATTTCACAGTGATGCAAGGAAAATAGAGGCAAGATATCCTTTCACTTATGTTTATGAAAGAGGCATTCAAATGGGAACAAACTCAAAGAAGCATCATCACAATGATTATGAGAATTGAGAATTTTTGAGAGCACTTAATATATCATATGAAACAAGTTAAATAACTTTCACCTGCTTATCCTAAAAAAAGGAATATGATAAGCTTTTATAAATGCATTAAGAGCAGTATTTGAGAGGGAGAAAAATTACAGAAATTAAAGGATAATAGATAGGACACACACAAAATCAACTGTCTAATAATTGGCCAGGAATATATTTGCACAGAAAAATAGAAGTTTTTTTGTCATGTGCAGGGATGATTACCCTATGAGCCTATAATCTTTGCCAAAGGAAAATTAAGACTTTTAAAGCTGGGTGCAGAAAAGCAGAGATCTTCCACCTCATTAACAGCTGCACTGAACCTATGTTTCCCTACGTCACGGGATACTGGTTACAAAGCTATGGAGCCACACAAGCAGTCTTCATCATTTGCCCCATTTGGATCAGAGGTGAGTCTGTTTCTGTCTGATAGAGATTCATAAGGTTTTGCTTGACAGGTAGGAGTTATAACTTCAAGAAAGCTTTATTTAAGGAAATCTACAGAAGCTCTGCTAAGCTACATGGGTATGCAGCAGCCTCCCCCACATTTTTCTAATAATGGTTTTGTATGAGGCATGAAGCTGCTTAGCTAATGATTGCCACTGGCATTGTTTTGCTAGAGAGCAGAAGTTACAGGTGATCCTAAATCTAATCTCACCAAAGGAAACTCTTACATGACCCTGAATCTGATCTCTCAGAGCACCAGCAGCCAAAGCAACCAGTGGCAGATCACAGGGACATTTCCAAGTTGAGACGAGGTCAGGCAGCTTCTCCCTATGCTTGGGGAAAACTCAAGGTTTCACGGCTCCACCTGACCAAGCAGAGCCAGGAACTTTTGCTCTGCTGATCAACTAAACAGCTTAGGACACATCCTCTGCCATAAAGAGAAGGCATTCTCCCCTATAGGAATACCTACGGCTGTGCCCATGATTTGCTTGGAGAGGAATAGCTGGCATAGACACATGCCTTCGAGCTGTATAGATGCTACATACAGGTTTAGCTGGAGGTAAGAGAGTTTGCCCCATGCCTTCTGACCCATTACAGCTCTGCAGCAACCCTGTCCTGTTTGTCCCTGTAATGGAAAGCAGTGCACAATTCTAACAATAATGCACTCAGGTGAATAAAATTCAGCTGACACCACTTTGTTATATTGTTTCTGAAGTGCTAGCAAGACTAAAAAACTAGTAAAAATTATTTGTAACGCTGGCAGGCACGTTTACGAACACAGAGGGGGGAACAGATTTGCTGAGTATGGAGGTGCTGTTGTATTTTAGAACACAGCTTCTTGTAAGCATCCATACTGCCTAAATTTAGCACCAACAATATTGTCCATCTTCCAATCAGCAAGTACTATATGACTGAGATCAGCACAGGCAATTTTTTTACAAGAGATAATCTTTAACACAGTGTTGGGTGAATAATACCTTTTTTAAGCTATTCTCAGAACAGGTCAATGTTTCTTATTTACAAATAACACTGCTGGTCATTGCTTTAATCTACACCTTTCATTCATTATGGATAGGCCACAGCATATGGTGATAGGTCTCGCAGTCTGGGGATCCATTATTCTGTGATGTGTCAAGAGGTGATTTATCTACAAGATAGAGGAGTCTCCTGGACTCCCAGACAGTGACAGTGCTACCACTGACTTACTGTTATTCCCCCACAACTATTCCCCCTCAGTTGTCAAAAACCAAGCCTGCACCTCTCCAGCCGGCAATGCAATCTCCAGCCTCAAGGATGTAAAGCTCAATTAGAGTCTGAATGAAAACTGGTGGTGTATTTAAGGCACACAAAAAAAACCCCAAGGCTGCATGTCAAAACGCAGCAGCAGCAGCTTGCCTACATAGGACACACACATGTTGTCACCACAATGATTTTGCACTATAAGATACCAGACTACTGTTCCCTGATCTGCTGCTATTGTCAAAGTGCAGGACAAATGTCCCCTGGTGTCACATGCCCTCAGTGTCCTCAGGCTGCCACAGCCCCACTGCAACAGCACAGATCCTGAGCAGATGGTTCTGCCAGCACAGGCCCTGGGGCATCCTGAAAACTGGCAGGTTTTAAACCATTTCTCTCTTTTTTTTTTTTTTTTTTTTCAGTTTAATGCCTGAATGCCAAGCAGCCACCTTCTCAGCTCCACACACACCCTCCACTAAATTCCTACCTACCATCTTTCCTGATGTAGAAGAAAACTCTGTGCATTACTTGCTCTAGATATACATAATTAAGAAAGATGGAAAATATTTTCTTTACCAAAAATACACGTGGTTAATTTTTTTGGTAATTTTTGGCTATGTCAATTAACCTTCCTGTCATCTACAGCTAGAGCTGAAGGTACTGTCCTCCCGGTTTCAGAACCCTTCATGCCAGAAGATTCTTTTATTTGCAATTAGGAATAAGCCTTGCTCCACAATGCAGCAGTCAGTTGTTTGACTGAATGTCAGAAGCAGCGGTTTATAGAACAGCTTAATTTGCAGACAACTCCTGGTTTTACTTTAATTTTCCTAGAGGGCCCGAACTGTAATGAAAATAATAGTGGTTATCTGCCATGGAAAGGTTTGCAACACACAAGAAGACATTTAATCAACAGAAGGAAGGGTATATTTTTCATTTCCCATTAAGATAAATATGCCTTCAGCTCTGATTGTATGCAACCATTTACCTTCAGCTCATAAAAACTACCTCCAGCCTCAGGATAAAAGAATGTCCTGCATCGTTACGGATCTGATTTTTCCTGAGGCTTCAGGCCAAAGTTCATGTTAACTTTCCCAGGAACTCTGACTGTTCAGCACTGCCTGAAAATCAGATCCTTCAGTTACGCACAATCTAAGTGAACGCCAGCGAGGAAGTCGGGTGGCTGTGCACTGCTGCTCTCTTGTGGTCTAAAACGGGGTTTCCGAGGAGAGGGCTGGGAAGCCAACAGAGTCGGTTTCACGTGGAGAAGGGTCCTCGTAAGCAAGGGACAGGTGGGTGGCAAAGGATGCTGCCTACGGGGCAGCATTAGGCTGCCAAACAAACGTAGACAGTCCTTTTTTTCTGCGTAAAGAAGGCAGGAGGAGAACACAGCTGGGAGGACAGACTCTTTCCTGCACTCCCTTCCAAAACAGCAGGCAGAGAGCAGAGCGCCCTGCAGGTGCTCAGGAGCAGGAGTAGGGATGGGATGGGCAACCCATCACCCCAAAGTAAACTCACCACCCCAACCTCATCATCCAATTACAGATCTTCCTAGTAGATTTTCTAATAGTCAACTCAGCAAAACTGTGTCCAGCACTGCTCTGCCCTGGGCAGAACAGGCACTGAGACACAGCCTGGTTCCTAACCTCCCTTGTGCATATATTTGTGTAACTGCTGCAGTGAATTCAATATGCAGTGTTTTGCAGGAAACAAATAAGATTGCTATGTATAAATTAATAATCACAATTGACTACTGAATTGCTTTGAGATGTGGAGGTTGCAGTTAGGGGTACAGACTGGAAGGAGGTAGGCAGCAGAAGAGTGGATTATCATTTTGTACCTTATGTTCTCAGAAAGATAAGTGAGATAAGGGAGAAGGAACAGGGCATCTGAAGCTCCCGAGTGGAGTTATAATTGGAACTAAACAGCATAGATAAATCTGTAGCAAAGAGGTAAGGCTGTAATGGACTGCTACATTTTATGTTGTGTTCTGCCTTTAAATGGGACCATACATTTAAGGAATGACTACAAGATACTAGGACTAAATATAAATGAGAGGGAAGCCAAGGAATTTGTTACTAAGAGGAATAAGATCTATCCAACTGGACTTTACTTCTACATGTTCAGCCAGCTACAGATTCTGGATAACCACTGCAAGACTGCAGAACAAGCATTTACAAAATGAAAAAGAGACAGCCACCACCATCCCAGAGGAGAAAATTTATATTTATGGAATGGACTTCAGCTTCAAATTACATTTAAAGAGTTTGTAAGTTTCTGAGACTATGGACAAGAGACTACAGGGCAATGCAAAATGCTGGTATTTGGAAGCAAGGAGAGGGAGGCAGTTAAAATTCCTCAAATGGCAAAATAAGACTGAGAAACTCCTCCCTCTTATTATTGCAGATTTTCTTTTTAAAGAGATGTCTTTTCAGTACTACTGTAAGTTTGTGAATCCTCTTCTATTCGTCTTCCAGTTTGTCTATTTCCTAACTCATGGCTAGCTCAGGAGAGAAAACAAGAAACACTGACTACCTGGACACATAGCAACTTGCACCCTCTATATCTTAGGAACAAGAGATTAGAGCAAAAGAGAACGTGTCCATCTTCCTTGGGACCACTCACAGAGGAGCCAGCATTAGTCCATGAATCTTGTTGCTACGTGAGCTTAAAACCATGAGCTCTAAATGCAGAGGGCATGGTATCTTCCTGTGTCTTTAATTCATAGTACCACCCACACACTCTCTGCAGGTGGTGGCCATCAGTCTTGCCTGTAGATAGAGGTATACATTAAATTACCCAGGTTTTGTTAAGTACCTTGAGCTGGAATCAGAATTTTAAACAAGAGGGAAAACTAGCAAATATAATGTATCTACTGCATTGAAAATCACATAGACTTAGATTCACTCTACCTAAAAGTCAGAATAAACTGAGGATCCTCCACAATCCATAGGCTGGGGAGAATGAGGAATCTCCAAGAATCATCAGACACCTGGGCCTTCTCATGTCAGAACTAGTTTCTGCAGACACATTCAATAAATGCCAGGCTAAATGTAAAGGCTTGGCCCCGAGATGACAGACACTTCCTTGTCTTCTTCCTTCACTGAAAAAAAAAAAAATTAGTTTACAAGCAGAAACCCAAAACATTCTTTAGTGATGGCAAGAGCTGAGGACTTTTCAACATACAACAGCAGATTTCAGTGAGGTCTTAGTAGCTGGCTGTGTGATTTAGACCATATTCCTGATAATGACTTTGGGATTGCAGGAGTAAAAACAGAAGTTCTCAAAAGAAGGATAAAGGCAGCATTTGCCATGGAAAGCAATAAAATCATTTTGATGAGCAGAGCAGCAAGCTAACCCTCTCAAAACCATGCATCCATTACGTTACCACACACATCATGAGACAGACTGCTCAAAAAATGCTACTGTTTAAAAAAAAAGCCAAACATCCAAATAACAAACTGTCCCAGGTTGGACTTGGCTCCCCGCCAAGTCCCTGGTCTTCAGGGACAAAGCCTTTCCCCTCCCTCTCTTTCTCGTGCAATTAATCGAAAAGATCACGAAAAAGAGATCAAAAGAACCTAAACCGAACTGAATTTTAAGTAGAAGATTTATATATATATATGGAAAATTATATACAGGGAACCCCCCAAAGGGGAAAAGGGAAGGGAAAGGGAAAAGGGAAAAAGGGATAAAAAGGGATATAACACAAATACTTCCCTCCAGAGATAGTGAGCCACAGCACAAAACCGCCGGCACTCTCTGCCTCTCAAGGCCAGCCCGATGCACTAGGCCTCACTCCCTCGCCCGGGCAGAGCGACAGCAAAGCTATCTTCGCCTTCGGTCCACCAGAAGAAAAAAAGAGCGAGAGTTTCCTCTCTCTTCTTATTTATACTCTTGCTTACGTAAAAATCGTATGGAATACTGGGAACATGGCCTTGGTTCCTTGGTTACAACCTGGTCACCAAGGAAGGCCTAGTCTTAAAACTACTACACAAACACATCACCAAAAAAAAAAAAAGTAAGTAAAGTGGTTTTATTCAGTTTTAAGTGCACAAAAATGTAAAAATATTTCAAGCATAAGCCTGAAATAAGAAGAAACTCCCAGGTTTTAACAGTAGCCCCATCCTTGAACAAATGCATTAAAACAGTGAAAACCCTTAATTGTAGCAAGAGTAAACAAAAGCTCTTCGTTGTTGCATAGTAGCATACTATGGATTGGACTCCCTCCTCTCTCCAAAAAGCAACTGTCAGCAGAAAGGAAAACACAAAGAGAAAACTAACAACTTCTTCCCAAAACTAGATTACTCACACTTCATGGATTTGCCAAAAGGAGCCTGGCCATTTTCAATCAGCAAGCATGGTAAGTTTAATTGTAGAGAATAAAGAACACAGGCAATTATTGAATCAGTTACACAGATGAGCATGGTTTGTAGAAAATGCTAATTTGACTAATGCCTTCTTGCGTATCAATATCTCTGCCATATGGTGAGCGTTGAAGATGAATAGTTGTTCCTGTTTTGATAACAAAAGAGACTTGGTCGAACTATGGCATCAAATTATGATAAAACTTAGGTAGCACAGGGAAAATAGGGCACAACATAAAGTCATCTGTCTGCGTTGTCTGCAATGATGATTTCCTTAATCTCAGAAGAACATAGCAGGAACTGCACTTAGACAGAAAGAACAATTATGGCCAGAGGTATAAACAAGTTGAAATGATTTAACCAAATATCCTTAAAGCTTATTCTGAAATTGCAAGAAGTTCTGTAAAAGCATATATCAGCATGTTTGCCATTATGATACTCATACAGATATAGCATATCACTTGAGCTCAATCTTAGGTAAATACTTTGATGTTTCACAACTGCCTCTGTACTCAAAAATCAAGATTATTTTGACATAATTCCTGACTTGCTGAATTTTATACCTATATTTTTAAGGAAAAGAGACTCATAAAAACCCCAAAATGTTAAAAATGTTTTTATGAAATTACAAGGATATTATGACAGTAGTCAGAGCTGTGAACTTTAGATTCAGGAGACTGCTTCATTCCTTCAGTTCCAGGAAGAATACCATGACTAAATAAATAATAAAGGTAGGGGAGGTTTTTTATTTTCCCGATAATTCTCCATTAGAAACAGAGAAACGTAGAAATTTCAGACTTAGAAGATTCAATTTTTAAAGTATGGGGGAAAGAAGACCTTTGAAGAGATTCGGCTGAAGGAGGTAAAATCAGACAAGGAAAAGTTAAGGAATGCCAGGATTAAAATCACTTTGGCAACAATATCTTCTCCCTTTTATATCTGCATACCATGACATGCATTTTAATTACACAGTGACCAACTGCATCTCTCTAGGATCTCTACCTCTCCCATTGCACAGGTACTACAAATTTCCAAGGAAAGGATCATGGGAAAGAGAATGTAATTTTTCTATATTGAAGATGAACTCATGTGCTGTCTATGAATGACATGGAAAAACAAACAGACCATCTTTACCTCTCTTCTCATCTCTCATTAACTAGCGCTCTTCAGCTAGTAATTTAATTGAGCACTTTTAATGGAGGTCAAATGTGATTGATTCAAGCAACAAAATTCTGTTTGGTTTTACTTATGTTATATAGAGAGTGGAATCAAAATGTTATGAGGTTACACTGTGGCATGAGGTTGTCAACAGAGATCAAAGAGCCTGATAGCTCTTTTGACACCAGTAACTATTCACAACATCACTTAGCTAGCTTATTTTTGGAAGGAAGAAGTAAAGTCCTAGAAAAAGGACTCTCTCTGCACAGAGGCACAGAAGTCGTTGCTGTTGGTGTAAGTTCTGAGAAAAAACAGATGCATAGGAAACCTTATGAGATGGATTTGTGGCACCACCAGTGCCTTTTTTACAGAGGTTTGAATACAGAGATTTGCAGGCCCCCTTTTAATTTATAAAAATAGAAAATGGTTTTGGTTTTTCAGCAAGATTAATGAAAAAATCTGTACAATGTGTATCCTGTTCTGGTCTATAACTAAGAACAATTTTTCTGACAGGCCATTCACTGATATGTATGACAAGATATATTTCTATATGGTGGCGTTTTTATATGATATCACCAAACACTTCAAGTGAAAACTTTTATGCTCAGAGATCTGTTCATTTTGAGTGATATTTGAATGACAGAGAAAGAAAGAAAAAAAGGGTTGTGCAGTCCACATCTTTGTTATTTAAACTGTTTTTAAGAACTCTTTTTAACTGCTTATGATGATCAGCATAATAATCATAAAATGATGATGAATGAAGGTGGACAAAAGAGTAGGGCAGATTAACTTTGCCTTTGTATTTCATAGAACACATATTTTGCTGGAAATAACTCATTACTTTCTCATTGGCCAAAATATGTCCAACCATATTTCTTGGAAAGTTATTCCTAATTGCTGTGTTAGAGCAATTGAATGTAATTGTTTAAAGGGAAAGTGTCATACATTATGGCTAAAACTCATCACAAGCTTTAGAATACACTTGGATGTATCCCAAAAATTATTTCCTTTTTATAGCTAGGACACAGACTGAATTCGGATTGAGCACCTTATACGTGCCAAGCAGATAGCTTTGTTCATTAAAAACCTATTTTAATTATTCATGACTTTTAAATAAGCAGAGGTTCTAACAAGAAGTATTACATGAAATTTACACTGCCTGAATAATATCTTCTGTACAAGTTAAAGACTTGGTTAAGCAAACAAGACCTATTACAGCTGCCTTCTGAGGGGAAGAACAGCCCAACAGCTTCCATTTTCATTGAGTTGTCCTATCTTCTTTTTAACCATAATGGAACATATTGCTCCAAAACCAATCAGCAGAAGACAGCCTCACAGAAGTACTACCCTCTATCTAACATTTCACCAAACAGAAAGACTTTCAGTGAGACTCATTTACATATGTTCATGTGACAGAAATATAGAAGAAGAAAACTGTATGGTAATTAGTTCTTCTCATCTGTAATCCCTTCCCAAACTGATTCCCAGTAACATGAATGAGTCTGAGATAAGAGTGGAGGGAAGAGGCTAGAAACAGATTTGCATCAGTGTTTTACTTGAGTAAAACTCAGTAGTTGAGCTTTAACATTCCTTTCAGCTGAGGCATTTTTGTGTCCGTATCCAAGTTAGAAAGACCACAGAAACCCTACCATGCAAGGTGGAATCACAGCAAAATAAAGTCATATTTCTGAAACAGGAATAAATCCTCTAGCAGAGACTGCTGGTTCCAAATATTTTCAGTTTAATGATGTACCCTTCATGTCTATTTGACAGAGGGGAATTTTTAGAAGACAAGTAGATATATTAGCTAAACCCAGAACCAATTCACCCCTGACAGCCTTTGAAGGCTCTCAATATGATGTCTACAGGAAGAGTTTGGTTTGGTATCATCTATCAAGTACCCTTAATCAGTGTAATCTTTCCTGTGTATCAACTGTTCTATTAATTATTTACTCCTGGACATATAAATCCTTCTTAGCACTGCAGTATTAGTACTTCTGATATGATTTAAAACTGAATTGTATAGTTTATAAAACTATGGTTGATGTTTTAAAAGATCTGCTGCACATTTGGGAAAATATTGTACTTCAACACACACAGTTTAGTAGAATGGATGTATGAAGAAATAATAAATCTGTCAGTGAAGGTGATAGCTGTACCAAATTCTCTCAGTGAGTACACACAAACTCTACTTGCTTTATGGACACTCTCCAAGTAAAGAAATGCTGACATCATTATAACTATCTAATAAAATTACATGCATATTGCTTCATCAAAGGCAGCATTTCACTGCACAAATGATGACCTCACTGACTGTAAGGCTGATACATGAAAATCTTTAAAACTTCCCTTTGATTAATAAATGTGTGGGATAATTATTTTAAAATCACATATAATACTCTTTTAGAAGTTAAATCCCTTCTTTACCACCACAGCTGTCATAAATTCTGTCACAAGGTCAGAATTCAGCAAACAAACCTGAGCATTGCCACATAAAGCACAATTCTAAAGCAGTAAAGATCAGAAATAAATATAACACAATGTTTTTATATCATGTTTATGGATTCCTCTCATAATTATTTTTCATGCTTAAGAAAGATAAAATCAGAGATAGATATAACTCCAAACTTCTGGAACCACTGACAGTAATCATATCAGTTATTGTTAGATGTCCTCATAGCATTCATAAGGACCACTACTATCCATCCTGCAATGAGTAGAAGAGATTGAGAATGATACTATAAGAAAGTTATTTGCCAACTTCTACGTAAATCTTACGTAGACTGCATTCGTACTCTCAAACAAACATTAGCACACATGAGCTCAGACTGGGCAAATGTTTTCAGAAATAATGTGATGATTTTTCCCAGCAAATGCTCACAAACACTAACAAAACTGACTTTTGCACAACAAAGATTACTCACTCTTCTTTACGTATTACTTTCTCTCAGTAATCAGGCTATTCATCATCCATTTACTCTCTAAAAAGTTTCAGGTGTTTAAATCAGAAGTAGTAACGATACTGAACGACTTCAGTGCCCAGTCCCAAGATGAATAGTGACAGAGTGCCTACTAATGGGAACATTTTGGGAGTGATCCATAGGAGAAATGGCTTGAGGCACCTAGACTATCAGCAAAAATCATGGCTAGCTCCTAAGTGTTAGCACTCCCATTCAAGTCAGTATGAACCAACACCTTTAGCCACGTACAAAGTAGAGCTGAGGATCCTTGGATATCACCCATGCCAGCCTGCACAGGAGGAAGGCCACAGATGAGTTTACAGCGTGAACAGGTTATGTAAGTGACTGCTTAAACGAAATATCAAGTTATTCTTTCAGGTGCAAATACAATTGTGGTTCTTGTACTATTCAAAAAGAAGGGTTTGTTTCCTGCTAGCAGCCAAGCACCCCATTCTACTTCAGAAGCAGCACCTGAGTTGACCATCCTCAGAGAAAAATCCCTGCTGAGCCCTTCAAAAACAGTGCAGCCAAAGTGAATTTTACACTACAAGAATCTACGAGATACAATATGAAAATTAAATACTCAGGGCTTCCAGACATGCAATATCAAATTACCACGATGACAGATAGAGTGTAATGTCCAAAGATGGATACAACTTCTTTCTTTCTTGGAGGGCCAGATGGGTATATAGGCTGTACATTCACATAACTAGGTTGCATGGAGTGATGCAGGACAAAGGGCTAAGGTGTCTAATGCTACCACCACCCCTCCAGCTTCTCCCATCTTATCTCTCTTTCGGATACCAGATTTGTCCACAAGATGGCAGACAATTTTTCAAAGATGTAAAGGGGACTTGAGGTGGTTGTCTTCCATTTAATGTCCATTGAAGCTTGAGGCCTTATTTGTACCTTTCAAGATGTCACTAAAATTACTTTTGACTGAATTATTGTATTTATACAAAGATAATAAAGTTAATTCTGCTTTGTGCTGTTAGCAATCTGTGTCCTGAACCACATTGCCTGTTTTACATCAATAAACCTTTTGCTATTTAATTTCTCTTTATGAACTCTTCCAAATTGATGAGTTTATTCCCCAAAGCATTATAATGACCCTGGGCACACAACAGAATACATCTGGGATTAGACTTTACATTTGGTTTAGTACATTAGGCTCCTGGCCATTCAAAACTAATTATAAGAGTATTTATATGTCCAATTCAGGTTCGTATTTGTACAATCCATCCACACTTTTACCTGGTAAGTGAAGAGGTATAGGTTACAAAGATTTGCAAAATATAACTTAATTATGAAAAATTTAATCAAGAAATTGTGTTTTCTTATGGCTTGAAGTAATTCCTAAAAAATCTAATTAAAATCTCTTTAATTAGTGCTGGCAAAATTGCTCAAGCATCAAAGGAGATCATATTCCCCACCTCTAGCAGAAATTATAAAATCATTTTGCAATTTATATGCACTATCACATCTGGGGAAAATGTGGCCATTTGACACTTTTCTAAAGATTCTGTACAAAAATGTTCAAAGAAAAACTGTGCATTGGGTCATACTGGCATTGTACTGTGCATGACAAGAATAAAGAAATTGTTTATTCTGGCAAAGCTAGTATTCCGTGATATCAAATGCCATGTCAGTCAGCAATGTTATCTGGAGTGTACGCTGATTCATTACCAAGTAGGTGAGGCAAGGCACTCCATTCTGTCTGAGGTGTATTCTTGTTTATTCATTACACAATAACTTTTGAAAGTTATGTCTGATCACTGTCAGAAATTCAGGGAATGAATGGCTAAATCTGATTCACCACAGTGACAGTCAAATAAACATGAGAGGAGGAACTGTGTGGTCACAAAAGCTGTTTGTCTCTCTGTGACAGTAAAACCTGTGCAGGTATAACTGTCCTTGGAAACATTGGTATGCCTTACTGACGTGCATATAGTAAAGGGCTTGAGCCTCTGCAGTGCAGTAGTCGTGTTCACACAGCCTTTCTTCATATGTGCCACAGAGTAAATAAGTTACTGCTGTTGTGTGTCTCACTCCACAACCCTCTGCCAGCTGTATGCTCCGTGACCAGCACAGCACACTCCATAGGAAGGGTTGCAGCCACCACAGCCTCCAGCCACTTCTCTGAATGTCCTTCCACATCATGGTACAGCCTTCTGCATTCATGGCAGACAGTGAGTAAGATGAAGCCAAACAGCAGGGCCAGCATCTCAGGAACATCCTCTCCTTCTGACAGGAGAAATAGTGTAATTGTGGAGTGGCATGGGCAGGGCCCATGATGTACAGAGAAAAGACAAGAGGGAGCGAGCAGAGAGGGACATAAGGGGAGGAGTAGAAGGAATGGAGTTAGAGTATAACACAGACAAAACAGAAGTGGGACCACAGGGAGTCAAACACCATGTCCCTGGGGTTTGAAGCTGGGAGTCAGGGACCACAGAGATTCCCCAGAACTGAGGAAGAGGATGGTATGAAGACAGGAAATCTCTAAAGGAGGAAAACAAGGGGAGGCAGCAGCTGGAAAGACATGCAAGAAATGCGTGTTGAAGCTGCCTTCAGTAAATTCAGTGAGGTTAGCCAACAGAAGCTATGAACTGTGCAACTCACTGGTGTTTAATGCAAATAACTCTTAGGCCAAAATCACCAACAACTTACAAGTCTCAGTGAGAAGGACCCCAGGTTTTCAAGTTAATCCCACTGCACCATTCCTAGGCTCAGCTGTTCCACTCCTTTCCATACAGCATGGCAGAAAAATGCCAGGCATCCCTCAGCAGTTCTCCATCTCAGCACTGCCATGGATATGCTCATGCTACATAAAAGAAATCAGGAACACAACAAAGATAAATAGATCATAGAATCATAAAATAATTTAGGTAGGAAAAGACTTCTAAGATCATTGAATCCAGCCATTAACCTAGCACTGCCAAGTCCACAACGAAACCATGTCCCTAAGTGCCACATGCAGACAGATAAATACGTACACACATAGTCACACCTGTAATAAATCTCCAGCAAAGATTTCTCCTAGTCCCATGACAAATTATGTGACTCACATTGGCTTCTGCCTTCCTTAGTCAAGAATTAAAGGTATAGGTAAAAGTCTGGGGGCACAGAACTAGCAAGAACATAAGAGATCCAGGTCTGGTTGACTAAAGGTTTCCCCTATAGCACCTTCAGTAATCCAAAACTAAGACCTCCCTGTTCCTTTTGAATGTTCTTTTCTGCCATGATGGAGAGGAAACCTACCACTCCCTGACTAACAAAGTCTTTTCTAACAGTCTCATTTTCTTTCTTTTCTATGTCTTGTTAAGAACCTGAGCATCAGTTCTGCCTCCCTTAGCTCAGCAGGCTCAGTCTTGTTTTGTGAGTACCTCAATTAGCTATTAGTATATTTCTCACATTAACTGCTTCTTTCTGATTATTCTTTGAAAGATCTCAGATGCATAAGAGTAGTTGCAGGGGGATTAAAATAGAGGTTTGAGGGTCATTTGTATAATTGAAATCTGATGCTTTCAGAGTTAGAAGACATTCAAACCACAAGACATTTGCAGTAAATTATGTTGTTACTTATTAGGCAGGTATGCTGGGGGGATCCAACAATGGCCCTCTGCTTAGTCACATACTGGCATTCTTACTGACTGTTACAGTTTTTACTATTATAATGTATGTTAATAATGAGAATAATAATAATATTATCTAAAGCTTGGCAGAGCTCTCAATTAGTACATCTCACAATACTCCCCAGGAACTATTAACTCCTCAATTTGTCAGTGGAACAAATGGCACTAACTAAAGTGCCATTTACTTTCCAATGTGCATAACTGTCTGACACTAATAGGACTGACAACTGCCTTTATCCATGTATGTGACCATAATTACTTATGGTTGTCTGAAGTGCTGCCATAAACTAAGAATCTAAAAATCTCAAATGCTTTTAAATAAGGTACCTGCCAGAAGAATTAGGAGGGACATCTGCATATGAATTCTTTAGAGACATAATTTAGACAGTGAAACGTTTCAGTTTTTCTTTTTTTCCTCTCCTAACTTGCAAATAGAAACTTCCCATTATTATCAGACTACATTCTCATCACATGTTCCTGTTTAAAAACTTCTGCATATAATTAGCCCATGACTGGTGCAAAGCCAGTGTCAGCTCTGGGTTTGGGCATCCATGTACCAGTGCAAACCACTATGCTAATACAGAGCATCAAACACATAGCCATTTTGACAGAGCCAGCCTAGCTCAGAGGATATATACCTTGATTCACCCTAATAAGCTGTGCTAAGAAAAGTAATGAGCTGAAGTATAAGGCCACCTGAATGCAGGTACATAGGTTTGAATTTAGTGAGAACTTTTTGTGTGTTTTGATGTGAGTTAGGATGTTAAGCTACCAAAACGCAGAAAGAATCGCATCCAGTCGATACCGCCTGGGGAGTCTCCCTGCTGTGCTTTTTGCAACCGGACTTGTCTGTCGTGCACTGGCCTTTTCAGCCATCAGCGAGTCTGTAGCAACTGGGGGTAGAGCCCTTCGAAATCTTCGCTCACGAAGCCAAGCCATGAGGATGTTAAGCTACTGAAACAGTTCTGAAAGTCTTATCTCTTGTTCCTTTTATTTTAGGTATGAGCAGGGGATGAAAGGTCATCGGAATGAGTTAGAAGACTTATTTATTTATATGCATTGTAAAATTACCTGCTGGAAGCATGCTGCCAAGCAGAATAATAAATTAGGTGTCGCATTAAAATTTGCAGGATTATCCCTTGACACAGCCCAGGGGAAAGGAAGGCTGGTCCAGGGTAGAGCATGTGATGTACCGTGGCTAGCTGGTGGACTGCAGCATGTGCACCGGGCCCAAGGAGCTGTCATGCAGGGCGATAGAGATCACACACAGCACCAAGGACCAGGGGGGAGTGAACTTTATTAACATGGCAACAGCCCCTTATATAGGGACTGCCACAGAAGACTCCAGAATGGAGGAGGAGTTTTGACAAATATGGTATAGGTAGAAGGGGTGATGTTCATAACATGGAAAAGGAGAGGAGGGAGGAGTTTTCTAACTAGGAGCAACAGGGGAGGGACTTACATTAAACATGGGGATAACAAAACATAATAGCTGGGGGTTTATATGTCCTTTTTAAAGAGAACTTTCTAAGTTATCTTTGAACTGGTTATATAATTCAGTGTCTCTGTTTCCACAACGGTCCTCGGCAATCCCTAATATCTTCATTTTTCTTTTATAATCAAGTAAAACTTTGCCTTTATTATATTATGCTCATATATCACAAGCAATAATTACATTTTTAATTAATGATGGCAAAGTTATACATTGCAGGATTCAGAACAGAGCTGAAGAACTACGCTGTTAGTTGACTTGTATTTAATACTCTAAAAACACACAATGAACATAGGGGTTAAAAAATTTACCCTGGGAATAATGTTTTAAAAATTGTTACACAGGCTACTTGCTCAGTCATTGCAAATGAAAAATGGAAAAAGGCAACACTAGCTCTTTTACAGGGAGACTATCACAATAAACATTCAGTTACATAGGCAAGCTGGACTCAGATGAAGTTGAGCTCCATGACCAGTAATCAAGATGTCTTTTGCTTCTAAAAATGAATAATTTTTACCCCATATAGCTACTTACGGAATTATCTTTAGTCTTGTCTGTAATATTGCATTGGAATATCTGCTCTGAGTTATGAGTCTGTGACATAGTACCAGTGAGTCTTGCGCAGACTCATTACAAGGCCCAAAGTGACAGAGCCTCTGTCTTCACGTCAGAGGAAACATTACCAAAAATTTTTAACAGAAGTTTTTTGAAAACTGCATAGAATCAGACAAAACATGAAGGTGCATACGTGTTCCTTTTGCATACTTTTTATGGACACACTAAGACAGTCAAGGTATTTCTTTCTGCTGTACAATTTTTTAATTGCAAGACCCAGTGTGCCCAGTCTTACAATTAAAATTGTGTGTGATTAAAATTAAAGTGTGACTGTTTTCCCAAATGCCTGTGCTAAAAATTTCCCCCTCAACACCTCCCTTGATTATGCAGAAGTGTTGCATTGACCTGAATGAAAAATCATAAAAGCATCGTTGTAGGAAAGAAATGTAGGAAAAGGTAGTAAATACATCATTTTTTCCTCATGACCATGCTCTGGTTCTTGTTAACAGTAGAGTTGCATACTGAAAATTATGTTTTGGGGGTTTTTAGACTGAAGCAGCCCATTATTAACAGTTCATTCATTCATTTAGCACTGTGGAAACCATAATTCTACTTGTATGAATCACCTCTTTATGTATGCTAAATATGGACAGCAGCTGCATTTAGCAGATTTCATTGCCTCCTCAATGCTCCTGAAGTGTAGAAAAGTGCTGTGTACATTTAGGGCTACAGATGTCTACAGGCTTCTTTTTCTTTATCAGCCAAGGGCAGTTAATCCCTGGAGGAGAGGATGTGCAATGTGTTTTTAGTTTGCTGTCCAAAACATGATTTTCTTTAATTCTCCTTCATTCCTTCCTACAGTAACCAACTGGTTGCCTGTTTCCTATTCTCCAGTGGCTTTGCTATTTTGGGCTGCTTGTCTGAATCTCCTTGAGGAATCCTCTTTCTTCCAGCTAGACTTGAAAAGAGAATTATCAAGTGGGCATGGCTGTCACTCTGTGTAACTAGAGATTACTTTTTCACTTATCATCCTCCTCATGTGTTTCCATACATTGAATTTTTTCAAGATCTCAGCTTCCTCTGTACTTTGAACAAAACCTTCATCTTCTCTCTCTATCCTATTTTTGTCTCCAGTCACGTGGAGACAGAAGTTTGATGTGAGCACACAGCTGTAATGATTACTGAGGGACTGTCTGAGAAAGGAAGAGGTTGAAGATGATGGTTTTTAGCACAAAGAGGCTGTTGATGGCAGAAGTCAGAGATGAGGTCACAAGGGACACACTTCTGCTAAGGAGTGCTTTTGGTAAGAGGACAAGGCAATTCAAGGTGTGATTTTAAGAAATGGAAAAAAAATTACAAAGACTAAGAGAGGAGGAAAACATGGAGGTGAAATCTGCTCCAGGCTGAGAAGGAGACAGTAAGTACAATTCTGTTCCTCAAACATAAGCATTTAGAGCTATTAGAGATACTCTATGGTACTTTAGACACCTCCATGGAACTGGCAACTAAAATACAAAACACAAGTGAGCTTTTCTGGATTTGCAGAGGAAAATTTCCAAGGATGTTTAAAAGGAAAATAGATCTCTATGAGTATTTAATTGAACTATACCTGGTATATGTGGGAATATGTAGGAATTAGGGAGAAAGAAAAACACAAAAAAAGTAATCACAAAAAATAGTTGTAGTGGTTTGACCCTGGCTAGATGCCAGGTACTCACTACAATTGCTCTCTCACTCCCCTCTGCAACTGGACAAGGAAAAGAAAAAGAAACAGTGAAGGATTCATCAGTTGAGATAAGAGCTGGCAGAGGTCACTGACTGATAACCATCATGGGGAAAACAGACTCAAAGTGGGGTTATTAATTGAATTTATTACTAACAGGGTCAGAACAAAAGAATGAGAAGTAAAATAATCTTAAAAACACCTCCCCCACACCCCTCCTTTCTTTCATGTTCTCCCACCTCCCCCCCAGGGGTGCAGGGGGATGGAAATGCGGGTTATGGTCAGTTGTTGTTTCTTCCACTGCTTAAGGAGAGGAGTCCTTCCCCTGCTCCCATGGGGTCCCTCCCACAGGAGACAGTCCTTCA
>VYXB01002616.1:44718-79813 GCA_013397135.1 Pachyramphus minor | reverse complement strand
CCCCCGCTCCCCCAAACAGGACTTCCAAGCCTCCGTCCGTCCGTCTGCCTCGAAGCTCTCTCCGAAGTTACCGCGGGAGCCGGCGGCCGCCCGCGCGGGAGCCGGCGGGAGCACCATAATTTGTGAAATTTCACATAATTTGTGAAATTTTTTACCAAGAGTCACATTTCAAAGAATTGAGTTCCTGAGTGCGTTAAAGTTCTTATAAATCTGTTTATGACTGGTCGCTAAGTAGGGGAGATCCCCATTTCTGAGAAAAAGGCTGACAACTTTTGCCTGGCAGCCCATGGGCATCTTGAGGCACATGAGCCAGTGGGCATGCGGAATATGGCATGAGGTCTGTCGAAGGAGGCATGGGAAAGGTTGGGGACACACAGAACCATCAGAGACCTTGGATTAATGTACTCACTGCCCAGGCAGAGGTTTATTTACAAATGCTTCCTTTCAGCAGCCTGTTAAATTTGGCCATATTCCTGATTCGATGACATCTAAGGCCTATAAACTGTGATGGCTGGTGCCAGCTGATCAAGTGTGTAACCCCAGGAGTCCTCAATGTCCTCAGTGGTGACACTCTGGAGCTCAGCTGGACCATCAGGAGGTCTCCTGAGGCTCGTAGGATTAGGGCAGCACTGCCTGTCAGGGCTGGAAACAGAGTGGCAGCATTTGTAGGGCAGCTGATGCAGCTCAGATTCTTGTGTGAGGATATGGCATAGAGATGCCAACTCACTCTGAAGTTAATCTTTAATTCTGGTCTCTCTTGTGTAAAGAGAATGCATAGAAAAAGACATGATGTCCAGAAAATCTGTCCTCAGTCACAATATTTACAAGTTGGCTGGTGGCTGCCCGTGCCTCCAGGTGCAGTACCCAGCCCATGTTTGCACATACACTCTGCTCATGCACATCAGCCCAGGCAATGCTAAGTGTCATTCCTTTAGTGTGTCAGGTTTCCAACCTGGCTGGTTCAGAATGGCCTTGTGCTGTACAGTCATATGCCAAGAGACAACCAGCAGCCTGGCAGCTCTTATTCAAGACTCCAGCAGAGATCTGGGGAGTCCTGAGAGCATCTTCTGCATCTGCTTGCTGTACATATGTAAGTATAGTGATGGGAGGATTTCCTCGTCTGTATTCCATCCGCATGTACTGTCCCTAGGGTTGCTTTAGACTGCTCTGTCCCCTCTAAAATTAGCATAGCAACCAATTTCTATTTTCTAAAATAAAAATTCTAATTTAAAATTCTTGTTTCATAGAAATGTTTTTAATCCACCTGTGAGGAATATCTCTAACTAAACTTTCGAAGACGGCCAAATAAAGTGAAACAAAGTACTTCATTTTCCACGCTCCGGGTGCACTGGCCTCATGTCATAATCTGACAGCACATCCTCTCATCTTCCTTAAAAGGTGAAATAGTCCTATTCTTGGATTCAATTGGGCCCTTTCACAGCCAGGTCATACCTTCCTTTGCCTTCTAGTGCAGTTCATTGGTTGTCTGAACTGACCTATGAGGTTTTTTCCCTGTCCCAGCCGCATGGTTTCTTGGAAGTGTGCCTTACATGCTTTCTGGTCTGCCTTCGCACTGTAACTATAGGTAACTGCAAGCAACAACAAGTAACTGTAAGCAGCAGTAAATAACTGTAAGCAGACCTGTAAGCAGCAATAAATAACTGCAGGCAGCCTACCAGTTCCTGACCACCAAATGACTCCTCAATTCCCCAAACAAAACGACTTCCAGGCATCTTGACACGAGGCAACTATGGAAATCCCTGCTTGTAATAAAACCGTCTCATTTATTTCCTACACACTTTTTAAAAAAAATTCATTAAATGATATAAATTCAGGAATAGCAGTGCCTGATGTGTTATGATGATAATGGTATATGTAAGCTCTAAAATTCAAACTAAAGTTACCATGGTAGAAAACCTGAATTTTCTTAATGTTCCTGTGTTCTACACTTCTCCCTTAGGAGTATCCCTAACTTTATCAGCTGGACAGTGAAGGATCTATTGCAGACAACAGCTCCCACCTGGCAGCAGGCATCTGTGTTACCTTTTAGATAGGGTAATTATTGGAAATACATCTTCCAGAGAGACTTGGATATGAAAGAAATTTAGGACAAAACCACATTTTATGTAAGAAATGCAAGTTAGTAAAGAGCAAGTTCATAAAATTTTGCTTCAACCCTTCTTCCCAAAATATGACTGATAATCTGCCATAATAACAAAAAGGCAGAATAGAGGCTATACATATAAAATAAGACAAAAGCTGATAATTAAATAAAAATATTGAGCTCCTCTGATCACTGTATAACTCTCTGTAGAGGAAATGTACCATTGAATTTACCTGCTCTTCTAGTAGGTCTATCATAAGTCTATGCTAATTTAGATCCAAAACCAAAAAAAAAAAAGGAAGCTGAGCCTATGGAAGCTGAACAGGAGGACAACTTGGGGATGTCTACACAGATGGACCATCTTCAACTTCTCTCTCCCATGCCCTAGCACTGAACCATGAATGGGTTCAATCCAGGAACCAAACAGCTGTATTTGTAAAATGCAGTGGCATGGGCAGTGGGAACAGACATGGGAATGATGGCCAAGGCTGGATTGGCTTGCACCTTCTGCCACAGATTTCTCTGTTGGGTGACAGCACCATGTTAGCAAAAGTCATGGTGATTAGTCTGGGCTCACCAGTCCACGCAGTGGTGCTCCCCAGAGTGAAAGAAAGAGCTTCTATGCACAGCAGCTCTTTACAGTGCTCCAGCAGAGATGAAGTAGTGTTCCTAAGCCTCACTCCTCTCTCTTTTTTATTAAATGGAGCATATGCACAGACTGTAATTAAATTAATTCATTAGGAAAAGTACTTTCTGTGTCACTAACTTTTCTACAGCCTCTCTCATAAAAGAGGCCTGAAAAGACTGGTACTGAGCAAACAGGCAAAACTAATTAACTTCTCTCACCTTTCAGCCGATCAGCTGTGGCCATCCTCCCTTTTATCTGGCTAGGGGGAATAGGTTTGTGAAAGAGCTTTTCTATAGTTTACCACTGGTCACTGCATGAAACATTATGAGACCTACCACTGCAGAAGGAGCTTATAATTAACTATCTGAAATGTTCAAAAAGCTGTACTAAAGGTCAGAGATGAGGTCTCAGCCCTTATCACATGTTTGAGGAAAATGACCAGCTCACTGACAGATCCCAGCCTCCTGTTAGTAACAGTCTACTCTAGAAGGATTTAACTCTTCATCATTAAAACTATTCTGCATATGGAAATTCAGGTGCAATACTCCAGTGAAACAGTTTGGATAAATGTAGGTTTGCCTTTCCAGTAACCCAGTTGCAGAGCTTCATAAATATTCATGGTAATGTGTGATGCAGCTCCCAGAGCAAGCATCTGCCTCTGAAGAACCTTTTAACATTATTTATTAAAGCAGCTGTGAAAATGGTTACAAACCTGTGTTACAAATAATCTTTTTAAGATAACATAGTTCTCTCCAGGTCAATACTCTTTCACTGGTTATTCTGTGTTATGAAGAAGCACCATACTTCCAAAGCCGACATAGGAGTTCTTTTAACTCTTCAACCCCTGGTTTTTAGACAGAGAAAAGGCAGAAGACATCAGAGGTCACATAGACTACTGTACAGAGGTGTGGACAGGCATTACAGAAAGAACTCATGAGGTAATTAGTGCAGTACCATCTGCAGGGCCTATTCTGCAGACAAGCACTAGAAAGGAAGCAAACTTCAGGGACCCAATGCAAAGGAATAAAGGGGGGAAGATCAGGAGGGGCAGGGAGCACGGAACTGCCTTGAGGGTACTCTCAAGGAAGTTGAAGAACAACTATGTATGACATTTCCCCCACTCTTCAATTAATGATGTAATTAAATGCTCCTGTCTAGTGATCCAGCCTTTATTTTCAAGTTTCTGTGATAAGCACTTTGTTTGGGTTTTTTTCTGCTAGCCTTCCAGTTGAGACTTGAATGGGAAAACTTCCTGCGTACTAAAATGTTGCATACACACTTGCCTGGAAAAAAACAAGCAGAGAAACACTTGGCTTAAGGTGAAGTTGCCCTTCACTAGAGTTCATCTCAAGCACAAACATCAAAGCAGCCACGAGATAAGATTTTGATAAACTTCAGCCCTCACTTCCCCTCCCATGTACACCGATGCCATTCAGCACGAAACCCTGCCATACCCGTTCCTTGCTGTTAGTTCTTGAGTTTTGCTATGATTCCATGGTTCATGGCTTCTTCTGGTAGCTTAGGTGGTACAGTCTTTTTTGGAATAAGCAAGAAGATCAGTGACAAAAGATAATCTGTCTTTAGGAAAAGATTATTCAGTACTGTTTTGACAAATATCAGTTCAGTGCTTGCCATATGTAGCATAAAACTTGCCAGAGAATTGGAGGCCAGCTGTCCAAAGAGGAAATCCACCAGTTTCATGGGAATTTCTTCCTCCAGAGTTACTGCTTTGCAGTGCCTGGTGCTGTGTAGTAGTAGTGTGCCAATAAATCACTGGTTTGAACATATAAGGTAAACAAAGACTTCAGGTTGAAGAGGTCTACAGGGGGCTAAGTTTAGCACAGGAGTCACTTGGGCATTCCCTGATGTTCAGTCTGTAGCCTCCAGAATGTCTTCCACTTGGTTTAGAAACGCTGCTGACAGATAAGCCAATGTGGGAAAAATGGGTTTCTTCCTTTGCACCTAGCCCTTCCATTGTCATGTTCCCTTGGAAATTTTAAAGTCTCTGTCTGGATTGCAGTCTCTCATGTTGCCTGTCATGTCCTTGCCATGCCTTGTTTTGCCCTGTCTGCTGTCAAAGTAACACAGGAATCTTGTCAGTTTTCTCCCCAGACACTGCTAAACTTACAAGTGGACCTGCTGGATCTTCAAAAAATATTCATGTGGACCAGGATCCCCTTTCCAGGGTAATGGAGGAGTACCATGATATTTTAATCAACTATGACTGGATTTGAATGAAATTCTATGGAAAGGCTCTCAAAATCATCTGGTTTTCATAGTGCAACTATGGTTTCCCATCCTCTGCTTCAGATGTGAAAACATGTTCCTTGCAGTCTGAATGTAAACTCAAACTCTATTAAATGCATGTTCTTGAGCACATTGCACTTACCTGTTGGTTTATTAATGCATAACTGGTTTCTTTTGCTCTCACAAGAAGAACCACATCCATTTTTTCTGACTAGCAGATTGACTGATCTTGATTCTTGAGCTTGACAAAACTGTCCAAATTGTTTCTAAATACAGTAATGCACTAGCATTCCATTTGTTCTGCTAATTTGTTTCGCTCAATGTGTTTAGAATGCTTCCAGTGTTAGTGTAGTGCTTAGGGTTCTGTTTGAGGCCTGGAAGTAGAGAAGAACCACCATTTCCAGGTCTCACTGGGAAGTAGCCAGCTATGGAAATCCACTTAACCAGTCCTCATCTTCTCAAAAGCACGAGTATTGACGGCAGGAGCATGAATACATCACGGACAACCAATGTGATTAAGTAATGTATTGTTTATTGAAACACACAGTGCATTTTTTTATACATTTTGTACCCACGTGGGAACAGGAATACAATCCAGAGATTGGATAGCTCAGCTTATCCACGAGTTCATGTTTCATGTGATTGGATCAGGTGCAGAACCAATAACTTGCATCTGGATGTTAACTCCTGACGTAAGTTCTCATAACATGTTGTTATCAATTATAAACTATTTCTTTTCTCACGGAAAGCCTTCTTAGTTGATATTAATTCCATTCTCATGGGAAGCCTAACCAAGTCCACAGTTGTCACTGTAAACTGTATTTCCTTCCCATGGGAAGCCCGAGGCCTTTCTTTACAGCTGGAAATATGGGTTGTTCACTATATAGGTCCATTCTCTTGCAAATATTCCACACATGAGGATAGACCTTACAACTTTAACAAGTTGCTGTCTACGCATACACCAAAGTATGCTTGGCAAAAACATTAATTAAAATATTAAATTCATGTTCTACCTCTTCTCCAGGCAATCCCCTTCACAGTTATGCATATTAGTGAATGGGCTGCAAAACTCAAATACCCTTTGGAAGACAATAATTGTAATCAAACAGTAAATTGCATCTGTTCTTTACATTATTGAGAATGTGACCTCTTCTAAGGAGCAACAGTACTGTAAACTCCCAATAAATCCATTTGACATAAGAAGCAGCAATGAGCTCTCTGACAATGTCTAAGCTGATGAAATCCGGCTGCTTAGCACTTTAGTCAAAGACTGCAATACCTGTGCAAATCCCTTGCATTTGTATTTTGATTTAGCATTGGTTTCTTTCTGTCTGATGCTGGCTTGATTTTAAACATCAAGGACACAAAATTATTTCAGAAAGTCTCAGTCTTTCAAGAAATTGAAACTAGTTTCAGCTTGAAAAAAAAGCTAATGATCAGTATGGGAGGGTCACATAAAAAACATTTACCAACTGAAGCTTTCAGGGCACTTTACTAGGAACAATCATGGTTCTCTCCCTCAATACCAAGTGAAAACAATGTCTAAACCTGTTCCAAACTCAAATTTATCAACATCTGAAACACAGACAGCACAAACTATAAGCACAACAAAACATGTCAGCAGACAACAATGTGAGTAACATACACATTGTTAACTTTCTGCCTACTCTGGTATTTGTATAGTTGTCCACTGATGGCGGCTCCCGTAGTTCTCCATCAGAATTTTTCTCACAAATTATCCATGCTCATGAATCCCTCTGGGCAGGGATACGATACGTGCACTGTAGACTCAGAATAACCCATGCGTTACATCCACTCTAGGGATGCCCCAAACCCAACCATAGCTCTGACCCTACAAAGCATTTTAGCTCAAATAGTTTCATTATCATAACTGGAATCATGGACACATTTCCTATTGAAGAAGCATGTACGGTCTTCACGCAATTGTATTCTGAACATTCAGCACTTTTCAGGAGCAGCAACAGACTGGAAAGAAAAATTAGTGCTGCCATCATTGCTGCCATAAACAAAACTTTCTAATTGATTGATTGGCATTGTTTTGCCTTAATTTAGCCCAAGGACATAGCCCAAATACATCTACCTCTGAGCAGGCAGTCTGAGACTGTCCTCTTGGGACCTAACATTTTGTGGCTACCCAGAGCAGGCAGCCCAGGACTGCCCTCTCAGGACTCAACAGCACTGCTCAGCAATAACAAAAACATTTCTCTTCGGTGGTAATACATCACTGTGTTCAGCACAAATCCAAAACACAGCCCCATATCAGCGACTGTGAAGAAAATTAATTCTATGCCAGTCAAAACCAGCACAATAACATATTGATGTTTCCGCTGTTGCTGAGCAGCCGTTACCGAAAGTCAGAGACTTTTCAGTGTCTCCTGCCATGCCAAGAGAGAAGCTGCACAAAAACCTGGGAGGAAGCATAGCTGGGACAGCTGATCCAAACTGGCCAAGGGGATATTCCACACCACAGAAAAAGAAACTGGGGGAAGTGAGACAGAATGGGCATCGACCAGTGAGTGGTGAGCAATTGTATTGTACACCACTTGTTTTTCTCTGGTTCTATTTTTCCTTTCTTTTAAAAGTTCTTCTTACTGCGTTTTGTTTCAATTATTAAACTTCTCTGATGAACCCAAGAGTTAGGGTTTTTTATTACTTTTTAAAATTCTCCTCCCCATCCCACTGGGGGCAAAGGAGGTGCTGGGGCTAGTGATCAAGCAGCTGTGTGGTACCTCAGCGTCTGGGGTTAGACCACGATGTTTGGGAATTGAAATCAATTTTCAATGCATTACAGTCCTACTTTTAGCAGACATTTCTTGCTTTCTTATGGTTTATAATTTCTAAGTAGTTTAATTAAAAGAAGGAAGACAAAATTTTATTTTGCATTTTTGTCAATTAAAATGTAACCAAACCTAACAAATCCAATTACGGCCTAGCTGGCTCCGCGATAACACACTGAGTTAATTTTATGATAGCTGTATATTGGTTGCCCATAAAGTGTGAGTCAGTGCATCTCTGCCATTCTGAACATGCTAATAAACCCCTTCTTTTACACAGTAACTCTTTTACTGTATTGAAAAGAAAATAACATTTCTTGTTCATCAGTTAGAGGATGTCAAAAGAAATCCCTTCCACTTTCCGAACAGAAAGCTAGATGTTAATCCTACCATGCGCATGTGTGTGTGGGATACAGTGTGTCAGACTGGACTAGGAACAAGTAAAACTGCCACCACTTGACTCAGCACTGACTGTAAAAGGCTTCAGAGGTGGCACAGTGGCAGCTCTCCGCTTAGAGCAAAAAGCTGTTGAAGTCACAGTCTGCAGGATGCACGTAACTGCCCAGTCCTCTTCAAAGTCTCCAAGCTGGCAATGTCAAGAAATGCCATCCTCCCAGACAGCTTTTCTGAGTTGTACCACCCCTTCTACAAATACAGCAGTTACAAAGCAGGTCTACTAAACCAGCTAATTAAAAGCATGTGGTTATCACCCCAACAAGTCTTTACCGACACTTTTCCATTCTGGTAAATATAACATCCTGAGTGATCTAATAGGAAGGAACATAGATATTGGAAAAGGGGAATTTTAGACTGCTATTTTGTACCTCAGCTCTACAAGATTGTGAGCTAAATTATCCAGCTACAGTGAATGACACTGAAGGAAAGGTGTACCTTCAGCAGACTAACCCAAATACCAAGGCTTATGCAACACTTAAGCCACACTGAAGCCACACTTAAGACCTATTTAGAAATCTTCCTGTGGTACACAGACTATCAGAACATGAATGAAAGATTTCATGCAGACAGCAAAAGAAACAGCAGTTACTAAATGATACTGAGAAAGCTACAGATAAGCCGCACAGAGAATATTGAACAAACAAAGCAACAGCATAGGAAATATCAACGTTTAAAAAAAGACAACCAAAAACCTAAAAGGCACTGTAAAAATAAAGTTAAATATAGCAATGGATTAAAACTAAAACCAAACACTTGGATATCTTCAACAGCATCATGACCCAACAAGATTAAAGAAATAGCAGGAACAAAGATCAATACAAACAGCTGACAACTGGTTTAGTGATCAATTCTAGCTATTTATTTTACAACTTTTTTTGGCTAATAATGAATGAACATTTCTCATTGTGCCTATATGATTATTTGGCCCCATCAGCACCCCCTTATCTTAAAAGCATGAAATCAAATTTTAGCCTAATGAGTTATCAAAGTCACTACCAAGTAAACCTGATTCTAATCACAGGGGGGTTTACTAATATCATTCTGAAACATTTAACATGGACTGTAGGGTCTCCTGGTCTTGGCTGGGGAGTGACGTGTAAAAAGAAAACTATTTGTGGCTGAGCATGTGTCCGCTTGAAAAAAGGGCTTAAGACGCATTACTTCCTCCTGAGAAGAGCATAGAGATGTCTTGTGTTTAGTCCATGTTGCCATCTTGTAAATAAAAAGTTGCCTTTCTTCTAAGAGGTCTGGAAGAAAACAAATATATCCAGATTAAAAATGTATTTTGCTCTCCTTTTCTCCATTAAATGGTCAACATGAATACAGAGATACTCTCAAAATGATTACTCATAGTAACTTCCCAATACTCCTGGAATTGAGGTTTTGCAACCTGAATCACTTTGCTGTGATTTCAGCAAAAGGATACTTTTTCATTTATTTATTTATTGTGTATTATTATTTTAGTTCTTCTTTCTAGCGATCAGCTCTGGTCTGAAAAAACAGAACACTGTTAATACACTGAGAATCAACTAAAGAAAATGACTGTACATCAGTTACTTTGGTGTAAGAGAACAGTGCCAGTGAAGACTCATTCTCCAAAGGAAAATGGAGGTTTTTCTCTGTACCATTATTAGTGATAAAGGAGAAGAAAATATTTCAAAGGGCTGAAGTGTCTTTAAAAAGTGGTACTATCACATTGCAACAAATGTTTTCGCTGCTAATCATAGTGAAATGTGTTCCTCTGTTTTAATTAAGGTTTTTTGCCATCTCTCTTTTCTTTTCAGAAATTCATATGGAAGCAGCAGTTCCTAAAGACAGCAAAGAGTATTCTGGCAAGGCGGTCCATTACCCAAATATGCTAGGTTCACGTACCACGGCATCGCCCCCAAATCATATGGCATTTGAACTACCTAGGGGCGTCACTGTAGCAATACCATATTGAGAATGATTCCCCATTTACCAAAATATTTTGCTTTCTGTACCACATTTTCATACAGTCAGTGAGTGTGCATGTGTGTAGACTCCTGCGTCGGTGTCAACAGCCACATTTACTGGAAAGTAACTTTCTGTCATGGGTGTTAAGGAAAATTCCCAGTCTGACCGTTCACAACTCTCTCACAGTGGCACCCCCAAAGCCAGAAGCTTTCACTGCTGGGACCGAAGCCCCTTCGCGGCGGGCGGCTCCAGTGTCACAACGGGTGCCTCGCTTGACACCCATCCCTACAGACCGCCCTCTCACACAGTCCGACCAGATTTCCTTACCGGTTCGACCCCAGGTTGTCCACAACAGAGTCTCATACGTCTCGTCCCATAAAGCAATTTATTCCTCTGCAGTAACACAGAAACAGCTCCAGCTGGTACCTCCGAGTAGGACACTTACACAAGGGACCCCTGGGCGCACGTCTCGGCTCCTGCCCCCTCTCCCTGTTCATCCACCTCGCCGGCGTCATCGGTCTTCACCTCCTTTGATATCCAACAGGTCGGCAATTCCCTGCTCCTACTGGGTTTCGCCGTGTCCACGCACCTGGCTGACGTCACCCCTCGTCGTGCCCTTCTCATCCCGAAGGTTGGCAGTTCACGGCCCTTTATCTCGAGCTCCCACCCAGCGCTCCATCTACATTTCAATCTGTGGCTTGCGAGTCCAGCTACAGGGACCAGACTCATTCAACAATGGATAACGGACGTAGCGGGATGATGTCTGAAGCCCCCCTCCACCCCATTTCCTCCTGTATTAAGCCTTGCTGTTTGTTCCTTTGTCACCCATTCACCCAATCCCAGTAAGAGCCCTCAAGCAGCACTAAAGCCACCGTGACACGCATTTCACGGGACGACTACTTTGTCCGTTAATGCACCGCCCCCCGCGACCGCGCCTGCGCGAGCCCTCTCACCGCCTCCCACCACCGCCGGACCGCGCCTGCGCGGGGTTCCCCGGGTGGGGAGGTGCCGCGGGCAGTGAGTGCTGCATTTGTGCTGCCGCTGCTCCTGCTCCTGCTCCTGCTCCTGCCCCTGCCCCAACTCTGCCCTGCCGCGCCTCTCCCGGCACGCCGGCCGTTCGCTCCGCTGCAGCCGCACAGAGTCGAGGCCGCTGCCGGGAGTTCCACTCCCTTCCTCTCTCCTATCCCTGCTCGGGGCCCGGCACAGCCCGCCGGCTGCTTCGTGCCGTCGCTCTCCCTAGACGCATCCGTGCCCGCATCCCTGTCGCAGGATGAAGAGAATCTTCGGGTTCGGAAGGAAGAGGAAAGGGCAGCCGCCGGCCGGCGGCGCCTCCTTGCCCTCCCCCGCTGGTGCCTACGAGCTCCGGCAGAAGGATCTGGGCAAGCTGCACCGTGCGGCCGCCAGCGGCGACCTAGCCCAGGTGCGGCAGGGACTGAGGAAATACGGCATCGACGGGCGGGACAAGGCGGAGCGGTAAGCGCGGGACCCGCGGGGGGGCCCCGGGAGGTGCACCTACAGCAGCCCTCGGGAGCTCCCCGGCGCCGGGCCGGACCGGCAGCGCCGCGGGGCAGAGCGGGAGGGCGGCCGCTGCAGCCGAGTGCAGCCTGTGGGAATCGGGCTTGTGTTGCCAGGAACTTTGTGAATTCGGCCAAGCATCGAACTGTCGCCTTACCCTTTTTGACCTGGCCTCCTCAGTGCCCTCATTTCCGGAGTCGTATGCCCTGGTCTAGGGGCGTAGAAGTGGAAGAGAGCTGTCAGCCTGGCAAAGGCGGGTTGCAGGAAGAGCCTCACGCCCATTGTCCAGCCACGCTTTGAAGTGGCAAGAAATTGCAAAGTCAAAGTGGGCACCTCTGAGGGTTCAGCGTACAGGTTCAGTAGTTGAGGCGAGAGGGATGCACTGCCTCCACTCAGAGGCACTTAAGTTCCTCGGAAATCAAGGAAAGTTAAGCACTGCAGTTAGGAAGGACTTGTAATACAGAATAAACATGATATTTATTTTTACTGCATGCACAGTTGCCTTTTGTGACTGTGATGTGGGAGCCAAAGCCAGTCTGATTTTAGGTGGCAGTTACTTAGTTGTTTGCACTGAGGCTTTGGCTCAGCTCATCAGTACCTTCGATTGGAGGATCTGGTCAGTGACTTCCAGGAAAAGCTGCTTCTTCTGGCAGGTGCTGTTGTGCGGGTTTTTGAGTCAAGCACAGCAAGTATTTGGCAATTCTGTCTTAAGGAGAAGCTCTGGACTGCAGTATAGTTCCTAGTGATCCAACATAAGGGAATTGGCTGTAGTTTTGGGGTTTTGTGTATGTCAACCCTTTAATACCTTTTCTGAAAATGCTCAGAGTCAAAAGTTTTGTGATATTCTGAAGAGATGCTGGTTTTGGCAGAGTAATGCAGCTTCTTAGGCCGGCTGTCCTGAAGGCTGAACTTGTGGTGGCCAGCTCACTTATTGCCCTCAAACCACCTAGATTTGTAGAAGCACGGAAGAGCACGGTAAATATCCACTTCAGTAATGTGGATTATGTGGCTGAGTGTTGGCAATTAGTATTTCTTTATGCAGTTGGAGATGGGAGATGCGGGAGATGCAGTTTAAGGCGAATTGAATGCATTTTGTGACTTCAGTTGCCTGAGTCAGGGTGCCTAGTGGCATTTATGGAAATAGTCATCAGGTCTTTGGAGGTCCTAGTATGAAATTTGGCTAGTTTTTGTATGTAAGTTCATTCTCTGGACAGCTTTATTTCCTCTAGAAAGGTTTTCTTCCATGTGTCAAGCTATTATCAGTGTTGTAACTGGGGAAAGTAGCACACTGTAAAAAAACAAAACCCAAAACAAATTTCACAAGAGACAAGGCAGTGGATGTACTGTAGAGCACTGCAATGATTTTGGCATGATAATGCTCAGTGCTGAAAAGCTTGCCTGAGAGGAATTCAGTGGACAGAGTATTCCTGTCTGCTGCAGGCCCTGTACACTTTACCAGCTATGAGGGTTACAGGCCTGCCTGCTCCCTCTTAGTGTTTGTGAGTATGATGTGTCGTGTGAACAATCATGAGATGCAGCTGTGTTTCAGAGCTTCATCACGTCTTCCAAGGACTCAAAGGCATGATTGGAAATAGAAGTGAAGAATAGGAAACCTGTCAATCAATGGCTGAAATGCTGAAATGTGCATTGTTCATATGAATATCTGAGTTCCACTCCTTGGGATTTCCAAAAGCAAAATCCTGCACAAGAGACATGGCAAGTCTCATGCCTAAAGGCTCCTTCCATAAAGTGGGTCTCGTAGCTGTTTGGAACAGCATCAATTAGGAGCAGACAGAGGTGGTCTAGCAAAGCCTTCAGTCCTGTTGAAAAAGATAGACAAAACTCAGCACAGGGTTTGAAGCACTGCAGGCGTGATGCTGGCGAGTCATGAATACTGGGTAAAACTCATCACTAAGAGAGATTTACCCTATCAGCTGCCTGTCAAAGTGAACTCTAGAGCTTAGCATTGCGTAGATCTTATGGCTGCTGGGTTGTTGGCTCGTGTTCCTTTGAAAGTGTGTGCCATCAACTTGCTGTTCTCCTGTGACCTCCTGGTTGAGTTGTTTTGTGGCTGCTCAGACATCAGTAGGTCCCTTCTACCCCATGGGTGATCAATGTATGACTGCAGCGGCAGGAGAAGCTGCGTTTGAGCAGGATCCCTGTCGCAGCCCGTGGGAGTGGAGAGGGCAGGTCCACTCCGGGGTAGAGCCCAGGAGGTACCGTGGCAAGCTGGTGGGCTGCGGCAGGGGGTACCAGACCCGAGGAGGCTGTGGCACAAGGCGAGGCGGCAGCACGATAGAGAAGGCACACAGCACAGCCAGGGGTCCAGTGGGAGTGAACCTTTATTAACTGGAGACAGCCCCTTATATAGGGTCTGCCTCAGAACTTTTTGGAACCAGGGTGGAGTAAGGGCAAATATGGAAAGGGTAGGTGGGTTCAGGGCACATATGGTAAGGGTAGGTGGGATCGAGGTCCAAACTTGGAAGGAGAGAGGGGGGGAAAAGGCAGGGTTTGTAACCAGGGCTGAGGGTAGAACAGTGTGGGGGGAACAAACATGTCAGGCATGTAGTAATTGTCCAAAGTCTGTGGGGACCCAGGCCTCAGAGTGAACTTTCTAGCGCTTGTTGGAACTCTTCATGGAGCTGGGCTTCTCTGTCTCCCCAGTGGTCCTCCGCAGATCCCCAGGGGGGTGGCAAAACAGCTTTGGTGTTACTGAAGGTCTCTTATGGAGACAGGCAACTGTGAACACCGATGTTCTCCCAGCCTGTTCCCTGAAGTGGATCTTCTGCCTTGCTCCAAGCAGAGCCATCTCTTTCTGCTTGGCAGACTTAAAGGCTTGGTTGGGGAGGGCAGCAATGAGCCCACAGGTTTTCTGCAGAGTTTCCTGTTTTCAGAGCTGTTAGGGACTTCAGGTTTGTCCTGTTTCCTAGTGCTTGGTGGTAGTAGCTTTTAGATGATCATGGACTCCTTCATTAGAAATTCTGTTTAATAATTCTGATTATCTTCAGATAATCTCAGTCAGCCATTTCTTCAGAGATGAAGGATCCTGCATATTTGCATGGGCATTATTCAAAAATTTATGGTAGTTGCTCTTAGGAGCTCTTCCTTGATGCTTCAGTTTCTTCCATCTGTAACAAGACCATCACAACTCTTGTGTGTTTTTCTTGTCCTCATACTCTTTGCTATGGACGGGGCCCATCAGCTGCCCTCTAACAAGTAGTATCTGCCTTACAAATTGCTGAGTTCCTGTTCACCTGCTATTTTATTTGTGTACCTCCCCCTCTCTGTTCCCACCCAACCAGGAAGATGTTGTTCCTCTGTCTCATTAAGGTACTAAAACATTTGAAAGGTTAGTTGAGCTTCCATGAATACAGAGGACCTACCTACAGCAATGTGGTTCAAAACTAGTGCAGAGTGAAACTTGTGGTTATATCCATTTATCAAAGCCTGAAATTATGCCTGTCTGTGCTAATTTAATTTATTTAACTTTTAGGACACCTCTGCATCTTGCTTGTGCAAGCGGCCATGTGGATGTAGTTACATATCTAGTAGAAAACCAGTGTAAGCTAAATCTTTTTGACAGTGATAACAAATCGCCACTGATGAAGGTATGTGGACTGTATTATGTTCTTGTAAGTGAGGCTTATTGATTATGTCCTAAATTATGTATTTTGCAGGATTCTTTATTTAGACCTGTGTAGAAAAATGCATATTGTGATTGGTGTGGAAGGGCATATGTTAGCTACTCTCTGAAGGTGCTCTTATTTCCTGCTGTTGGGAAGCTGGGGGAGTTGTAACAGAGTTAAAGGTAAATGTTGGAAGTTTTTGCTTTTTTGCTTTGTTTCCAGGCAGTACAGTGCCAGCAAGAAAAATGTGTGGCTATTCTACTAGAGCATGGTGCTGACCCAAATCTGGCAGATGCTGACGGCAACACTGCCCTTCACCTGGCTGTCCTGTCTCCTAATACCACTGTAGCAGGGCTGTTACTTCAGCATAATGCCAATATTAATGCTCAAAATAAGGTAAGTTTTTTGTATTTGTTGAGGAAGTTCTTTCAAAAAGTTGCAGTCGTCTTTAGCAATGTGGTTTTTTTTTTACTTTTAGTTTTAACCATATCCTTTTATATAACTATATCCTTTTAGGAGGGATATACCCCACTTATTCTTGCTGTCGCCGAACATCATGAAGAGATAATGGAGTTTCTCCTTAAAAAAGGAGCCAATGTGCATGCTCGAGATCAGTGTGAAAGGTGAGGGGTTTTCAAAACTCTTTAGTGTTCTTTAGGTTGGATTAATGGGAGGCATAGGAATGATCTCTGAAAAAAAAACCCAGGTAGCCACACAGAAGCTTTTATTTCTGTGTGACTTGTGGAAGTGGTCATACCTCAGTGGCTTCCTGTCATTCCTCAGTGGATGTTTTCTGCAAGATGGCTTTATCTGTGATGGCCTTTCGGGCAGGAAACCTGCCATTAACTAAGCAGCATTGCCTCAATTTGGAAAGCCATCTCCTGCATAGCAGCAGAGTTTGTATGTAATTGTTGTCCATGTGGAAGCTTTGTTTGAAGACTGAACATTTGTTTTGACTCCCTCACCCATTTTATTGTTTCTCATAATACTTAGTGAAAAATGCTTTATCTTTAGTTTTAAATTTTAAAGTAGTGGGGAGAATACTTTTTTGAAGGCAAACAGCAATAAAAATAATTACACTTTCTGCGTAAAACAATCTTCTTCATATCGTATTTTGGCTGTTTCAGAACCCCACTTATGACTGCTGCTTCTGGGGGAGAGGTTAATTTGATAAAAGTTCTTCTTCAGTATGGTGCTGATGTTTCGCACAAAGACAATAACGGATGGACAGCTGAGGATTATGCTGTTATTCATGGATATTCTAGGTAAATTTTAAACTTTATTGTTAGAGTAAATTGACAGTTATGAGTGTGGTTTTTGATCATTTTTGATAACAGCACCAAGGTTTAATGATGTGTTGAGACCTGTGTTGAAACTGTGTTCAGTGATATCTTCATAGAATCATTTAGGTTGGAAAAGGCCTTGTTTCAGGGAGGGTTCGGAGGGATTGCTGAAGTGGAAAACAAAACACTGCTGAAAGCTCAGAAAACTCAATATTTATTACTAGGAAGTGGCCAACAAACAGAGAAACCGAGAGAGATAAAAGAGGAAAAGAAAGATAAGCCCTCAGTAAAACCTCCCACTCACGCAGGCGTTACAAGGTTGTCTTACCAACCCCAGAATGACCAGTATTTCCCCATGGCAGAAACTGCATCCTTGGGGTGTCAGCAGGCCCACAAGGTAACGGGCATCCCCGCTGAGGTAACGTTGTCCTCCATGTGAAGCTTGCCAGCCCCTCCCACAGGTGCTGTGTGCCTTTTATATAATTTAGCTGGTTACGTCTACCTGGGCAGGTGTGGCCAGCACCNAATTAATTTCAGTTTATACAGAGTCTTGTCTTGAAGGACGGAGTGCTCGCTTATCAGGCCTTTTCTCACTGCTTGGCAGGAAACAGAACAAACTTTCACAGGTGGCTGGGCCAAACACAGACCAAAATAGAAAACATCCACATTCCCTGATACAGGCCTCTAAGATGATAATCAAGTGAAAACATCAACCTAACGCTGCCAAGCCCACCATTAAATTATGTTCCTAAGCACCACATCTACAGCATCTTTTAAATACCTGCAAAGCTGGTGACTCAACAGCTTCCCTGGGCAGTCTGTTCCAATGTCTGACAAGCCGTTCATTTAAATAATTTTTCCTAATGCCCAATCTAAACCTCCCTTGGCCCAACTTGGGGCCATTTCCTCTTTGTCTTCTGGTATGTATCATTCCAGTGTCTAATGTTAGTTAGGAAGTTGAGGAAAATTTCTACACAAGTTCTCTGTTTAATTTCAGGATTTTTTGCTAAGCCCATATCTGCCCAATGTAAACTCTAAAAAGTTATCCTACAGTTATCCAGAGGTGGAACTTGTCAGACTGAAATGCATGTAAGCCCTCTCTCCCTGCAGCACTGTTATCCTTACTGGCTTCCACTATAACGACCGAGAGCTACCAACATTTTTTTTCAGAGGAGATATAAGTGATATCCCTTTTGTTAAAATCTTGAGCAGTTTTACTCCTCTTATGCATAGCTTTGTGCCTGTGGTTGTTTCTTCTCTAGGGTGGTTAAATGTGCGTAAAAGCTGAGCTGAAACTAGTGTACCAAGCAGGAGTTAGTAACTTTGTAGATTTGAATATGCATCTGTAGAGTGCATGTGACTGTAGTGAATATTGATGTGTGTTACAGTCATGCAGTAAGTGCATGTGAGTGTATGAATCTGTATGGCTGTGAATATGTGTGGGGTGGATAATAAGTGGCTGTAAACTATTAAATGGTATATGCAAGTATGTGGTTATTTTTTACAAAATATATTTCCTCTCTTTCTCTATGCAGTCTTAGTAAGCAACTGGGAGAATACGCAGACTGGGAGAACACAGAAGTTTCTGCAGGTGGTGCACAGGGCATCACAGTACTTGGCACTCCACACCAGGCAGGAGCTGCTGCCTTTACATTGGGTGCACCTGCTGTGGACAGAGGAGGTAGGATCCTTGACCGTGGAGTAGCTCACGAGGAAAATCACTATGGCCTTTTCTGTAGGGGGTTTGTATTGTTAACTCTTACTGTGTTCACCATTGATTTTAGTGGCAGCATCAGGTGAAGCAGCACAAGTTTTGTGAATGTGCTTATTTGTTGCTAGTTGGAGATGCTTCTTCAGGCTGCAAAAGCATTTGGTTTATGTGCTACATGTCCAATTCTTAAGGTTGTTACCTTCTGTCTGAGTGATTGCCCATGTACATAAGTTTTCCTTGAGAGAGGGGGAGAAAGGCAACAGAAAAGAAAATAGGCAGAAGTGGTTTTGTTTTTCAGGTATGTATGGTATAGCCATAGGTGGCCATTCAGATTGTGAAAATCCAATTTCAAAAGCAGTAGGTTCATCCCGAATAGTTGTTCCTCTTCCTGGAGTTGGGAAGCAACAGAGGAATTAGGAGAAAGATACATCTTGTTGATTCTCATGGAGTCTATGTGTCTTTGTTTTAATATTAGTAGTTCATCTGCACTAAGATCCTTTTAGCATGTCACCCTATTTCTAAGCATCACTTACAATTGTTTCTGTGTAGGTGCTGTAGAGACATATTTAGGGAAAATTACATTGTAAAAGTAACTTTGTTAGCAGTAGCATTGCAGTGTCTGTGTATGCTGTATTGTCTTGGACATAGTTTGATTTACAATAAAAATAAAGCTTTTCTTCCACTTTCAATAACTTTATGAAATAATTTTTTTAAAACTGTTACTTGTGATCCAGAAAAACAATTAAATTGCCTTGTGATCAAAAAATCATTCACTCATTTAGTGAGTTTTAAAAATCTAGCCTATATTTATGAGCTCACAGAGCCCTAGAGGAATCTTAGAAAATTAATATCATAGTATAAATGAAGTAGTTTGTCTTGTACTTTACATCTCAGGCTTTACAAGAGGGAGGTTTTATTCTTTCTGAGTTTTAAAGGGTGTTATATTGGAACTATGTGGCACATGGACAGAAGACAGTGTTCAAATATTCCTTTAAATCCAGTTTGTTACTTCTTTTTTAAATATGTCAAGAAATATAAGCAAAATATGGGATATTTTTCCTCTCTGACTTTTCCTAGATACAGGATTTTAATTAAGAGTCAAACTTTGTTGCTTTGATTTAGGAACAGTTGCTTTGATCTCGTTGGAGATTTCTAAAGTTTCTTGGTAGATTGCAGTAAATTTTTCTTTTTGAAAGGTCTTGGTACAGGTAGTACTTCACACAGTTACTGTCTCTGAGACATTAGTAGCCTATAGGGAACATTTATTGGCTTTAATTTTGTAGTCTTTGGCTTGTATACGCAGAGCACAGGTAGATCCTCTATCAGGAGAGTCCCTTCCTCTGTTAGAGGAAAAGCTGGAATGATCTTGAGAGTACACAGAAACCCATTTTGGAATTAGTTTCTCTTCTTTTGTTCTTCTGTACTATTTTTCTGGGATCATTTTTGAAAATACTCTCCTGTGATGTGCAAGTCAGTATATTTAAGAAGTTAGCTTTTGCTTATTTGAATACTTACCCTTTTTTGTCAGAATGTGCACTTTTTAATTAATCACAGACAGACCTGCAAAAATCTCGAAATGAATGGCCCCGCCCTAGCATATGGAATGACAGACTTCTTAGATTTGAAGTTGGAATTTCTTTGGCAAAAAATAAAAATAATGCAATTTTTCTAGAGGCACGAAGTCAGATTTTTTTTTTAGCTGCTACACTATGCAGTAGTGTGTTGTTCCTTTTGTGTTTCACTGAGTCCCTACAGAAACTGTTGGGTTTCCAGCATAGAACTCTTAGAAAACAAGTGCCTTGGTGTGATTTGTATCTCCCAAGATCAGTAGAAGTTGTCCTGTGTCATCTCTTAAGAAAACTGAGAAATGGAAAAGGGATGAGAAACCATGTTAAGGTCATTTCTTAACTCTTTAAATGTATCTTAGAGTCCTTTTACTACATTCATTCCCTGTGGTAAAATCAGTATAAGCAGGACTCTGCTCTCAATATTTTGAAGAAATTTGGTGTCAAGTAGCTGCAATAACTGAACAACACCATTCATTGCCTTAAAATACAAAATTTTACTAGGTAGGATGGGTAGAACTGGTGCATAGTAATTTATATTCTGAGTTTCTGTTCCACAACACACAGATGTGCACACATATAGACACATATGCATGATACACCAGTCAATTCACCCATTTTGGTCCTGGGGGAACACTGACCTCTTGGCAAGTCTGTGTTCTGGCTGGTGGCGTAGATTCTCTGTGTGAATGGTTCAGTGTGGTCAGATCAATGTAAGCAGGACTCCTGTCTTTAGAGATAGGAGAGGCCTGTGTTTGCATCAGACACCAACACAACTTTTCAGGTGAGCTGGATTAAGGCAACAAGTTACTGGGTTCCTTTTTTAGCAAGGGATAACAAACATGCTAAAACTGTAACTTGAGTGAGCGTAAATGACATAATGGCTCAGAGTTGCATGGTGCTGTGAGTACTAGGAGCCAAGATTTCCTTCAGATTTCTGGATAGTCTATCTCCAAAGTTTAGTTGTTGGCACATACAGATTTTTGGGATGCTTTCAGTAAGGACTTCTGTGTGCTATATGTGTAAAGCACTCTAGAACCATGAGTGAATTGGGTTTGCAGCCTGTGCTAGACAGGGAGTAGTCAAATTGAGGGAAATACTAAAGTTGTCAGAAGAGTAAATTTCTCACAATTTGTTTCGGTATTTCAAAATACTGAAATATGGATGTCTTACATGAAGGAAGTAAATGAAGTTATTGTTTGACACTGTACCTTAAGAGTAGAGTTCTATAGATTGGGATTTCTTTTTTTTCCAGGACTTAAAACTGTAGAATGGGCTGGTAGTCACACTCCCATTGCTGTAGCTGGTTTGATTTACTGCTTATGTTTTCCAAGTTTCTGGGAATTTCAGTTTATTCTGATGTCATTATTTCATCTGTCCTTTCCATGCCTTTTCCTAAATGGATATAGGAATGCAACAATCTCCTAACCAGACATCAAGAACAGGAAAATCAAGGAAAGGTATTTTATACAGTAGCATTTCAAATATGAAATGTGTTGTACTATATACAAATAGTAACACATCTATGATGTTTATTATCCTGGAGGTCCCTATATTGATGGTATTGGTTTTATAAATTGTATTTGAGAGCAGGCTTTGAGTTATTTTTATTTGTTCGCATGTTTTGTATTGGTTCTTCATTACTGAAGTTAACATTGCTTTGTGTCATTAGCGGTAATAAATAATTTTATTTTTACATATGTGCTTCTGTTAGTCTGAAAGGGAAATGGACTTCAAATCAAGTAGAAACAAGCAATCCCCAGAGACTGTTTTTCTAGATTCCATTTCTACAGTAGTCAGAGTTTGTCTGAAAGATAGCTCGTGAACTTTTACTCTCTTGCCTTATAAAGGACCATGTGACCTGGTCTTGATCATTACTTCAAGCTGTCATTGAAAGCAGAAGTTCAGAAAACTGACTCAGCTGTTTTGATGAATTATAAGTACTAATTGAAAATATAACTGAAGTCACCTGTCAAGAGTGATAACTCTACACTGTCTGCCCAACTCTAAGAGACTGATTTTTATTCAGCTTGGGATGTTAGCGGGTAGATTAAACTGCTGGTACTGACTGACATAACAAAAAACTGTTACAGGTAATTAATATTTTTTAAATACTGCAATAGGAAACATTAAAAATTAGACTGTCTTAACTGTTAGCTTGTCCTTGCACTGGAGATTTCAGATTCTGGGTTTTATCTACATGACATATACACTGTAATTCATTGTACAGAAGTCCAGTGCAACCAGTGCAAGTCAGGAGATATATTCATCAAAAGTCCCCCATAAGCCTTGTCTTTAGAACACACAAGATTTGCATACTTGTTTGTGGTTTACTGCTAGTAGAGGAGATGTCTTCAGGCATAATATGCCTTTGTTTTCCGTGGCATGATTCTACACAAGGCCTTAGTTTGGTTATCATTATGCAACTCTTTGGAACGACACCAGTCTCTTATTTATAAGTGACTTCATTTTGTTATGATAGTTAACAAGAATTAGTTATCAAGAACTTGAGGAAATAGCTGCTATATGGAGGTTGTTTCTGTTTTGGGAATTGCAGAACCCTTTTATTTCACCTTAGCTGTTGATAGTTCAGAGGTTTTAGCCTTCTTCAGTCTGGATTCCTGGAGTTCAGGTTTCTTTAGTACATCAGTGATGTGCTAGAGTGCACTCTCATCAAGTTTGCTAATAGCCTTAAGTTGAGAGGATCAGTAGATACACTTCAGGGCAGTGCTGCCTTTCAGAGGCACATACCCTGTCAGGTCTGTCTTACAAATTCAGCAAGGGCAACTGCAAAGGCTGCATGTGGAAAGGAAACCCTGTCGCTACAAAACATGCTGGGACTGCCTGGCTGGAGAGCTGCTTTGCTGAGAAAGTCCAGAGGGTCCTGGCAGAGTGTAAGCTGAGAATGAGCCAGCAGGGTGCCCTGGCAACAGTGTCCTGGGTTGTCTTAAGAGCAGCATAGCCAAGAGATTGAGGAAAGTGATTATCCACTCCTGCTTGGCACTTGCTGGATTGCATCCAGCACCCTGGGTATAATTTGAGCCTCCAATGCAAGAGAGATTGATTGGTCTGTCAACAGTGAGCAAGTTCAGTAGAAGGCCATCAGATTCATCAGGGGCAGGAGTACTTGCCCTGAAGACAGCCTGAGGAAAACAGGATTTTTCAGCCTAGGGAAGAGGTGATTTTGACAGGGACCTAGCAGCAGCTTCTAGTACATATGAGAAGAAGACGAAGCCAGGTGCTTCCCAGTGACAGGAGGAGAGATACAAGAGGTATAAATTGAAATGAGTTTCTAATTGGATGCGGAAACAATGAAGACAGTAAAACAGAGGCATTGTAGTGTCTCCCTCCTTGGAGGTGTTCGAGACCAGACTAGATAAAGCCCTAAACAACCTTACCTGACCTCATAGCTGAGCCTGCTTTGAGAAGGCAGTTGGCTAAGAGACTTCCTCCCTGGCCTGATTTATCCTATCAGCATGGTATAGAATGCCCTGGTTTTGCCCCTTTTGTCTGCTGAATACCCTTTCTGGTGCACTGTAGAGAACTGCTGGTGATTCTTCTACTTGAGAATAAGCTTTAGATCTTGATTATGCTTTTCAATTTTCTTTACTTTTTCAGAATAATCCATAACTTGGTAAAGCAGCAGATACCATAGTATATAGCATAATGTTATACATAATGCTGCTTAAATTAGTAAAATCTCTGCATGTGATGTGTACTCATGTGTAATATGAATACTTTGGAGGTTCTTTTACTTAATGTCTCCCTAAACCACCACTGTTTTGTTCAGTGTTAATTAACATAGCATATTTCTGCTTTGCTTTTTTCTTCTTTTTTTTTTCTTTTAAGTTTAGACATGTTTCTTAAACTTTTAGGTATAAGTGTCCGAAGGGGATATAGCTCTCCCCCCCATCCCTTGCACTCCCTGCATCTTTCTTTCCTTTTTAATTCAGTGTGGTTTGAAAAAGCAGTTTTGTTTTGGAAATGCATTCATTCATTCTTCCTTGTGCTGAGTTGGCTGCCTGAAGCATCATTCTATTACGACTTGTAGAGTTGTCCATATTAAGTGTTTATATGTACTAGTTAATTTTTAATGTGCCCAATCTAATTTCAACTAATGTCAATTAATGTTTGAACAGCAACAGATGACTTTTCCCAAGGAGACTCAATAAGGTGAGACTTCAAAATTACCTAACACTTACCTGAGGAATTATTTGAGAGACACAGTACTCATTTTGCTTTGCTTTTCAAGAACCTCTGAGAAAGAGGGAAGCGATGACAGTTGGCATACCTCTGAGGAAGAGGAACTCGATTTTACCCCCAAGGTATGATGCATTTACAGGAAAAAATGTTCTGAAAAAAATAAGGGACTTGAAGGCAAGTTTTCTTTAGGATTCAGAGGTGCTGCTGTTCCAGCCAATATCGTTTTCTCTTTAGAAACAATCTCTGGCCTGCCAGCATTTTCTTCTGCTGTGAGTTTTTCCTAAAAGACCTGTAGCTGGGGCAGAGCATGCAGTATTTTTGTAGTTCGGAGCAAAAGAGCAGTAGGTGACAAGATAAACAGCCACATAAGTTTATTTGTTCTTGTTCATTTGAGTCACACTTGCAGACCCTAAAAGTTTTTAAGTTACTATTATAACCTGTTTGGTTCTTCTCCATAACCTATTCTGTTCTTCTCCAACCATTGTTATTGTTTTGTGTAAAATTGATGATAGATTCCTAACTGATGAAGAAAAATTACATTTATTTATCAAGATCTACATAAATTCTTCATCACCTGGTTCTCCTTTCCTCCTCAGCACATTCCTCAAGAGTGCTTAATGAATGGATGGCTCATATGGGTCATCTTTTTTCTTCTATGAGATGACATTCTTGCATGTGCTTGCATGTGATCTCACACTGTATGTTTTACCTCTGTTTCTGAATGCTGGGGTTGTATTCTTTTCATCAGTTACAAGCTCTCACACATATTGTTTTTACTAATGATCTGGAGAATTATCAACTTCTGAGTGGTGTCTGAAATTCTGCAGTCATGAGGAACCAGAGTGTGTTGGTTCAACCCACTCTGTAATGCTGGAAGTGCAAATATGTTTAATTTTAACATGATTTCATTATCTTGCACTGATTTAAATGGAAATCATGCATTTTTCTGGCACAACTTTGAAATTTCGGGATATTTTGCTAAGTGTACTTGCAGGGACTAATTTATGCATTAAGTCTAGGGATCTTAACAGTTACTTGAGTGGTGTACATTTGTAAGTAAGCATTCTGGAACTGCTATCTTTAATATAGCTGAATTTTACCTAAGTATTATTAATATAAGAAACAGGTTTTTAGAACTAATATGCATACAAACATAATTTTGGAAGCAGTTTGCAGAAGGGTGCTGGTTTGCTCAGTGTGAAATACTCCCTGAATTGCATACATGAGGAGTGTTTTTGTAGTTAGAAATATAGGATGAACTATCATAAGGACAGTCTAATTATATTTACTGTTGAAGATTTGATGTGAACAAAGGATCTGCTTTTGTTACTGTTAAAAAAATTCTCAAATAAATCTTTATTTACAGAAGCTGCAGAAGCCAAACTTGACACTGCTAATGAATGCTTCACTGCAGTCCAGGAAAAACAGTAAGCTATTTGGAAAAGGTTGCATGATATACCAATATATAAAAGTGGACTTCCTAAGTAGGTTTTGGGGTTTGGTTTTTTTATTTTTGCTATAGTAAATGAGAAAAGTAGCACTTTGAAAACACAACATTTAATAACTCAGATTAAAGTAAGTCATTAAAATGAAGATATTAATCTTCTCTTAAGCCTTTTTCCCCTTGTAAAGCCCATCCTCCATCCTGCCCAACCTTACCAATCTCTGTTTCCAGAGATTCTAGATCTAGTTTCCTAGATGGCTCTTCTCCTGTGCAGTAATCTGATAACATTGTTCTCTGCTTAACTCCTTCTGTTCACATGCGTTTTCCCTTTTCTTGTGCTTTAAGATGATGATGATGGTTCTAGAATTGAAAGTCCTAAGTCACCAAAGAAAAGTCTCAAACAGCAAATCCCATCACATGCAAACCTGAACAAAGGAGTCAGTGAAGAATTGTTTAATCAAGATGTCTCAGCTGCAAGCAACCTGGAGGAAGAAGAAATGGAGGAGGAGGAAGAAGAGGAGGACGAGGAGGAGGAGGAAGATGATGATGAAAATCATAATGGAGATGGTGATGAAGATTATGAGGAGGAAGAGGAGGAGGAGGAGGATGAAGATTTTACTGAAGATGAAGAGGAAGAGGAAGAGCTGGAAGATGAAGAAGCTCAGTCTAGAGAAATACTGGAAGAGGAGCAGGGGGAAGAAACAGAACCTAAAGGCGAAATTAATGGGAAATTAGAGTATTTTAGTAAAGCTAAGTATGAAGAGGAAGCTCACTGTGGAACTGGAGCTTTCTGTGTTGATGATAAAACAAGTAAAAAACATGATGAAAAGGGAGAGGAATCCGTTGATACTCCTGTGTCTTTCATAGCTGGGTATTATGAAAGGTTGCAAGAAAATAAAACATCAGTGTCTCCAACGATCATGAATAATGAAGTATCTTGCAAGTCAGTACCAAAACAAGCTGTCTTTCAAAATCTAAATAATCTGCAAGATACACAGGAAAGCTGGAACAGGAAAAGCATGATTCAGGAGAAGTTTCACAGAAATGCTGACTCCTGTTTTGTAGACTCTGAAATGCCAGACTGGAGAAAAGAGGTACCTCAGCCTCTCTCAGAAAGTTGTGGTCTTAAGGAGAAAAAGTCAAGCTTCAGTGATGACTTTGAAAGTGGTAGTAATTCTTGGTCAGCAGCAAAAAATCCAGGACTTGAAAGCGAAAGACCAAGCTCTGTCATTCTTCAGCATGAGAGTGATGAAGATACTGAAGAAGAGCAATATGAAGGAGCAGGTGATAAAATCTGTGAACCACTGAAAGAAGACAGTGAAAGCTTGTGCTTAAATAGACGTGAAGAAAATTTAAGAGCATTTAATTCGAGCACCAAAGTAAGTATATAGGGTATTTCCTAAGGGTCATATAGGTAAGAAACAAATGGTAAACTGGATTTCTGTTAATATGTGTTCTTCACTTATATGCCTCTTTTGATCATCCATTTTTAATGTTAGATAATGTCTTACTCCTAGCCAAAACAGTTTCTTTATTATAAGAACATGGTTTTGCAGGAAAAAGAATAGGTGGTAGACTCTCTAGAATCAGTTAGAATTTTCTAAGTTCTATGTACAGTTTTTATCTGTGAAGATTTACTGCTATTTAGGAAAATGCATGGTGCGATAGCTGAAAGTGAGGAAACAAAAAGAAATTTGCCTAAGATGGAGAGCAGGAAGCTAGTGATTTTTCTTGGAGCAAAGTAGGGCAAGAAAAGGCATATGTTCCAGAGCGGTGTAACTTAATGAAACTAGAGGTAGACTGACATGAGGAATTGCTGATGGAGGAACAGGAAAGACAATGCTTATTTCTGTTCTTTTCAGCTGCTTTAGTTGATCTCTTTTAGGAGGAATCACCTGAACAGAAAGAAGTAGTTGAGAAACAGGAGAAGGAAGATACTGGTGAAAAGCTACAAACTGCAGTTGCTGAGGATGTGAAAAATTCTGTTTGTAATGATATTTGTGAAGTCCACAATGCTTCAAAAGACAACTCGGGTGAGGAGAAATGAGTTAGTACCTACTGATCGCAATTCTTCCTCTACAAATATTAATGCACAGAAAATTAACTAAAATGGTGATTGACTTCTGAGATAGCAAAATTTTCTCTTGCTTGTGAATCCCATTGGGTATTGGCAGAGAAGAAAAGCAGTTTTTGTTCCTTTTCATTCATTCTTGAAGAACTGAAATTGTAGCACTGTATTCCAACCAATGCTATATGAAGTGTCAGGAAAATATATGCAAGTATTCTTCCCAAGAATGCCGAGGCAGTGGAAGGATTAAAAAAAGAAATATTTATTTCAGATGCAAGGACCGCTTTTTACGATGTTGCACGCATCAGGGCCTCCAGGGGCAAAGATTTATATGATCTGAAGAGAAATCGGAGTATTTAACATCTTTATTGATGATTGAGATGAGGGGATTGAGACCATCATCAGCAAATTTGCTGATGACACCGAGTTGGGAGGGAGTGTTGACCTGCTGGAAGGCAGGAGGACTCTGCAGAGGGATCTGGATAGACTGGAGAGATGGGCTGATTCCAATGGGATGAAGTTCAACAAGGCCAAGTGCCGGGTCCTGCACTTTGGCCACAACAACCCCCTGCAGCACTACAGGCTGGGCACAGAGTGTCTGGAGAGCAGCCAGGCAGAAATGGACTGGGGGTACTAATTGACAGGAAACTGAACATGAGCCAACAGCGTGCCCAGGTGGCCAAGAAGGCCAATGGCATCCTGGCCAGGATCAGGAACAGTGTGGCCAACAGGAGCAGGGGAGTGATACTTCTCCTGTACTCTGCATTGGTGAGGCCACACCTGGAGTATTGTGTTCAGTTCTGGGCCCCTCAGTTCAGGAAAGATATTGAAGTGCTGGGGCGGGTCCAGAGAAGGGCAACAAGACTGGTGAAGGGACTGGAACACAAGACCTATGGGGAGAGGCTGAGGGAGCTGGGGTTGTTTAGTCTGGAGAAGAGGAGGCTTAGAGGTGACCTCATCACTCTCTAGAACTACCTGAAGGGAAGTTATAGGCAGGTGGGGATTGGTCTCTTCTCCCAGGCAGTTAGCAATAGGACAAGGGGGCACAGGCTTAAGCTCTGCCAGGGGAAATTGAGGCTGGATATTAGAAAGAAATTCTTTACAGAGAGAGTGGTCAGGCATTGGAATGGGCTGCCCAGGGAGGTGGTGGATTCACTGTCCCTGTAGGTTTTTAAACTGAGATTAGTGCCATGATCTAGTAAACGGACTGGAGTTGGACCAAGGGTTGGACTTGATGATCTCTGAGGTCTTTTCCAACCCAATCAATTATATGATCCTATGAAAGGCAGTGCCCTGCCCCCTCAGGCTTCTTGTATCTTCTCTCTCTCTCCTCTCTCACCCTCTCTGGCCCAAGGAGGCTTTGTACCTGTCTGCAAACCTGTTACCTCTCGGCATTCCAGAGAGCAAGGCTGAGAACGGCTCTTGCTATGCAGGGGAAGGGAAAGCATTGAAACTGCCTTTGAGAAAGAGTTACCATTCAGGCAGAAAGTCTTCCTAGCAAACAGAGTTCTAACTTTCCGTTACAAATGTTCTGGAAATGTACCTGTTCTTACAGAACCAAGTGCCATGCTGGATTTGTTGCTTTGTTCTTCCTGAATTGATCTGAACAAAATGCACAGGTGAAAAAGAAGAGGAGGGCTAGAGTGTTCTGTGTGTGACACTAGTGGTCTCTTTTCTGGCCAGTACTGTCAGATTGACAAGCTGGGATTGCTCTTGGCTGAAACCTGGGAAAGACTGGAGTCAAGCTGAGAGCACTCTCTTCTGTTCCAGTGCCTCACCTCTTCCAGTTTTAAAAGGTTTCTCCAACGCCGCACTTGTGTGTGCTTGAAAACATTACCAGCGTGGTCAGAGTTGAGCACTTTGGTACTTACCTGAGGTCTGAGTGCAAGAGGGGAAGGCATTGTTTCCACTGTCTGTTTCCAGAGAGTAGCTTGGTGTGGTTAGGTGTTATCAGAGCATGTGTAGCTGGTGATCAAATGCTACACGGGGCCTGCCTGGCAGAACCTGCTGTATTCAAGTGTTATGTCTGTTGTGCCTCTACATATGCAGTTTACCATAAGCATGCATTTTGGCATGATGTAAGTAGTCAGAGTCCAGGGTGGAACTAGCAGTTGCCTCTTCTAGGGTGGGTGCCCTCACTGGTCTCCAGCTCCTTCCCCTGTCTTTGTGTATATGTATCAACACAAGCAAATCCTGAATCTGTTTTACCTGATGGAATATCTTAAAACAGAGAAATAAGACAGTACAGTCTGACCAGGAACCCACTGAGACTGAACGTTACAATCATCTCACTAGAGAGGAGGTTTTAATTTTAACACCCTGAGATAGAAATGGCTTTTGGGTAAGTGTTTGAGCTGTGAGCCTCTACTCTGTTTTTAAAAGGCAATTCTTAGGTGTCTAGCTTCTGGGAAAGTGCAGTGTAACTCTGTCAAGGAACATCTTTCCTGGTAGTTCTACAAAAGAAACCTTGTTTCTTGGTGACTTCAGTGATGTTAGTTTGAGGATGGTTTGGTTAGTGTTTTTATGCTACCCCCTGTACAGTGGAAATTCATAGTAAATGCCAAATTCTGGAGCTCTAGACTGCAGAAAGTTGAACTAAACTCTGTACACAACAGGACTGCAGCATACTGGAGTCTCATTCTGAATGTTACTCAAATGAGTTGGATATTGCCTGTAGCTGTGTCAGTTGTTGTGCATAGTCATCTTCTGCTGGAAAGGAAGGAAAAGGAACTGGCTGTGTAAGGGGCATACCATGATGTGTCTGTGTGTGAAGAAACCCTTTATTATGTGAAAAGGGGAGATTTCCTCAACTCTTTGTGTGGGGAGATTTCCTCAACCCTCAGTGATTGTTTGTCTGTCAGTGCCCCAGGAAAGCTGAGACCCTTGTGCCCAACCTTGTCCTGTTATGGGGACCCATCACCAAACAGTCCTTCTGGATCGGAGGGTGATTCAACTGCCCATTTCAGGGGGCTGAGCCCACAGCATAAGGGAGACCCCTCAGTGGGTCTTCCCAGTTTATTCAAGTGTCTTACCTGCTGCCAGCAGCTGCCAGCACCTCTGAAGGACTCACTTGAACAGTTTACAGAATAACACTCTTTATTAATGCAAAACTGTGGCTGGTTAAGGTTCAAGGATTGCTGGTGATAGTATCTGACTGCAGAGATGCTTTTAAAGCTCTAATCCCAGTAGAAGTATTCAGCGCACATACAGTACAGTTTTTACCCAACAGGCTCCCTACAGGTTCAGCCCATCAGCTGATCCCAGCAGTTACGATGGAGTCTTCCCTAACTTTTCCTCCATTCTCAACTTACTTTTATACTATTGCTTTGTGTTTAGGTGGAGCTTGAGTGACTTTAGTCCTAAATACCTTTGTTACTGATTGGTGCAAAATTTTCTTGCTTTGCTTTTAAAGATACAGTGAAAAAAATACAGAGCACATGCCCAGGGGGGAGTGGTCATACTTTGGGCATCATAACTTTGGGATGGAGGTGTGTGTTAATATTATAATTAGGCTTTTATGAACCAGGTTCATCTGAGGAGAGAGATTTTGCCACAGTTGTTGGCTCAGCAGCAGGACATCTTCTCCTGTCTTCCTTGGTGGGCAGGTGTTCTGGGGGTTATCAACTGCAAAGTGCCACTGAGTTCCCCTCCCTGCAGGGATTTCCACGGTCTGGCCATGGTGTCTCCACCCCACACTCTATTCCATTCCTTTTAGCAGGTGGCTGCGGTTCTGTGGGGAATCATCATGAAACATGCCAACTGCATTCCATCCAGGGAGCAGCAGTTCCATTTTACCCTATAATTTCTGGACCATTATAACTTCTGTGAGGATGTGAATATAACTTCTCAGTTTCCTCTAATTTTTACCGCCAACCATCTTCCCACACCCTTGAATAAAGCACTTCTTAGTTTGTCCTCAGCAATAGAACCTGTATCTTTTGGATGCAAGGCTTGACTGATAGGGAAAAGCAGAGTGGAAATATAAGCACTCAAGCATCTCACTTCTTACTTGATTTGTAGGTGCCCTGCCAGCAGTGGGAGCAGAGCAAGAGGAAGATGCTGAATCTCCCTGGGATTCTGAGGTACTTTGGGTGAAGGAAACAGATGTTGCCACTGCAGGGGGTAGGAGTAAGATCCAGAAGCATTTAAGAGCTTGCTTTTGTCTTGGCCTCTACTTTTTCCATGCGTTTGTAACTGGGGACCCTTTAGATATTTCTGTTCTAGGCCAGCTCTTCAGTTAGGATTGGGGTGAAGTTAGTTCAAGCCAGCGGCTTGGGTCTCATAGCAACAGGCCTCTGAGTTCAGTTTCTAGTATAATATTGAAGTAGTGAACTTCCTTGTTGCTTAAAATACTCTGACCTTTTCCCAGAGACTGGCAGGATTGATGCTTTTTCACCATACAGCTCTAGTCTTCTGACCTGATGATCAGTTGCCTCTGCAGTCTACAACCTAGACAGTTACCTGCCTCTGAATAGATCCTCTCTACCTTTTGTAGTGTACTCTGGCCCTTTTTGAAAGTTATGTTCAACAGAGACACCACACATGCTGGCTGTGTTTTCCTTTTTAGTTCTTTCTGTCTGTGGTAATGAGCAGGATCTGTAGCTACCCCACTCTGGCTTTTCTTATGAGGAAAACTGAACTCTTTCCATGCCTTTCTTAAAATTACAAGACTAAAATGTTATTATTTTTAAGGTAGCTGTAACCTTTGCCTTGCTAGTCTTTGACCAGGCCAGATGACCCTGGTTATTGAGAATAACACTGTGTTCGCTCACTAGTGCAGGATACATGCCTAGGGAACATCAGCACAAACTTGACTGTCAGGTACAACTTCAGTGCAAATATTGGATCACTGCAGACGTGCAGCTATTGGTTTACAGTCTGCATCTTGAGTTACCACATTAGTTCTGTTCTGGTAGTTGTCCCGTTTGTCAGTCTGACAGAATAGTTGAGATGAGTTGTGAAGTTTTTGCCTAAGATCTGGAAGCAGACACAATTGCTGTGATTTTTCCAGTATACTGTGTCTTGATGCATCCTTTCCAAGGGTACAATAAAAGGTTTTTGTATCTCTAATATATTTGATACTATGCTACGCAAATTGACTTAAGCAGGAGCTTTTTGCGTAGAAATGATTGAAAATGCATTTGTACCAACTCTCATTCATGTGTTTTGGGTTACACAGGCAGATTCTCAAAGTCTGAGAAAAGTATCATCCAGTGTGTTGCTCCCAGCTGCAGAGAGACACAGAGTATGCTCCCATATTGTTTCAGTGGAACACAACAATGGTAACTTCCTGGTAGCCTAGTGTTCGTCTGCAAGCTTTTATAGGCTGAAGTGAACTTGTATGAGTGTCTGCCTTAGAAGTGCTGTCATGATGTGGGTGTGAGCTATACCAGTGAAATGCTTACTGTTAACTAATCCCTTATCACAGCGCTTGCTGACCAGTTTGCAAAGGAAGTTGTTTGCATTATGAGCATTATTTGGACCTGTCTCTAGTTTTTGGTTCAGATTCTTGTTGCATAGTGATGAAAGTGTATGTGGTTTAGGATTGACCCTTTCTGAACATTTAACTTTCTTGGAAATATAACTTGCAGAAGACAGCTGTGATCTAGCTAAACATGTTTTTTTTCTCCTAGCTCACATTTTGATAGGTTTTTATTGTGCTGTGCGTAGGGTCTAAAATAGAACTAAAAGTTCAGGTTTTGTTGCGAGGATTTCTGCCTGTAGTTTGTGACACTGTCTCCTGAGCATCTTGAGCAAAACATTATGAGCTCCCAGGAGATTGAAATATAGTTGTTAAGTATTTGTTGTGGAAGTCTGCTTTGCATGATTCTACTAAGACATCAGTGTGAAAAGAGTGTAAAAGGTGATTATGGTAATCTTGCTAAAGTCTTTCCGTCCTGCTAGATGACCAGGTTTAGTGAAATCAAATGCTGCTTTTTAATGTTACTTTGGGTTTTTTGAAAATATAAAATTTTTACCATGGAACCATGATTAGTAACATTTCATACACTTATTTCAGGAGAAGACTCAAACTGTAAGATGATTAGCATAGAGGATTTGAGAAATATAGGTGGGATAGTAGATTCTGTGGGTTTGGAAGTTATTCAGTATTGGGCAAAATTAAAAAAAAATAATATTTGGAACTGTGCTATAAATGTAGATTAAAAATAAACAACATTTGTTTCTATTGTTCCCTTGCAAGCTAAACCACAACAATCTGATGAGGACTACCTTAATTTTACCATGTTATACATACATGAAATTTCTGTGTCTGCACCCATGCTTTCAATGGAAAGGAAGATGCTCATCAATATTAAGACTTGTAGAATAATCACAGTCATAATGCTGTTTTATGATCATTCATTACAGCAGACCAGCTTTGGCTTTTGAAATAATCATTTTAGAAAGCAGGATTTATTTCCTCAAAAAGACTAAATATTTTGATCTTGTTCTGTTAACAAGCATGACCTTATTGTTTCACATAAATTGTCTTAGCTCTGTGATAATGATTTTTTAAATCCAAGGTGCATGATGGGAAGTATGCATTGTTCTTTTCTTCTATACTAATGCAAGTGCTGCATGATGAGGTAAATTGAATGTTAGGTATTGTAATCTTGAAATTATGCTTGTGACTTGTTTCTTCTTAGTTGTAGAAACTACTGATGCTGAATGGAGTAAAAGATACCCAAAATTAAATAACGTTTTCCAAAACATTTTTCACCTCCAGGTCTTTTTGAGAAACCCAACAATTCACAGGTGAGTATTTTTTCATATCAGACTAACTACTTGTTCTGCTTATTAAATAGTATGTAGTTACTTTGAATTTCGTGTTCTATCATTGAATTGTCTTTCATAGCTGAAGACTCCCAAATCTGCTTTGGAAATGAATGAAACCTCTCCTAAAAACAGACAGCAGAAATCAGGTAATGTTCTCTTCAAGTAGTTTTGGGGTTAGCTTCGTAATTTTTTAGGAGTATTTAGTAAGACATCTGTTTTGTGTTTGGCAGATCTGTTGCAGGAATTTGGTTTAGAAGACACTGAGGACATTGAAGGTATCATAACAGTCTCTTTGTAGTGTTCTTTTATGGATAGACAAAGCCTTTGACACTGTCTCCCATAATATACTCCTGAAAAAGCTGGCAGTCCATGGCTTGGACAGGGGCACTCTCTGCTGGGTTAGGAACTGGGCTGGAGGGCCAGGCCCAGAGAGTGCTGGGGAACGGGGCTGCATCCAGCTGGCAGCCGGTCACTAGTGGTGTCCCCCAGGGATCAGTGCTGGGACCAGTCCTGTTTAATATCTTTATTGATGATTTAGATGAGGGGATTGAGACCATCATCAGCAAATTTGCTGATGACACCAAGTTGGGAGGGAATGTTGACCTGCTGGAAGGCAGGAGGGCTCTGCTGAGGGATCTGGATAGACTGGAGAGATGGGCTGATTCCAGTGGGATGAAGTTCAACAAGGCCAAGTGCCGGGTCCTGCACTTTGGCCACAACAACCCCCTGCAGAGCTAC
>VYXB01002616.1:0-44362 GCA_013397135.1 Pachyramphus minor | reverse complement strand
CTGCCCAGGGAGGTGGTGGATTCACTGTCCCTGGAGGTTTTTAAACTGAGATTGGACATGGCACTGAGTGCCACGATCTAGTAAACGGACTGGAGTTGGACCGAGGGTTGGACTTGATGATCTCTGAGGTCTTTTCCAACCCAATCAATTCTATGATTCTGTGATTCTGTGACACATTGTACTGGCAATTTTTTTCCTGATATTAAGTTAATGTTTCTAGCAGAGTGTTCTAGAAGCAGAAGGTCTATTGAAATACGCACCTGTATATGTGTTTGGTCCCTCCTGTAGTCTGCCATTCAACACTAAATACCCTTTGTGACATAGGCTTCCTCCAGCATACATACTGTCACGTCCCCTTTTCAGGCAGTCCTGAGATTTGCTTTCCTTCCAATTTGCGTACTGTTCTTTAGTATTACAAGCACTGAAAGCAGGTTGTAGCCAGGTGGGTGTTGGTCTCTTCTCCCAGGCAGCTAGCAATAGGACAAGGGATGAAGTCTTTAGCTGTACCAGGGGAGGTTTAGGTTAGACTTTAGGAAGAAGTTCTTTGTAGCAAGAGTGATTGGACATGGTGGTGAAGTCACCATCTCTGGAGATGTTTAAGAAAAGATTGGATGTGGCACTTAGTGCTGTGGTCTAGTTGACAACGTGGCCATAGGTTGGACTCGATGATCTCAGAGGTCTTTTCCAATCTGGTTGATTCTGTGATTCTGAAAGACTGCCTCTCCACAGCTCATTTCAGGTCAGCTTTTTTTTCCTGTGTGTCTTTAATCATTTGTCATGTTGGGTTTTACCCATGTGTTGTCTTGAAGATCAGATATTGAAAAGTCCATGTGAAAATTTCTTTCAAAAGTTTATGTTTGGAGTTGAACTTAAGCAATTTAAATTACTTCAGCAAAGCATCACCATTCCTGAAGCAAAAATATTTCTAACTCTAAAATGGCTAAGTGGTATGATTCACAAGTTTATTTAATAAATATGGGAAATAGGTACAGTATCTTGCACAATTAAATGTTGAATGAGATGAGATTTCCCATTCTATTCACTTTGTTTCTGAATTACAATAATGACTTCTTAAAATCTATTTTTAGGCCAAATTAAGTAATAGTATTCTCATGTTTTGGGTCCAGGAGCGTAGCTGCTTTGCACTTTAATCTGGGAAAAGTAATTTTGTAAAACAATTTATGAGAAGGGAAATGTCAGAAGACAGCAGAGAGGTAAAGGCTAATTGGAAAAAACACTAAAAGTCATCTTTTGATGTCAACTAGAGAACAGGCAGAGTAAAAGGTGGGGGATTTGCATCTTTTGTATGCACAGTGATTTGTGTTAGGCACAAAGCCAGATTCAGTTAACCCCACTGCAGGTATCGCTGAAGAAAAATCCATGCTGGTAATAAATGACTGGCAAAAATACTGGTTAATTTACTTGGTGGGGGAGGGTTTAATATTTTTTTTATGGCAGATTCTTCAGAAGTTTCAGACCAGTGTTCTACCAGTGTTTTAATTGAAAAAATTCTCCCCATGCTAAAAGTGAAAAAATCCTAACAATTAAGAGTTATCCCTCTTGCAAACACAGTTGCCAGTAATTCAGAAAATAAACTCTTGAATCACTGCTCCAAGAAGAGATGAACTTTCATTTTGAACAGCTAATGAGAGAAGTTCTTATTTCTTTCCAGTTTGTTTCTGAATTATTTTTGCGATTACCGACACAGTCAGAACTGGAATTTTGAAGATGGAATTACATTGTTACCTTTTGTGTTTCCTGCCTTTTTCCTTTTTCTGTGCCCATTATAGAGAAATTCCAAGACTGATTAAGCCCTTATAGGCTCCAAAGACCCTGAAATCTCATCTGAAGCGTGAGATTTCAGACTCAAATAACTGCTACTGAAGACTTTACTGATGAGTAAGACTAATTAATTCTTTTGATTATAGCAGTCTTGCTAGTGATAATTTATGACACTCACTACAGTAAATTCTGTGGTGCTGTCTACAAATGCTCCCTGTCCACCAGCAAGTGGATGTGTTACTTTGTGTTAAGATTTGTCTCACAGATATGATACAAGAAGCACTCTAGGTGTAAATAAGTAGAATTAGGACATACTGTTTATCAAAATACTTGTTTTCTCACTGTAGCTGAGTACTCAGGATCTACCTTTCATATGTCATCATCAGCTGAAAAAGAAGATGTCGAGGCCCTTGAAAACTATGGGCTGTGGGTACGTAACACCAAGTATTTTGAATTAGAGTCTGAATCAGTAAATTGTATTATACACTAATGTAAAGAAAACTTACCAATCCATGAATAATTCTGAAGGGAAAGTCCTGTAGAAATTAGAGCCTGAAGTAAAGTGGGATGCAGTCATCTTATGGTGGGGAAAAATCCTTATAATTATGTTGGATACTTGCTGTTACACTAATTTGTTTCCAGCTGGTTTGCCTAAATTTTGTTCAGTGTTTTTCCTTTTGCGTGGTGCTGAGAAACAGTGCCGTGAAATTCATTTTTTTCCCTATGGAAAAGGCACATTCAAGTAAACAGGGAGATTTGTATATAATGTGTTGATCTGTTTGATTAAACATGCCAGGTAAAAGACAGATGAAATTAAAAAATTTAAATTTTGTGACTTTCTTGATGCTTTCTCTACCTCTGCAAAGTACGTGCTTATTTGACCATGTTAGTAAGTATTTGAGAAAGGTGTTTTTCAGAGGGCATTCTAGAGAGGAATAAGGCAGCTTGGAATGGAATTTAAAATTTCTGCATCTTGGCTGAAGAAACAGGCCTCTCCTTAGCCAATTCGCTGTGTGGTGGACAGTATAAAGCTTGTCACATTGATTAACAGTGTATTAGCTTCACCAGCTAACACACTGCCAGACAGCAGAAAATAATGGAGGATGGAGGAAAAGAAAATGTTGGCAATTACAAAGAAAAAATTGGTATTAAAGCAATAAAACATGAAAAAATAAATTGCTTTCCAACAAAGGCCCCGAGTTACAGAAAGCAGGCAGGCTTAAAGGTAAAAGTAACCCTAATGTCCAGTCAAGTCTAATCCAGAAAAACTGTTGCCTCTAAAGTAAGTCCTTCTGTTTTTAAGAAAGAGATGATTCAGTGAACCATTAATTTAGTATCTCTTGCTTTGTATTATAAAAATTGTTTCAAAAATATCTTGATTCTATTATTTCTATTATAGGATGAGTTTGCAACAGAAATTACTTAGATTAACTTCTTTTTTCTTGGTAATCTTTTTGTCTGTACCTGTTTACTTAAGGATAAATATGTTTTAGAAACTACCAACTTGATAGAAAAAAGAACACATGAAAATCAGACTGACAAAGCAGAAATTTCACATCAGGAAGCCCTAGCAGAAAATGAGGAATCGCACAGTGCTGATAAGGAGTTAAGTCTGAAACCTTGGGAAGAAAGATATGAAAAACTGTGGATTGAAAAGGAGAAAAGGGAATTGAAAACAAATTTTAGAAACATTACAGCAGAGCTGAAGCAGTTGTTTGGTGAAAATGAAACTGGGAAAACTGCTTCCCATGTGAAAGAAATACCAGAAGATGGCTTTGGTGAAAAATTGAAGAGTTCTTGCATTATTTCATCTCCTGTGAAAGAATCAAGCAATAAGTTAGAAAGCAAAGGTGAATTTGGAGATATTAAACTTATCCTAGATGGAAAAGTACCCCAAACAAAAATTGTAATTCCAAGTCTTGGTATGCTTCCCAATGACAATAGCTTAAAGGCAAATGTGGAAGATACCTGGAATAGAGATGAAGAAGGTGGCACTAACAATATGGATAACAGAAAGGTGTCTCTGGCAAAAGGAGAGAAAAAGAGAATGCCTACTATGAAACCAGAAGAGAATGATAATGGAAGTAGTGAAAATGCAGAGGAAGGTCCTGCTTACTCCCTCAGACATAGCTTAAAATCAAGTATTTTGGGTGACATTTCTAATACTCTTCCTAAAATAAGAGCTGTTTCTACAAGTGATGAAAACGCAGTTTTTGTAACAGAAAGGAAACTTGAAAAATACTCTGGATTTAATGATGATGTTCCCAGGGACTGCCTTATCAACAATAATAATATAGGAGGAACAGAAATTGAAAGTCTCTTTGCAAATGCTCAGCAATCTTGTGGCATGCTGGAAAGGAATCTTGATGAAGAACTAAAACAAGATATGGAAAGATTTAAGAGTAAGGTAGGAATGCTGCAAATAGTATTCCTGGCTTTGGAGAAAGAGAAGGTACAGCTGCAAAAAGAGGTAGTTCACCTGCTACTCCTTATTCTTAAGGCTCTCTCCATATCAATGGTCCTGTTCACTTTAGCTATTCATCATTAAGTGAAGATGCTTTGTGCCAATTGGTTGTTGTTTTAATGGAAATACAATACTTACGAATAAAGAGAGCAGCAGAGTTGCCTTTTTCCCCCTTTTTGGAAAACACAGAATGCATTATTTTTCCAGTTTAACAGTAGGTGGCACTCAGTTCCAGTGTAAGTAGTTATCACTTAATTGACATAAAAAGAAGTGCACACAATTAAACTAGTTCTGATTCTGACACAAAGAATGAAAATAGCTTCTGAACAGGGTCTTGACCAGTCTTTCCATTTGCTGTGATTTCTGCATGATGTGTCTTCATTGCCCTTCACTGAAATTCCTGTTTGCTGTGAAACTATTTCTGCTTGTGAGTTTGGAATCTTCTCCCGTGCCACGCTACCCACTCACTCCCCATGGAGGAAGCAGTAACCAAGCACACTTCCACTTGATTTTTTTTGTTGTTGTTTTTACAACCAACACTGTGCAATCCTTCTGACTCTTTAATCCATCAGTAATGCTTTCACTTCTCTGTTGTTTTCTTTCCAAGGACTGCGTTTCTGTTCTATCATAGAATCATAGGTGAATTTGAAGTACTTTCAATGACAATACACTTTGTAATGTAATTTTGTGAAATTACTTTTCTATATTATTTCTTTTTTCATTTTATGTTTTTTCAGAAGTAAACACTGAATTATTCAATCTTGGATATTTTGTTTCTCTTTTCTGGAAATACTGAGAAATACATGAAACTTACCTTTCTTTTTGTAGGTTGAGAAGGAAAAAAGCAAACAAAGATGTTTGAAAATGCAGAATGTGGCAAAACAGGAAGATGTTTCTAAATTAAGTACACCACCAGGCAACATTACTAATAAGGAAATAAAAGAAAATCTTACTCCAAGGAAGAATGGCTGTCTGAAAATGGAGAATGAAAACAGTACAGAAGAAAAGGACAAAAAGAACTTTTCACCCGAGGAGAGGTCAAAATTTGTTAAAATGCCACTGAAAGGGTAAACTGAAGATATGATCTCTAATGCTTATTTGTAGCATTACTCAAGTATCTGTTAGGTTTTCTAATACTTTACTAGTTGAAGTAGTGTCCTTAGTACTGAAAGCCATACTGAGGAGTCCACTGAGTCACAAACATTCAAGAAATGTACTTAAAAAAAAACCCAAAACCTGAGCTCATAATCAAGGTTCAAATTTATTATTGTCTACTTAAAAAAACCCAAAAACCAAAAAACACACACCCCCCAAAAAAAAAACAAAAACAAAAAACACACCCCCCCCCACTTTTTTGTTTTACAGGAAATTCCTGTAAATTTCCTTATAATATTGAGGCAAAATGAGCCATCAAAACAAGAGTCAAATACTGAAAAAAACAGTTATTTTTGTAGGGAACAACCATCCAGAAAAGCCAAGTAGGAACTTGGAGTTTATTTTGCTGTCTCCCTTTCCTAGGTGATTTTAAGTGATCTGCATGCAGGTGGTGTTTTCAATAAGTTCAGATGCTCTTTGTCAGGAAAAGGGAAAAGATGATATTACCAAACCAATCTCAAAAATTTGAAGGAAGCACAGATATTTTTAGGTAATCCTAAGCAGGAGTGTTTTCTTCTCTGTGCTTCAAAGGAATCTCTGCTTTTGATACTCTTTTAATAGGGATATAAGATATATTTCAGCTATCCTGAATCTAGTTCAATTTGTACATTTCTGCCTCATTCCTAAATGGTTTCCTAAATGCTTTTAAATACTGTACAATCTTTGGAGTTAAGTCTGTGTTTTGTCAGAGATATTTTTTTGTCTCTGTTGTTTCTGGACATCATCTTAAATATGTTTGTTTCACAGAAATATTTTCTGTAAAAGTTTCTCAACTGGTGATTTTTTTTTTTCTGTTTAATGCAGTGAATTTGCCCTGAATCCCAAAGTTGCAAAGAAGAATCAAAGACAGACTTTGAAGCAGACAGCTAATCAGCAGATGAGCTCTTCCAGTGGGAATCATTTTCAAACACTGGATGATAGCACTTTCAGTGAAATATCTCAAGATGAAGAAAGGTAGTGAATATAAGAAGTGTTACAAATAAAACTTACTTAATAATAAAAATTGACCTAAAACTGAAGGGAAGTTTTTTGTAAACCTGGTGTGTTACAGTGGTTCTTGTTCTTTTATGTGACAACATGACCAGATGCCTTTTGTGTTCCAAAACACTGATTTTTTGCTCAGACTGCTTAGAACATCCTAGCGAAGTTACTTGTAAGGTCAGTGGGCACAAATGCTGAATAATTACTAAGAAAAAAGAGTCTCAATACTGAAGAGAACTAAACCTCTGGTATTAAACAGGGAATGTACATAACTGTGTCTATCTGCATATCTATAGCTGTACAATTCCTGTCACTTTGAGTGAAGTGCAGAGAACAGTTTTTCAAGTATTTGCTTAATATCTTATGGAAAAAAATAGTCTTCCAATAGCAACAATGACAGACAGTTTTCTTTTCCAGTATTCAGCTACATCTAACAAAATTCTTATATTAAATTTTACTTCAATTTCCTTCTGAAATTAGGTTTTCAGAGCAACTTCAGATATTGTTCATAATGCAAGGTAAACATGCCAGAACTGAAACACATTTCTATTTTCCAGACATGCAGCAAAAACAGGGAGTGAAAAGAACAAGGTACTGTATATTAGTTTCTTGATAAATAGTTTTATCGGCTTTTAATCACTTAGATGGGATCAACCAGATGCACAAATTGCTGCTAGTATGCACCTTTATCATATTTGAGCTAAGTTTACGGACTATGAATGAGAAAATGAGTCATGCATGCATTTGTAAGGATTGCAGTACTATATAGCTGTATACAGAAAATACTCTACTGTTTATAGGTCGGAATGGATGTAACTGATGACCTTGATTTAACTCACTCATCTGACACAACTTCAGAGGATGTCGCATTACCAACATCTACCTACAAAGAGGCTGTGCTGCTGTTAGAGCAGCTTAGTGTGGATCATACAGGTATGTTGTAAAGTCACCATTTCTTCAGATGTTACATTTCTCTTTTAAAACATGCTTTCTTTGCATGCCCTCCTAAATATTTTAGTTTCATATTTCTGTCTAGTATTTCTTTATGGGTAGAGAACCATCTCAAAGGATGTGAAATTTTGTCACCTTGGGATGCCTGTCTGCATTGTCAGTATACTTGCTTTACTTTGTCATCAGTTCTCTGTCTAGTCAGAGCTAAAGAAGCAGATTCTTGCAGTGTATAGTTGAGTTTCTCCTAATACATTCATTACCTGGGAAGACAATGCATTATTCAAAACATCCCTCTCTTCCTTCTTCTTCCTCCAGCTTTATATGCTGAACATGATGCCATATAGGATCTGAGGTATCCTTTTGGTCAGTTGGGGTCAGCTGTCCTGGCTGTGTCCCTTCCCAACACCTTGTGCACCCCCAGCCTCCTCTCTGACTGGGTGGTAGGAAAAGCAGAAAAGGCCTTGTTTCTGTGTAAGGCTGTGCTCAGCAATAACAAAACAATCTCTGTGTTATCAACACTTGTGTTCAGCACAAATCTAGAACACAGCCCTATACCACTGTGAAGAAAATTAACTCTGTCCCAGCCTAAACCAGCACACCCCACAAATAGCGCAGGAAAATAATGGCTTTACTTAAGCACACATGCGCGCGTGCACACACAAATATATATGAAAATAAATAAACTGTCTTAAGAAGATTGCATAGATACACATAGCCTTATAGAAACATAAGCATCACTTACATGACGGATTAACCTTGGCTAAAGGCCAAACTTCTGTGCAGCTGCTCTCGCACTGCCTCTCTTCAACAGGACAAAATAGGGTGAAAAAACCGGAAGATCAATACAAAGGCTGGGCTGTCACTTACCAGTTACCATCACAGGCAAAACAGACTCCCCTTGGGGAAACCTAATTTGTTACAGTTTAAAATAAATTTGGATGATGAGAAACAATGCCAAAAAAATTAAGATTCCCTCTATCCCTTTCTTCACTGACTTTCACTGTTTTTCACATTGTTTCCCCCTTGTCCTTTACCTGTGTGGTGGTTTTGCCCTCTCCTAAACATGTTTTTCCCTGAGGTGCCACCAGCATGACTGAGAGGCTCAACTGTGCCCTGCAGTGGGTTCATTGGAACTGTCTCTGGCACGAGGCAACCCCTGGCCTCTTCTTGCAGAGACCTCTGCAGTACGTGCAGTCTTCCCAGTACCAAAACTTTATCACCTGTGCCTGATTAAATAATTTACACATTAAAAGGTATTTGTACATATGTGCAGCTTTATCTTTCTATCTCAAAATAGGTTCTGCTATTTTATTGAAAATTCAAAACATACTTCTTAAATATGAACAAATAATAGAACATGAAAAAAATCGGTATACAGCTGTCTGTAAAGAAGTAAGAAAATTGGAAAGTGAAAAGGAGTCGTCACAATTGATAGCAGAAGAGACTCAAGATTTGAAATCTATATTGGCTCATCAAGAAGTGGAATGGCAAAGTGATATCCAAAGCCTTAAGTATGTATCTTTGTGTCCTGAAAACATGTTATCTTGTCGGTATTAATGTGCCAGAAGATGCTGATGATACATGTGGTAGGATAAGAAGTTTTACAGTCTTTTGAGTTTAGGGTTTTTTAATCCCTAGGGGAAGTTATGCTATAACTGACGTAATGTCAGGGGGAAGAAAAACCCTGAATATTAACTCCATCTAAAATCTTTTGCAAGTTGTTTTCAGGGTTTTTTTTAATAACAAGAGAAGAGAACAAGAGAGTTTGTATGGGAAAATGAGATTTATAAGAGAGAGGATTTATATAAATTGTCTAAGTTAGTGTCTTTGCAGCTTCTGTTGGTGTACAATATTAGGAATTCGGGTAAGTCCACAGAGTGCAACAGGAGATTGAAGGGAGTGATTATCCACCCCTACTCAGCATTTGCTGAACAGTATCTAGAACCCTGTGTCCAACTTTTGGCCTTCTGGTACAAGAGGGATCTTAATTGATATGTGTGAGTTCAGCAGAGAGCTAGCAAGCCAGTCAGGGAGCAGGAACAGCAGCCCTGTGAGGAGAGGCTGAGGGAACTGAGCTTTGAGGCATTGCGCTTTCTGGTATATAGAAGACAAAGCCAGTCCCAGTTTTGCCTGGATTTGACTCCAACAGTTTGTTATGGTTTAAGCCCAGATGGCTCAGCCGCTCACTCACTCACTGCCCCACCAGTGGGATCAGGAAGAGAATCAGAAGGGTATAAGTGAGGAAACTCATGGGTTGAGATAAAGACAACTTAATAGGGAAGGTAAAAGCCATGCACACAAGCCAAACAAAACAAGGAATTTGTTCATTGCTTCCCATGGGCAGGCAGATGTTGAGCAATCCCTAGGAAAGCAGAGATCCATCACACATAACAGTGACTTGGGAAGATAAACACCATCACTCTTAATCTCCCCTTGCTTCTTCCTTCTTCTGCCTGCTGTACATGCTGATGCCATATGATATGGGATATCCCTTGGGTCACTTGGGGTCAGCTGTCCCAGCTGTGGTCCCTCCCAGCTTCTTGTGCAACCCCAGCCTGCTTACTGGTGGGGTGGTAGGAGAAGCAAAAAAGGCCATGATGCTGTTCAAGTGTTACTCAGCAATAATTAAACCATCTATATTATCAAAACTTTTTTCAGCACAAATCCAAAACACAGCCCCATGCCAGCTACTCTGAGGAAAACTAAAAATGGCTGGCTGCTGATACTTGTTTTGCATAATTTTTAAAGCAGATTTTCAATTGCCAGCTCTTTCCTTATGTTAATACTTTTTTTTTCCTTGTTGACTGTTGCAAGGGATATGAGAAAAACATACTAAAATTAATTGTGAAACACAAAACTGCTTTTTTGTTTGGTTACTGTGGACACATCGTGAACCTTCTTTTCTTCTTTCTTCCCCTGTTGGTGTTTGTTGCTGAGTGTTTCAGTTAGTAAAGAAGCTAATATTCCCTAAGGCTTTCAGTATGAATCACCTTCAAAATCAAATTGCTGGTGTTTCTCCCAGATGTAGATCCATCAAGGTTTAAAACTACTTTTAATCTCATTAAATTTAAACCCTGTGCATTTCTAAGTATATTTTTGAACACTGACCTCATTCTTGAGTAAATAGAAACTGCTTATTCTTCTGTGGTCAGCAGTTGTTTTAGACTTAGAAAAGGCTTATTATAAAATTGTTGGGTCTGTCAGAGAGATAATTAATGTGCTGCTTCATCAGCATTACTTGCAGTCACTGAATCTGTAACATGCAGGCAATGCTCAGCATATTAAGAAAAGGTATATTAATCATCATATTAATCAAAATGTTATGATGCTTTGATCAGAAAAGACAACAAACTCCTTTTGAATGAAGTGTCTCTAATGTGAAGATAACTTCGTTAAAAATTACAAAAATGTGCATGCTATTGTATGTTTACCTATATAAACTTATTTACAAAGGATAAAACACTCCATGGTTTATTTCCATATCTTATCAAACTGATACCGTGGATAGCGGAATGAAGTTAGAATTCTTTAAAAAGTTAAAAATTATAGTAAAAATATAAAGTCTGACAATATTTAACATTTTTATGGTTTGCCTCGGCAAATTCGTAGTGTGGAATATCTACTTTTTATGTAATTTCTTTAGTTTCTCAACTATTCTGTTAAATCCTAGATTTACTTTGAAACAAGAAGAGGAAAAAAGGGTCAGAGTAGAAGCACTCTATGAGAAAACAAGAGAAAAACTCAGAAGGCAAGAAGAGCAATATTGTAAAGAAGTGGAGGAGAAACAGCAACTTGAGTTGCAATCAAGAAATTTAGAAATGGAGTTAATAACACTGAGAAAGCTCTTGAAACAGGTATATTAAATAATGTGTTGAACACTTGTCTTCTTATTTCCTGCTTCTGTTTTGTTGGTGTTTTGTGTTTCTCTATGCCCAAATAAGGAGGTACTTAGTTCATGGACAAGGCATTGGGTAACTGTTGCCAAATTTTGAGAACAGTTGGTTTCAAGAAGTCTGTTGTGGTTTTTTTTCTCATTTGTATTTCAGGTAAAGGCAAACTTTAAGTTATTTTTCTAAGTTCCTACATGACATTCTGTATTTCTTCTTAATTTTTCAGAAGAAAATAACAATTTATAGATGGATTTTTATAACTGTGGGGAAGTAAAAATATTTACAAGACTAAAATGGAGAATGGGAAGATATTGGTAGGTCTGATTTTTCCTAGGGTGCAAATAGTTTAACTGTATTATTGTAGGTTGAAGAAGAACGTGATGAAACACAGAGACAGCTCGCTCAGGAAAAGAGTGCCAGAGCCCTGCAAGAAGGTATTTTGAACAATCACCTTTGGAGACAAAAGGAACTAGAAGAAGAGACAAGAACTATAGGAAAAAATTCAGATGTAAGCAGACTTTTTTCCTAATTAATTAAATTTCATCATGTTCATTCTCAAGTCAATCTTACATAAATTTTTCTGCTTCTTGATGGATTATTTACAGTTTACCAGTGTAAATTAATGGTGTAAATACGTCTTCCATTTTCCCTTTAAAAGTTCTGGAAAGCAGCGTCAGTCCTGTAGGTACTTTAATTGCATGTGCAAGTAGAAAATTAGTAGAAGGCACTATTTACACAATTTTTAAACTGTCCTGCTTTTCATTTCCCAGACATTTTATCATCACTTTTTAAGATTTCTAGCAGTGAAACACCTACCTACTTACAGTCAGGTTGATCAGGAAGAAAGTTGCTTGACATTCACTCTGTGTTCCCATTATTTGGTTTTTTAATTACTTACTCCCTTATCAAACTTAGTTACTTTAAGTGTGCCTTTCTTTTCCACCTCCCCATACTAAAATTTTATGAAGGAAGATAAACAATGAATTAAACTCTGTACTAGTTAGAATAATTGAAGGGGAAAAAGTAGTCCTGAACACTGTCCTAAAGTCTGAATTTACTAAGAATGTGCAATTCTTGGAAGATTTACTTGTCCTTGGCTGTGCTGCCCAGTTAATGTAGGGTGGATATGTTTATGTGGGAAAAAAGTTGTGTAATAAATAGGCAATATACAAGACTCTTGCATTCAAGGGATGATTCAGTTGTATAGCTAACTTTCAGTAATGCTAAAGAAAAAGTGTTAAAAATATATTGAAGAAGGAAAACACCCTCTTTAGCCTTGTTTTTACCAGATTGGTAACCCAGCTAAATTAACTTGAAAGGGAATATTTTAGAGGCATGAACACACATAATTTAAAAGCTTTATACCTGAAGGTATACCTGAGGTATTTTAAATAATTATATTTAGTTGCTGATTTAAGTTAAAAAAAAGCATTGGATATTTGGGGTGTTCATTCATGGGTATGTTACACTTCTCATTCCATGCATGCGTTGTACATGCGCATGGGTTCGTGGAGTAGCTTATGCATTTCCTGAAATTTTACTCTCATCTTTAAAGTTATGCTTCACTATTAGAAATGTTAAAATGCAGTTTTACACTGAAGTGTTTCTGTAGATTTATTTCCCAGCTGGCTATTTATTCATGTTCCCTGTCATTCAGGAATCCGATACTGAGAGAGAAAAGGATCTGTTGTACAAAAATCAATTACTGCAAGATGAGATTGCTGTGCTAAGACTAGAACTTGATCAAATAAGACTTAGGCACCAGGAGGAAGAAGGAAAATATTTAGAGGAAAATGAGACCTTGAAAGAAAAAAATGAAGATCTCAAAAAGGAACTTAAACTGAATGAGGAAGCCTTAACACAAACAGTTTTTCAGTACAATGGACAGCTGAACTTACTAAAGACAGAATCTGCAATGCTAACTTCCAAACTTGAGCAAACAAAAGAAAGCAAAGACAGATTAGAGACAGAAATTGAATCATTTCGTTCCCGCCTGAACACTACCGTTCAAGAACTTGAACGTCATCAGTCATCAAAAAGTGATGTCGAGCGAACATTCCAGAGAGAACGCGATGAATGGCTTCGCTTGCAAGACAAGCTGCATCATGACCTCTCTGATGCGCGAGAAACCAACAATAGCTTGTCTCAGCAGCTGAGTAAAGCTGAAAGCAAAGCTAATGGTCTAGAAAATGAACTTCACCAGTTGAAACAAATGCTCAGAGAAAAAATACTGCTTTTAGAAATGACACAAAAAGAATTAAGTCAAGCCCAGTGTCAGGCAAAGGAATACGATCATGCTCGACAAGTTGAGAAAGATCAAGTAAGCAAACTTACAATAAGACAGGAATCCATGCAGGAGAGATTGGCCCAGCTTCAGAGTGAAAACCTTTTGCTCCGTCAGCAACTGGAAGATGTGCAGAACAAGGGGATCATCAAAGAAAAAGTAGTGAATGATGTACAGGATCGGTTTAATGATATTTTCAACAAACTCAGAGCTGATACTGAAAAGCAAGTTTATCTAGTGGAAGAGAGAAACAAGGAATTAAATGCCAAGTGTGCTGATTTAAGAGAACAAGTCTTCAAATATGAGACTGACAAAATAGAGAGAGAGGTAAAATCAAGACTTTGAAAGAACAAGTTTGTCGGTTCTTGAAATTAGTTCATGTTTCTAAAGTGCAACAGGTATATAAGCTACATGTGTGGGTCCAGATAATGCTGATTTATTCTGGTTTGTTGTGTTTCTCTTGAAACTGTGGAAGGTTTTAGCAAATGGGATCTGAGCAGAGAACAGAAAAAAGTTATCCAAATCTAAGCTTTGGTCAAAAAAGGTGATTCTTCTCTAGAACTTTTTTCATCTTTTCCTTAGTCCATTTTTTGTCCTATGGAATGGTTTTATGTATTTGATGGGTTTTATAAGCATTTCACTGATTACACAAATTTGAGTGGTATAAAAGGAAGAACCATCCAGTATATGAGGGTTGAGAAATGAAGATGCAGATAAATGAAGTGATGTGGAATGGTTTTAAATTAAGTTCCTACAGAGGAAAAAACCCTCCGTAAATTGCTATCAAAATTGAAGAGTATTATAGTGTTCAGTGTGAAACTTACGTATGTTCTGAAGGTTCTAAGGGATCTGGCTGGAGAACGCATTATATATTTAGGAGTAGGTAAGGTGTTCTTTATTGATAGAGTATTCTACCAATTCCAGGTAGAGCAATGACTTAAAAATTGGCTTGCCCGTTTTGTTTAATTTCCCTTACTTTCTGGAAAATAGGAACTAATCAAATTCAGTATTTAGACACACTGGTGTAAGGTTTGTCTCCCTTAATGAGTTGAATAGTGATTTAAAATTACATTTCCTTCTTCTTAATAAATCCAGGATCTTTGAGTGAGGTTAATATCTGCATGTGTCAGATAACTACTTTATTCTACGTTTGTCAGTTACTTTAAGGTGTGTGTGGGGAGAGAACTCCAGCAATACTGTCAATCATTTTAATCAAAGAATTGCTGTGTATTCTTAGTACCAAAATAACAAGTTCCTTTTGAAGATACTATGTTTTGGTAAACCTAATATGTCAGTATAAAGGCACTTGTTATTCTAAAACAAACTCAGTAGGACAACTGTAAGAGGATGGGATTCAACATAAAGTATATCTCAGAAGAGCTTTCAGATATATGTGTTCATTTAATTATATTTTTAAAAGGAAGCAATAGAACAAAGAATGATATGAAGTCCTGCCTTTGGTCATCAGAGTAGTATCTGCAGTCAAACTGTGGCTCTTGCATTACAACAGATTTCTTTGGATTATGTTAAAAAAATTCATGATTGCAGTGTGTGCTTGTGCCTGGTTTCGAGAATAATAGTACTTGAACTTTTTATATGTGTTAGGAAACATGAACAGCTGGTGAGAGTTTGGAGGTGCTCAGCTGAGAAAGATGGAGCAGTGATCATCTGTGCACATGCCTACTGGTGGCAGGCAACATTTCATACCTTTGAGTTGACTCCAAAGACAGGTCTAATTGAATAATCAAAAAAGTTATAGTAAAGGCATCTTTCATGTTCTTACCACTTTGTTATGCTCATTTAACTGTTTCATTAGGGCATGGTCAGACAGCTGCAGCAGGAGCTTGCTGATGCTCTTAAAAAGCAATCTATGTCAGAAGCTTCACTTGAAGTTACTACGCGCTATCGCAGTGACCTGGAGGAAGACAAGCTGTGCTTGCAAAAGGAATTGGAAAAGGTTAAAACCAAGGTACACAATGTCTGTAATTATATTAATAAATCTGAGGGTGACTATTTAAAGTAGGAGTGGATGTTTTCCTAGAAATCTAGGAAAAAATTCAACAGGATAGATTTCATGATGTGTGATTCAATTGCACTGTTTTATAAACTTGGTGTCCATGTCTTTGACATGAGGACATTATGAATTACTTGAACAGAAATTTGTATCTGCTAAGGTGCTTTGCACAATAAATTGTTGTGTTTATAGCTGATAGTCACTATAGGAGAAGGATGAACTTTTTATTTTCACAGAGGAGCAAACAAGGGTACAAAGAGCATCCTAAGTCACTGAAAGGGTCAGGGGCACAGTGTTGGTGCTTAGAACTGTGCTGTAGGAAATCAGTGGAGGGATGGGAGAGGCTGCTGTAAAAGAGGACAAAGGATACAGCTTGTGTTCATTTGGTAGTAGAAGTGAAGCTTTGAAGCTACTTCAGCCAATTCCAGTTCTTTGGGCAGAGGGTATGCACACATACATGCAGCACAGGAGTTCTTTGGCAGCAGCTGGCTCCTCTGTGTAAAAGCTCACCCGACAGCTGTGGATTCTTACCTTCTACAGTTGCGGGAGGAGGAGGAAAAGCATCTTCAGTCTGAGCATTGTGTTCGTGACTTGAAGACTGCCTTGGACGATAAGGAAAGGGAAGCAATGACTTCTGCCCAGAAACTGCAGGACCTTCTTTTGGCATCTTCCGAGACCAATACTACTATAAAACAACTGGAAGAACACGTGCAACAGTAAGAGTAACACAGCAAAGCGAGGTGTCTTGTCGCTTTGGGGCATTGGGTGGAAACAGCAGGATAGATACCTTTGTTACATCATACCAAATAAATACATGATTTTGAAGGATGCTGTTCTTTTGGAATTGGTGCTCTGGTGGATTTTCATAGTAACACCTGTATTTCTTTTTAAGCCTTGAAATTGAAAACGCCAGATTGGAAGCCACTGTCCAGCAACAAAGTAATAGGATCGAAGCCCTTCAGAGAGACTTGCAAGCCTCTACCTCAGTAAGATGATCATAAATTTCCCTTTTTGTGACTTCTGAGCCTAGTTACCTGTGGGGAAATTTTAAGATGAGGTTTTGCTGGAGAACCTAAGGGAACTCAGATCCTGCATCCTCCTGAATAGAGACTGCTTGGAAAGCCACACCCAGCTTCCTGGTTTTGGGTTTTCCCATGATATTATAACAAGTCAAACTTAACACTCCAAAATTAAGGATTTGTGAGTAAACACTGGTGTAACTATTGTCTTCTTTATACCTATCATAACATCAGATGCTGCTTCAGATACTTGTTGCAGTGTGTCTCATTTAAAGTATTCATAAAGTTGTGGAAATTCCACAGGGTATATTGGTGCTAAGACCTTTGTGCCAGAGGCCTGGCTGGCATCATCAGACTAGGAAAAAATTATACTTCTCAGAGCTTTTTCTGTGCAGAATTGCTTTTCGTTTGGCCACTTGCTGTGTGTGTCTTTTCATGAAACAGTGAAGAGGAATTCCTGTGGTACTTGCAGAACTGAGTGTGAGCCTTGGAATTTCCCACTCCTTCTACACAGATGTTAAGTTTAGCTCTGATAAAGTGCTTACATCTGTGGCCTGTGTGAAGTGATTTTTTTTTTTTTGTATTGTAAGCAGTGAACTAGGGTTCTTGTTACAACTGTGGTTGTCAATTGGAACTGAAGAATTTTTGAGAAACACTGCATGTGAAAGTTGAACTTTCTGATGTATTGATACTGTCAAGAGAAGTATGAAGGCATTTAAAATGCTCATCCTTCCCCTTTGGTTAATAGGACATGATTTTGAAGTGCATGGGAGTTGAGAAAAACTACTTCTGCCCATTTTCACTGAAGATCCTTAATATCCCCTATGGTCCAGCTACAAACAGCAGAGGTGATAATTGCTAACAGTATGACAGTGGCATCAAACTAAGGCCATTTTGATCATTGGTGCTGAGTGTAAATAGTATAGGAATAAAGAAGTGAAGAGATTTATGTAATATTTATTTTTGGTAGTGAGGTGTAAACTTCAATCTAGAAAGTTACAGTGTGGCTTCTTGCTTCCTGTAATGCTTCTATAGGTTCACAGCCGCCTGGAAGACTTGATAACTAGCTTACGGACATCACAGGCAGCTGCAGAGGACCACCACAAGCAGGTAGATGACTGGCTTCTCTGCATGACTGTTCTGGTCTGAAGAGATTTGTGTGTCTGTAATTGATGAAAAGACTGGGTGGGCTGTGTAGGCACACAGTTGTCAAATACCTATCTGGTTTTAGGGCAAGGCACCCTCAAGGGAAAAGGCTATAAATTTCCTTTTTTCCCAGCTGCTGTATTTTCCTTCTGTGTTGCTGTGTGCAAGATACTTTTGTTCATCAGCATGATTCATCTAATGAATTCTCTTCCCCATCCCACCTGCAGGGAGTGAGCAAGTGGCTGTGTGATGCTTAGCTATCTATTGGGGCTAAACCATAGGAGATGATGGAGAGGGTGGATGTTGTGGACAGTGGGGAGATCTATGGTGGAAAGCTGAGAGAGGGGATTGAACTTGGGAAATGCACATTATCTTTGCTACTTTGTTAGAGCTTGCCTTGAGGCCATGTTAGTTTCTGTCATAAGACCCAGTGAGGGAGTGACTCTGTAAGGACACTTGAGAAACTCATACATCCTAACAATTATTTTATCTAAGACTTTGTGCTGAGATTTTTGTGACTTTGTGTAATCAGTAAACATCTCTTGGTTTCTTCTTTTTCTTTGTTTTTCTTCTTTAAAAAAATGCCACTAAAGGCATCTAGTCATCTTCCAGTCTTTATACTTGAACTGAATCAGCAAGTTCTGTTCAACTCAAATGCATCTGTTAGGCAAATCCTTGTCCCTTTAGGCAGAACCATAAATAACTTTTAAAACATTTTCTTGCTCTCAGTAGATGTACAGCTGTTAGAGAAACTGTGAGGATAGGGTATTTTCTGTGGTGAGCACTAGAGAAAGTGGGCACATATTAGAAAGTATATGTCATGAACTCTGGAGAACCCTTGGAAGAAAGTTGCAGGGTGATTTTGTGTGTGAGTGCAGGTCTTGTTATTCCCCAAAGATGCAAACTTGTCTGGTCACTACTAGAGCATTCATTCTTTCTACCAGCTTCAATTTCTCAGTTATGTTTCCTGAGCTGTGTTCTACACTGCACATTAACCTTAACCATAGACCTTACAGAGCTTAGGCCAGTTTCCATTTTGAGAAACTCTTTCTATTGCAGTGTTTTCTTTCCAGTCATCTTAGTTTCTTCCTCTGCCACTGTTGCTTTTACAGGTTCAAAAGCAGAATGCGCTGGCTCTGACATCGAAGGATTTGCAGAGCATGTGGGAAGAGCAATTTAAGTCAAGATCCAACCTTGAGGAGCGTGTTGCTCAGCTTGACAGGGAAAAAGCAGAGCTCTTTGAACAGGTAAGCCCAGAAAATTCTCCAGAGACCTAGCCAGTATCTGGGAGAAGCATGTTAACCTTTCTGTTGAGTTCTTACATAAACAGCTTTTTTTATTATCCCTGCCATTCATGATCTGAGTATCTTGTGATTTGGGGATCATCCAGGAAGCAAATAAAAGCTAACTGGGTATTTTTGTGTAAATTCTGGGGTGGTTCTGTTGGAAGAGTTCCCAGTATGGTTTGCTGTTAGTTAAGCACTAAGCACGAGTAGGCCTGCAATTCCCCAGTTTTTCTTGGATGCCTTCTGGTCATCCTCAGGCCCCTTGGTTTCTGGGCAGGGTTGAAGTGCTTCATTTTTCCAGTACAATGCATGGACAAAGAATAGCAGGTTTTCAGGTTAGTGGATGCTTAAAAGCCTTGCAGAAAAACGTACTGAAGGAATTCTGGGCAAATGAACTAGTGCTTGGGAAAAAAAAGGGCTGACAGTTTGAAAGGTGCAGTCTTTCTTTCCCTTTTCTGTAGAGGAATAATGGAAGTACAAAGCAACAAGTACATAAGTAAATACCCACAAAGTAGAGATGGCAGAGGGAAATAAAACATTAAAGAATTCAATGATCAAATTCCTCTGTCTCCTGGTCATTAAAGATCCCATGAAAACCTTAGATTGATCTGTATTCTCCCACAATGAGCATACCTACATAATCCCTGCTATGAGTAGAGAACTACCCGAAGTATTCTCTAGCATCTTTTCCACATTTTTTTCTTTGAAAGAGAAGAAGGTGACCTTTGCTTCAGCAAAGGTATTTGGTTTTTTTATTCGATATTGGCCTGTTTGATGTGAAACCGAAAGTGCTTCACTGTTCTCAGGAATTCTGTCCTTTGGCACTCTGTGGAACTTGGCTAAGATGGAGATGTCCTGCAGCTTCTCTTTGGAGAGTGCTAGAGGCATGTGTTGCACCTAGATACTGTTTTTATGCTCTCTGTGTATCATGTATCTTTTCTATTTTGCAAGTGTGAGAGTGAAAGAAAGAAAGTGAAGAAACTGGCTGAGTTGAAACGCCCAGTCGAAATGCGTCTGGATCAAGAAATGAAAAGGAACTTAGAACTGCAGAAAGACTTTAAGAGGTATGGCTTTTTGATATGGTGAAGAGGTATCCCAGAGTAGAAATCCAGTTTTATTGAACTTTAATGTAAAAATAGGTGTACATAACTCTGTGGGCAAATTCAAGGTTCGTGTTAGTTCCTGCAAGGCAATTCTTTGTAAGAGCCTATAGTTTTCTAAACCTGCCAGAGGAATTGCCAATGCAGATTGCCCTGGAGTTCTCCAGGGGAAAAGGAGGTCTTTTATTCCTCTTTTCAGCTGAACTTTGGATGCTTCAGGTAATTTATGGGGAATAATGGCTTTTTTCAGAAATTCCTGGTAGAGTCAAGCATGTTAAAGATGAAGAAAGCCATGTCTGCACTGATTTCATGAGAGTATATGGAAAAGGCTATTTATTCCCATGTTTCATTGTTTTCTTAACTAATTTGCTGTGCAGGTTGAAGAGACTTCTGAGTAGAGCTACGAAGAAACTAAGGGTGTATGAAGAAAGAGAAATGGTGTCCCAGCTTAATTTGCAGGGAGAAATGAAGAACAGATATTCTGAAATGGTCAGTGAAGTTGGTAGATTAAGACCAAAGGTGAGCTCCACTCAGTTTGGTTTTTTTTGGTTGTGGTGTTCCTTCTTTTGAAACCTGGCAGATGCTTTCCCGATATTTCTTGTCATGTTGATGACTTTTATTTTCCTTGGCTACATTTTGGATTTAAGGGGCTTTTCTTAATGCTGCTTCTGTCTTACAGTAGTAGATAGTTATCACTATGGGTAAAGATGCAAAAGTTAAGTTTAAAGCAGTAGGTGCAAGGGCTCAGGAAGGCCAGGCTGTCCTGCAGAGGAAGGGCAAGCCAAGAGTGGCAGCCAGCCTGGCAGGGTGCGTGACCTCACGGGCCGGGGAGCCGTCCCACAGGCCCTCAGCAAGAAGAGCAGAACAGGCCTGCTGACAGTAAGCGGGCTCAGCCAAGAGTGCAGATCCCCCGGCTGGGCCTTAGGGATGGGCAGGTCTGCCATCCTAGCAGGACATCACCTCCATGGGCTGAGAGCAGTGGGGCCCAGCTCAGGCCTGGCTGCAGCTTGAGGGGGGCTGTGACAGCGTCATCTGGGTCTGACAGATTAATTCCTTCCCTGGAAGAGAGGGGAGGAACACTGCTGTCACTCACAGGGCACAATCAGCCCCTCAGCCCTGTCTCAGCCACGAGCTCAGCAGGAGGCATTTGATGTTTTGCTTTTCTCAAGTGTTGTTGCTACCCAGGGCACAATGAGGAGAGGTGCCTCACAGGGAAAAATCTCTAACTTACTGCTCACAGGGAGCTGTTTCAGCCCATCTTGTTGAGGGGATGCAGAAGGACTGTTCCCAGCAGTGTTATTGAGGCTGCTCTGTTCAGTAGTGGCATGGAACCTTTTATTTACTACGCTCGTTACTTGGATTCATTGCTAAAGCGGACGTGTTTCAGAGTTACACTTGGGTTTGGAAGGCATCACTGTAGAATTGCTTACTGCCTTTGCAGTGATCCCTTTTGAGTCCAGAAGAGCTGAGAAAGAATGGGAACCTGAGGAATCCTATGACAAATGATGTAAAAACTATTCTGGTTGGAAAAGAAGAGCCTGATTGCACTTAGTTTCTGGTACTGAGCCAACAGTCCAAATGGCCATCCCTGTTAGAGATTTTCACAGAATTCACTGCCTTTAGATCACTCTAAGTTTCTTTTTTTTCCTTCTTCTATGTACAGGTCGGTGAACTTTCACAGCAGCTAGACATGGAATCTAAAAAATGCATGCAGCTAGAAGCCAAAAATCAAGATTTGCAAGAAGAGCTGTCCACCCTGCGTGGGAGGTGTGAAAACCTGGAGAAGAGCAAATGCCAGCTTAAAGAAGAGGTGGCAAAACTCCAACATCATTCAGAGACCAATATGGTGGATCGTAGCCAAATAGAACAATATAAAAGGGAGGTGGAAGAACGAGCTGCACAAGAAATAAGACAAAAACTACAAGAAGTCAATCTGTTTTTGCAAGTAAGTGAATTTCTCACAAGTGCCTGTAGGCACTATGTAGACTGTTTTTATGGTCATCACTTTTTAGTGTTTACTTTTGGTGCCTTATTCTGTGTGTTAGTGCTGTACTTCTGTCTTTCCTGAAGGCAGTGGGAGAAGGGAATGTGGGTGGGCAGGAGTGCTCTCATGGGTGTGTCATGTGCTGGCAGTTCCCTGAATCAAAAGCCTGCCCAAGGCAGATTCCCAGTTTGCAGTGCTTGGGGGTTATCTCTGGCTGCTGGTCTGCTTCTCGCTGCTCATTCTTGGAAGGGTTTTGCAACTTCCGCCTGTCATGGCCCAACATACAGGTGCTGCTTTGTCCTTGTAGGGGGGTAAAAGTGCTCAGAAAAGGAGTCACTGAAGTTGTGGAGGTTGGGGATCTTAATTGTCTTTGAGGAATCCTTTTCCATATGTCCTGTCTTACAGAGGGAGTGTCCTTTTATTAGTAGCTCTGCATAAGAGTGGTAATTTTGACTGCTTTCTGAATAAAAAGTGTTATTTACCCTGGTAGCTCCTGCGTTCTGCTTTCATTGCTGCTGGTAGTGAGGAGGCACAGCCGCCTCCCTGAGTAAAGCCTTGAAACTGGGTATGTGCAATTTTCTGCTGGGGAGAGCTCTCTTTTTCTTGTGATGATTGAAGGTGCACTGTCTCCTTCAGGCACAGGCAGCTTCCCAGGACAGATTAGAACAAATCAGAGCCAGTCATCATGCTTCACTGAGAAACCAGCTAAAAGACAGAATTAGAGATCTTGAATGTGAACTGGACAGGATAAAAAATAACCAACAAGACAGTACTTTACAAAAAGAATCCACAAAGGCAGAAGTGGAAAAGTACAAAGAGCTGTATATGGAGGAAGTGAAAACCAGAAAAAGCCTAGCAAAGAAATTGGAAAGGTAAGTCCCTGCTTTTTTGGAGTGGTAATAACAGACTCCTTTGCAAAAGCGTTACTGCCAAAGACGACTCTTTGTGTGCTTCTGAATGTTTCAGAGCTAATGAGAGACTTGCAGAGGCCAACACGAAGCTCCTTCGGGAGCGCCATAGAAGCAAATCTTTAATCACAAGCAGCATTGTCAGCGGACATCTGGCTGCAAGTCCAGTTCTGTATTCATCTGGCCTGGGACATCTTGGGAACAGTTTGGGACTGAACAGAAGTCTCAGTCTTGGAGGAAACTTCCTAAGCCCAACAGAAAACACATTATCATCAAGAAACAGGGTTGAAGCCTATGTGGCCAAGGTAAGCATTTTGAAATACTGTTCTTGACTACTGCTGAGGAGAATCTGTGTGCAATCATTTAGCCAAAAGTTTGAATCCATTTATTGTTCCATATCATACTCTCTAATATGCCGGAGCAACTGCTACTCCTCAGAACAGTACACAGCTGTATGTGGTAAGGCTGAAGACTTTCTGTCATCAGGTTTGTACAAAATACTGAAATTGAAGCAGTGAGCTGTGTAACTACATTCTTTTACAAGAGCAACTGTGATAAAGAGCACTGTGGCGCAGGAACTTCCCACCTAAGTTCTGCACTAAATTTACGTGTGTGGTATGTGTGACCTATTCCAAATGGCGAGGAGTGCTAAATGCCACCGGACATTTGTGAGACACTTTTTTTTTCATCATTGATCTTTGTTCTAGCAGTTTCTTCACTGGACCTTGCTTTAATATGTTGCTATGGGTTGGAGGCATTTGTTCCTGTAGTTCCTGCTACGTCTTACTACCTGAAAGAGTAGAATTACCTACTCCTTGGGAAGTCTTCAGGGCCTTCTAATTTGGCAGCAATGCTGTAACCTCTGCAATACCACTGGTCCAAGTGTGCCCTGTAATCAGCAGGCAGTGTGATAGCACATACCTCACAGAATGCAGAGCATTACACCGGGAGACGTGGAAACCACACACCAGTAGTTGTAATCAGTGGGACAGCCACATAGCATGAGATTGAGGCATGGCCAAGCTTCTCTGTTGAGTTAGTGAGTTTTGTTGTTGGGTGACTGTGAGAAGTATTTGTTCACTTTGAAGTCCATCTCAGTTCACTGGTCCCCCTACCTCCATTGGAAAGAATCCATTTCAACCGGTGTCTACTTACAGCACCTGCTTGAAGACAAAACAGCCAAGAGGATGGAAAGGGGCCAAGCAGCGTAGGTGATGTGTAGCAGCAGCAGTTACAGAGAGGAACTTTTCTGTACCGCTCTGAACACGTTTGTGAGGGCAGAGGTGTGGACAGGCATTACAGAAAGAACTCATGAGGTAATTAGTGCAGTACCATCTGCAGGGCCTATTCTGCAGACAAGCACTAGAAAGGAAGCAAACTTCAGGGACCCAATGCAAAAGAGAAAAAAAGAGAAGATCAGGAGGGGTAGGAAGCATGGAACAAGTGAGGGAAAGAAAGGACAGAGATGGGAGCAAGATGTTAAAAGAAGGAAAAGGCAAAGAGGAATCCATTCCTGTTCTAGGAAAAAAGCTGCCCTGGCGAGAAAGAAAAGGATTGACAGCTGTGTCTTTTTTGAAAAAGAACAGGGAAAACAGACAGTGAAGGGAAGGATAGTGGGAGTACCCAGTGCTTCCTAAAACTGAATTCCAGCAACAGTCTTCAGGTAGTCCTTTCCATTTTGATGTTCCAGAAGAAAACTTTGGGCATCTCAAAGTCTTGGCAGTATCAAGACACATGCCTTCATTGCTTTCCTGGCTTCCCTGAAGGATGTTACAGAAATTAAATATTTCTACAGGCTATTTCATGGCTCATTGTTTTATCCAGTTGCTATTCTATGCAGATATGTAGTTCAAATCGCTATACAGGCTGCTTCAGTGCTTTGCAACAAATGCTGCCCAGATCTACTTGTGGAAAACAGTTGAGCTGATTCCAAAAAAAGAATGCATTAGAGCTGAGAATGGCGATACTCTTCTCACTCAGCATTCTGGCTTCAACAGCACCCATACAGGTGGGTGCTTGTCAGGCCATATGTGTCTCACAGCCTTGGGCGTACTCTCAAGGATCTTTCAATCCCAACCTGACCTTCCCTTCATAAAGAGAAGGAACCGTTAGTGGTCTGTGTACCAGAATTTGGGAGCTGTGGCCTTAGTCCATAGCCCAAGGCAAGGAATGCCTACCACAAGTGTTGCAAGAAGATTTTGGACTGGCAGCCTGTTGTTACATTTAAGATCTGTCCAGCTTATATCCTAACGTCTGTGCCAAAGGCTGGGGAAAAATGAATGTGGCTGTCTCCACACAGAGAGGAATAGCGAACTCTGCTGGCTGCAGCCAGTGTGAATTGGTGGATTGATGAAATCAGTTTCCCTACATAACATGAGAAAGAATGTCTGCTTCCTATTCTCTCTCTCAATTTCTATTCCCTTTCTAGTTCCATTTTCCACCTGCCTTCTTGTATTTTAGTGGTCCTTTTATTGCTAGCTATTTTGCTTGCCTTGTGTACGTGTAGGCCATGTTTCTTATTTCTCACTGAAGACCTTTGAACTGCAGGCTGGTTTTCTTTCTTCTTCAGATCTTTAATCAAAATCTTCTCTCTCTTCTCTTTGCAGCCAGATATGTGACAAGGTTTGTAGCCAGTCCTGTTTAACCTTGGGTGGTACTGGAAATGTTTTGTCTATTTATGCTGTTAGGTTCTGATTAGAACTTACTGATGCATTCACCTTTGCCTAAAGCTGGAAATGTTTTGAACTTGTTAGTTTCTCTGAGAGAGAGAGTGATTGCTGCTGAGTACTTTTGTTCTTTCTGTATTTGTAATGTTATGGCCTCTGTGATAGTTCCCCTCTGTAAGATGACACTGGATGCATGGATTTCATCTATTATAATGGAACTTCTTTAAACTAGAGGACCAGGCTCTTTACCCTCCTTGCCTGTTCTGCTATTCAGAAAGTTCTGGATAGTACCAGCAGTTATGTCTGGAGTACCAGTACTGCTCTGAAGTTGAGTTCCTAGACTCTGAGTATCATCTCATGGAGTCTTACAGGATCCAGCTTACTCTGTGTTCAAGAAGCTCCTGTGGGTAAGTAGTGAGTCACTAAAGCAGAATTCTTGAGATGGTAACTGCTGCAAGGGAACACAGTATGGTACTGCCTGAAGAGATATGCAGTGAGAAGTGCCTGTTTCAGCTCATTTGGGCTCGTCAGCTGTGATTCCTTCTCCAGAGGACCAAGAGAACAGTGGAGGCACATTATAGTCCTCAAAGGTGTACTTTCATTCAAAGGCCTCTTCATTCCCTTTTCAGAAATCCATGTTTTGGCTTTACTGCCACCCATTTTTCTTCCCTCAGGTGGGGATGAGAAGTACAGAAAGGTTAATGGAATATATAAAAGTCAAAGAAGAGCTTTTTCTTCTCTGGATTCATCCAGACGTGTTGCAGAGGGTCCTGTGGACCTTCTGGTCATTCTCAGGGCTTCATAAACCAGGGAAAGTGGTTTTATCTAACTCCTCCAGTACTACTGCTTTACTTTGGATTAGTCCTGGGTTTAGGTCATCTTTTGGTCTAGGCATTAGTTTTTCTGCTTTTTTTTGTTACCTATGTCTCATTTCATGTGCTGGGGGGGGAGTGCCTTTTACCCAGGATTTTGCTGCTGCTTGAACCTGCTTGAGAAAAATTAGAGGTTTGGGGATTGGTGGGGGGGAGCTTCTCCATTGTTCTGTCAGCTCTGTGCTCCCCTCTTCTATCTGTGAAGGCAAAGGCTATTCCAACAAAGTACCACTGGGTGGTGGTTCTCCTGTAGGAGAACCAAATGAACAACAACAAAAAAACACCTTGTGTTAAAATGAAAGTTCCTCTATTTTGCATTTTTTCATCCCTCTTCTTCTGTCACTTGGCACCACCGAGGAGAGTTTGGCTCCATCTTCTTTACTCCCCCCACCAGGTTGTTAGTACACCCAGAGAACATCCCCCCGAGCTTTCTCCACTCCAGGAAAGAAACAGTCACAGCTCTCCCAGCCTCTCGACCTAGCTCATGTGGTCCACAGGCTTCAGCATCTTCATGGCCATCGTAGGACTGGAAGCTGCATGGTATCTATTTTGGAATTCACTTCTGTGTGTCTCAGACTTGACAGAAACAATGTAGGAGTCACAAATATCATCAAATATGAATGGCACCATAGAGCACCTAAGTCTGTGACTCTTCCAGAGGTCTGATTTCTTCTTAGGAAGACTTTGAAGTCAGAATCATCACACTAAAATAACCACCTTCTAGGAGAGACAGGACTAAGTGCTCCTCTAGTGTTCCAGGCTGACTTTGGTTGCGTAATAAAACCCGCTTGCTGTGAGGAAGCTCTAGCTGTTGCATTTTTTTTTCTTAGTACAGATTTTGCAAGAAAAACTGGTGTCCCTATATTTTTGTATAGGGGTGTCATGGTATTTGCAATAACAATAAGGAAAAGTCTTGGCCTGACCTGCAGGAGATCTTTCCATATTTCATCTTAAGATGGAGAAAAGAAGAATACTGGGAACCTGGATTTTCCTATACAGTGATATGTGTCAATCCTGCAGCAGCTGGTGTTGCACCTCTTCCCTTCGGACACTACAGAAGCCAGCCTCAACTAAAATGCTTCCTGTGGATGGGACTTGTGCATATCTCAGCATTTAGCTGACGGTCTGCACGTGTATTGGATGATCAACTTTAGCCATACTCTTGTTGCAATAACTCCACTGTGCTTTCTTGATATTTTTCAGTTGCCCAGTTACAATCCAGCTGGTGAGTTACAGCTTGTTTTGCACTACCATTACTGATCATTGCTCAGCAATGAGAATGCCACAGCCTGGCTGACCAAGACTTTCTCTTCACTAAAAATCAACCCCCCAACCAAGACGTCCCTATTCAGAATTATATTTTTAGGTTTTTTCACATTATCTATGGAGTTTAAGAATGTTTTAGGAGTTTTAACAGTCATATTTTGGTAATATTACCAAAACTCTGTATTAGCTGTAAATCTTAACTCTGTATGTTCTGTATAATTCTAGGTACGACAGGAACTGGATGAAAAAATCACTAGAGAACTTCAACAAGGTAATGTGTCGTTATGTTAGGAGGGCTTTTAATGAAAGAGGTGACTATTCTAACTTGACAGCCCTCAAGCCTTTATTTTCAAGTTTCTGTGATAAGCACTTTGTTTGGGTTTTTTTCTGCTAGCCTTCCAGTTGAGACTTGAATGGGAAAACTTCCTGCGTACTAAAATGTTGCGTACAATATTACGCAGTTGCCTGGAAAAAAACAAGAGCAGAGAAACACTTGGCTTAAACTGAAGTTGCCCTTCACTAGAGTTCATCTCAAGCACAAACATCAAAGCAGCCACGAGATAAGATTTTGATAAACTTCAGCCCTCACTTCCCCTCCCATGTACACCGATGCCATTCAGCATGAAACCCTGCCATACCCATTCCTTGCTGTTAGTTCTTGAGTTTTGCTATGATTCCATGGTTCATGGCTTCTTCTGGTAGCTTAGGTGGTACAGTCTTTTGGAATAAGCAAGAAGATCAGTGACAAAAGATAATCTGTCTTTAGGAAAAGATTATTCAGTACTGTTTCGACAAATATCAGTTCAGTGCTTGCCATACGTAGCATAAAACATGCCAGAGAATTGGAGGCCAGCTGTCCAAAGAGGAAATCCACCAGTTTCATGGGAATTTCTTCCTCCAGAGTTACTGCTTTGCAGTGCCTGGTGCTGTGTAGTAGTAGTGTGCCAATAAATCACTGGTTTGAACATATAAGGTAAACAAAGACTTCAGGTTGAAGAGGTCTACAGGGGCTAAGTTTAGCACAGGAGTCATTTGGGCATTCCCTGATGTTCAGTCTGTAGCCTCCAGAATGTCTCCTACTTGCTATAGAAACGCTGCTTACAGATAAGCCAATGTGGGAAAAAAGGGTTTCTTCCTATGCACCTAGCCCTTCCATTGTCATGTTCCCTTGGAAATTTTAAAGTCTGTGTCTGGATTGCAGTCTCTCATGTTGCCTGTCATGTCCTTGCCGTGCCTTATTTTGCCCTGTCTGTTGTAAAAGTAACACCAGGAATCTTGTGTCTTTTCTCTCCAGCTACTGCTGAACTTGAAAGGGGATCTGCTGGATCTTCAAAAAATCTTCATGCGGACCAGGATCCCCTTTGCAGAGCAATAGAGGAGTACCGTGATGTTTTAACCAAAAATTACCTGATTTGAATGAAATGATACGAAAGGCTTTGGAAATCATTTGGTTTTCATAGTGCATCTATGGTTTCCCATCCCCTGGTTCAGATGTGAAAACATGTTCCTTGCAGTCTGAATGTAAACTCATAAACTCTATTAAATGGATGTCAAGCACATTGCACTTACCTGTTGGTTTATTGATGCAAAGCTGGTTTCTTTTGCACTCACAATAAGAACCATATCCATTTTTGCACTCACAATAAGAACCACATTCATTTTTATCTGACTTACAAATTCACTGATCTTGACTCTTGAGCTTGACAAAATCATCAAATTTGTTTTTTATTACAGTTGATGCATTAGCATTTGCTTTTTTCTGTTAAATCCTTTCAGTCAATGTGTTTGGAATGTTTCCAGTGTTATTTTAATGTTTAGGACATTTTTTGATGTGCTTTTACCCTGCTGCTTCAGTCCTGATGCAGTGACTATTTCTGCTGGTAAAATTTTACGGCTGTTCAAGCTGTAGAAAAGGGCACTTTACATTGTCAGTACTTTATGCAATGTAGGTTTAAAATAACTGAGTGTGTAGTAGTACCAGGAGTTGTTTTATGGTCTTTTTAGTGTGTTTGGTTTGTATCACAGAACGGGTGAGTTTGGAAGGGACCTCTGGAGGTCATCGGGTCCAGCCCCCCTGCTGAAGGAGGACCACCTAGAGGCAGTTGCCCACATCTGAGTTGGCTTTTGAATACCTCTAAGGAGGGAGACTCCAGAGACTCCATGGGCGGTCTTTGATAGTGCTCAGTCACGCACACAGTACACTTGAATACCATGAGAGGCAATGGGCACAAACTCATTACCTTTTCACAGTATTGGTGTTGATTTCTGTATTAAAAATTGCTGCAGCTTCAGACATTTGCAGGTCTTGCATCAAAACCTGTGGTGCACCCGAAACATTTCAAATTTGAGGGGAAAAAATGCATCAATTTTGTTTCCCCTGTACTCTCCAGAACTTCTGTGATAGAATAGCCAGTCTTTTTGTTGCTGCTAACAACTGATGATAGGGTGTCTGTAGCCCAGCTCTTAGCCCAGATGTGGTGGGACGTTGTGTCAGCCATACAAGCAGCTGTACTTATTTCAGGGAACTACCAGTTGTTAATGAAGATCTGAGTTGTCATTTCCCATCCTGAAAAGTCACCAGCAATCAGAAGAGTACAGAACAAAGTCCTAGTTTTTTGTAATCAAGAATGATTGGACTGAGATGAAGAAAACTGGAATAATTTGGGGGGTTTACTGACTAATTCAAGGATTTAACAGTCAGGGAGGAAAGCATTAAATGCTGCTGTGACACTTTTCCTTTTTATATGAATACATTTTTGTGAAGCTAATACACTGTATATAATTCAACTTGATATGTAATAAACTTTGCAATCTAGGACATGTCTTTGTTTTATTGTTCCCCTTCTTGACAATGCTTTACACCCCTTCTTTGCCCATAGAACTCTCCAGAGCTCTCCTCTGCTCCCTTCAGCTCTGCTCACAGCTGCATCTTCAGCCTATCCCAGAGACCAGGCAAATGTGTCCTTTTCCCCTGGGGAAGCTTAAAGCACAGTCATGGTAAGTTCATGGCCTACAGGTGAGCTATTGCTACTAATCAGTTGCCAGACTCTTCCCTGTGTTTAGAGCCATCCTCTTTGTGGTCTGGGCAGAAGACAGTGGGTGAGCTTCTGGTAGCCATAAAACACAGGCAAATCCCTGATCCTGTGGAAAGCAGACCGGTTTGTAGCCCACAAAGAAAAGGGAAGTGTCTTCAGCCTCTTTGCGGTATGTTGTAGCGTCCCTCCCCCAAGAAAGCTGGTGCAGAAACTCTGGGCCCTCACTTTGGGGTGTCATTGGACAAAGTAGGACAAAGATATGTTTTAACATTGTTTCCTGCCCTGCTGTGTGCTGCCGGTCTACTGGTGGGGCAGCAGCATAGAAATTCACTGTTGGCATCTGGCAAAGCAGCAGGTGACAGCAGTTACGATGGGGGGGAGGGGCAGGCAGGTAGAGGCTAAAGAGAAATCCAGTCCATTCCTTCACTTGAAAGTCCATCTCCAGTGTCACAGTGAGTGACACTGATGATCACAGTGTCACTTGATCTCAGAGAGAGGCCAGCGCAGTCAGGGAAGGCTCCTGAGGCCTGGAAGCCAGGAAGTACCTGTTTGGTCTTCAAGAAGGGCAAGACAGAAGAGCTGGGGAACTACAGGCCAGTCAGCCTCACCTTATGACCTGGGAAGCTGATGGAGCACATTCTCCTGGAAGTATTTTTGAAGATGTTAGGGACAAAATAGTGATGGGGAGGAGTTGGCATGGGTTTATAAAGGGGAAAATGCCAATGTGGTAGCCTTCTATCATTATATAATTCCATGGACAGAGGGAGAGTGGTGCGTGTTTCTTTCCTTTAGTAAGGCTTTCTCTGGCTTGCACCATAACAGTCAAGTTTAGGTTTTGGGACTTCCTGATCTACTTCCAAAGAGATAGCAACCATGTCCCCTGATTTCCTTCCATGCTAAGGTATGTTAGAAACTCTTTCAGGTCAGTACTGTGGGGGGATTACTAGATCTTATAATTTGATTGTAGAGAATATACAATTCTGATTTAGAAAATCTCATTATACCAGTGTTTTTTTAACTCAAGAATAAATGATGTAATAAGTAATCTGGGGTTTCCAGTCTTCAGAATGTTGCATTGAATTGTGGCCACAAAACATGATTAGTTTCTCATTGTTACAGCCAGAGTAGTGTCTTGAACAATTAATTAAAGGCTGTTTGAGTAGTGCTACCATAGCTCTTGCATGTCCACCTAGTGAGCCTTGACCTCTGAAATATCCAGAGATCTGCTTGCAATTCATTGCTGACCTCTGCAGCTCTAATTGCATCATTGATGCTTTGAGGAGGAAATATAATTCTGGTGTCCTGTCAGCAAATTGCCCAACTTTGTCTTGTTTTCATCTTCCCTGTACCTTCAAGGCACATCTCACCACCCTTATCTGGATATAGAGATAATAATCTAGTTACTAATCTGTAAATAAAACCAAACAAGCTACAAGATCTATTTGCCCAGAAAAGCCAGTAGTAAATGTTTCTTTACTGCTGGCTCTTGGTGAGCCAGCCCATCAAAGGAGGGGATTGTTCTGCTCTGCTCTGCACTGGTGCAGCCTCACCTTGAATATTATGTGCAGTTTGGAGCACCACAATATAAGAAAGATATTAAGTTCTTAGTGTCTGAAGGAGGGCAGCAAAGATGGTGAAAGGCCTGGAGGGGAAACTGTATAAGGAGCAGCTGAGGTGACTTGGTATGTTCAGCCTGGAGAAGGAGAGACTGAAGGGAGACCTCACTGAGTTTTTCAACATCCTCATGAGGAGAAGCAGAGGGGCAGGTACTGATCTCTTCCCTCTTGTAACCAGTGACAGGATTTAAGGAAATGACACAAAGCTGAGTCAGGGGAGGTTTACACTGGATATCAGGAACAGGTTTTTCACCCAGAGGGTGGGTAGGCACTGGAACAGGCTCCCCGGGTAAGTGGTCACAGCACCAAGCCTGACAGAGTTCAAGAAGTGTTTGGGCAACACTCTCAGGCACGTGGTGTGATTCTTGGGATGTCATGCAGAGGGCCAAGAGTACTTGGATGTTCCTCATGGGTCCCTTCCAACTCAGTATATTCTCTGATTCTATGATTTATTGACTGCTGGACAAAGCAAACTGATAGCCATATATCACAACGATAAATGAAAGTCTAGTCAATTCATTAACTTCAAAAATGATATGTTTGTTTTCTTGTTCAGTAATGAAAAACCTATTTTTAAAAATGTGTGGCTGATTCTTGGTGCTCAGTGAAAACAGCTGCTACCACATTATAAGACAATACCTTATCCTAAGCTGAAGCAGTACTTTAGCTGAGGTTACTGTAATAGCTGACCATTCTACTACTTACTAGATAGGATGAATTATTAATCATTAATTATTACTATTAACTCTAATTACTGCTATAAGCACAACAAGGACAGTGAATTACGTAGGCAAGCAGCACAGTCCATGCTGTATTCAGGATAATTTGGACCATATACTAGTGAGGCCTTGTGAGTACGGCTGTGTGTTGCAAATGACAAGGAGCTCTAGGCATCTTTGTAAACAAAAAACTGCCTCCTTCACTTTTATAAGCACTTCTGATACCAATGTCAACACTGCTGCCAGTGACCTTGCCAATGAATTACTGATTGCTATAGCCTTAGAGAAAAATCACTTTTTTATCCCCAGTTGTATTACCAAAATCCTGTGCATACATTCCCTGTTGCAAGAATGGACAGTTAATATCCAACTCAAATGCTCCTCTTGAATGGCTTTTCATGAAAGAGGATCATGCTTACATATTTTTAGCACATCAAGGCAAAAGTAACCCAGTACAAAGCAAACAGTACTTTCACAGCATCTAGGTAGCCACAGCAGAAATTATTTACCAAGGAATTCTGAATGATACAAGCACATTTCATATCCCTTTCCCTTTTTCAGAGCAACTTAATCAACAACATGCCTTTGTATCTACTATTAATAAACTCAAATTATTTTATGATGTCCTCTAGTTTTCAAGAGTTGCAGGGCTGTATCCTGGGAATGCACCAATATTTTGAAGAACCTGGGCTTTAAAACCTGGTTAGTTTCTTTGTATCCACAATGGTGCTGAGCCTTCTTCTATCAAAAAAAATTACATATTTAGGGTGGGGTGATATTTACCCATTTGTTTTGGGATGAAAAAAGCAGTTACTTTAAACATAGGCTGAATTTAATCTCTTCTCTATAACTGATCGTATTTTTTTCCAACTTTATTCCTAAATAAAATCCTGCACATGCATTTTGCCATCTAGACCTAAGTCACTGTGAGAAAAATCAGCTTTCATTTTGAACATGGAAGACAAGATGTTTAGATGTTCTGGGCATTCACTCAGGAGCAAACATAAAAATATGTACCAGAAGTGCATGGAAAAGAGATGGCTCAGTGGCTTTTGCCACTTATTTAGACTTTCTTATGTCTAGATTATCTTCACTGATAAAGCCTTTCTTGGTGCTGTAGTAGGACTTTTGTCATCTGAGAAGCTTCTTGCTTCATTAAGTTACTAAGGCTCAGGTGGCCCATGGCAGAGCACATGGAAACTTTGGTACTTTCATAAATAATGCTCAGCTGCTTAAAGGCCCAAGATGATGAAGGGCATTGCTCAGGGCACACCTGTGTTGAAGTGTGGCATTAGCAGTAAGGGCAATTCTGCTCGCACTGACACTGATGTTGAAACTCAGAAAAAGCATAATTAGAACCAAACTCAAAACTGCTCTCACATACAGTGTGGTTGTAAAGCACGGTACACGTCTTATCCACAGATGAAATTAATACATACACTAATGCTTGTCTTTCTTATTGCCTTCTGGACTGGCTGGATGTTACAAACAATGCAAGAAGTTAAAGTAGGCTCTAGACAAATCAGGGAGCCATCCCCTTCACCCACATAACAATCATCACTTAAATTATAACAATCACTAACTCTGTTCCATTTCTCATCAGAGACTGTTTCCACTTGGATCCTGATGATATTAATTAAATGTGAGCTGATGACTTTTCATGGAAGCAATTCTGTAAATCAAAAGTGCAATTCCAGAGTGTGATCCTACCCCATTATAGTTACAGAAAAGAATCTAAGCCTGTGTTTTTAAAGTCCTTGAGCATTTGCACTTCCTAGATTTAAGCTGGACTTATGCCTGATTCTTGTATCCAGGATGAGTTAGGACAAGCCAGAGAAGAAACATGGCAAAAAGGAAGAAGGTCGTTTCCATTAAACATTAATGAGCACACACTGTCACGGATTTTGCACTTGCAGTTTAATCATAGAAATCATTCTGCACACTTATAATGATCTTATTGTTAGGAGAAAGGCTGGCCCCAGTCCTATTGACTGTTTACATCCTTATGTGCTCTGTTTTTTCAATCTATTTCCAAACTAACTGTAGTTCTATTGTGTGATATTTCCTCTGCAGCATCACACATTTTCAATCAGCATCAGCTCCTTAGCCATAATCACTTCCTGCCTTGGCTTCTGTTCAGTCCTGTAACTCGCTGCAAAACAGAACTTCCATACATCCCGTGTGCATGTATGAAATGGTATAGATGTAGTGGTATTTAGGGGGCAGTTGGCAAGAAATGGCTTGATTAATTGGAAACACTATAAACTGAGTTTGAGACGGCTATAGATAGCAAGGGGGGGGTTATTGCTAGATGTTTTTCTGGTCTTTTGCATGCATGTTGCTTTGAACACAATTTTGACAATTTATCCCCTGTATCCGAGGACACTACATCACCTACATGTTCATCAGTGCGAATGCTGCATATCCCAGACATACACCACCAGCAGCTCTGACCACTTTGAGAACCATCACAGCATTCATCTGCATACTGGTTTCCATCTGCATCATAAGCAGACTTGGAGTTTGAAATTACACAGGTGAGAATCCCCAAAGATTTAAGCACAAAAATACAAAGCAAGAACCATAATTAAATAGTAGCATTTTAGGATAGGAAGCTTCCATATGGCTTAAAATACTTCTGTGAATGTTGTCGCACACTTGCTCAGTATTTCTCATGCGTGATGTGCACAGATACAACAACTGTATCTGTGTTAAAGGGAACTTTACTACAATGACCACTGCTGTAAAGCCCAACTTCGTTCACATTCAACAGGTTTCTATCCTGCTTACTTCTATTTTTTATGGATTATGCTACTTAAAATCCAGCTTCTTTAATTTCTTCACCTGAATGCTTTTCACTCCTGTTTCTATGCAGAGCACTGTAATCACCACTGCTGACTTCAACGTTAAATTAAAAATAAGATAAATCTAGACTATAAAACAACAAGAAGATTGCAGGAAAACCATTAAAGATGTTTCAGTGGACAAAACCAGTACACGCACATGTTCTTGCACTCCTTAAAGTAATAAACACCTTTTATCTAAAAGTGCAAGTAGCAGGAAAGCAGTTGAGCATTGAGTGAAATTTTTTGGCATTCAGTGGCACTGATGGTTACTGATGTAAGGCTGAAAAGCAGCAGCACGTTGTTCTACGCAAGTTTGAATTCCTGGAACGTGCTGCAAAGCTCCAGGAAGGAAGATATTACTGTGTAGATAAGGTCTTGCTTTTAGCGCTAGCAAGGAGTTCTTGGCAAAAGTCTGAATGCTATTGTGTTTTCAGCTTTGATTTCCACCTGCGTCAGTGGAGTTTTTATTTTCTTCAGGGAAAATGCTGCTGATGTAAGAAATATCAGCATTTCTGCCATTACTCAAAAAATTACTGTAAAAAAAAGAAAAGGCCCCTGAAAGGGACCCTAAGACAAAACAGAGCAATTGAAAGAACCTATCAGGAACACGATTTCCAGGACAAACACCTGGCTCTTTCCTATCTTCTGTCATATGTTTTTAACCTAAGTCTGGTACAAATTTCCCCTCTCTCATCTTAAGGCTTGATCTATGACCTTCTGCACATCTGGGTTTCATGGTTATTTGTCTGTGAATACCTGGTACTTGAAGTAGGCCTTATTATTTGAACAACAGAGAAGCTAAAACTAATTGATATGACACAGCTTTTCTGGATCTTTACTGCAACTGAAGAACTTTTCCACTTGGAAAAAAAATCCACTGACTTTTCATTATTCTAGTAAATAAACTGCAGTTCACCCAACTAGAAAGTAGAAATAAGAACCCAATTATTAAAAATTAGGGTTATTAAAAAATAGGGTTGCTTACACAAGTGCCAAAATGTATCATAGACCAAATATAACTAGCAAGCATAAATCATCTCATGTTTCATTGGCATGACTCATTCATAGTTCCCCTGCTTTCAAGATGCATACACAGGCTTCACACGTGCTGACCTTTCACTCTACTCTTCCTCTTCCTTGCTGGGGATTAACATTCTCTAGCTTTGTTTTTCAGAATCACTAATATTAGGCCATCACACTATGTCCACTTTCTGGTTTCAATTCCAGTAATTTTTCCTACTTTGATTCATTTATGAAAATAATGACATAAAAAAGTTACTCTCATTGGTGACCTGTTTTCCAGCTTGGACTGTGCTACAGGCTTGATTCAATTAAATACTGAAATAATGAAAATACTCTGGTTATAATTCAATTTCCTGCATCAAATTGAGTGCTTCTCTGAACCATATACTTACAGGGACCTAGTTAGCCACTATAGCTTAAAGCCCCTGTAAGTTCACAAGGCTTTAATTGCATTTTATAATTTTAAAAAGCATAAGAAGTTCTAGATTTGATTTCAATAATCCCCTTCTGACTACATCTGCTGGTTTTGATCCCTTCACCAGTACATTCAGAAGAGGCTTTGGTCAAATCCAGACCAAAACCAATGGCATCAAATTGAAGAAAATGTTGGAGCAGAAATTGAAACAAACTGTGAGCATAAGCTAAAAGTCACAGCTATGAAAAACTTTACATTTTTGATAAGCATAAAGGCAAGAAACCTCCACAGGTTTTGGTTTTAAGGTTTTAGACAGAACTTTACTTCTGAGCAGGGCTCCATCTCAACAGGGCTGAGTTACTGCCCACAATTCCAAACAGACCTGTGAGCTGGCCATCCTTTGCCTATCTCATTGCAGAAGTCCATTTTACAATGCACTGCATATAGTCAACCCATTTGGCTTTCGGGCAGCCACTTTTTGTTAGGATCCTTTTCCAAAAGGGAGCTTCAATTTATCTTTCTCAAGACAGAGGATGCCCTAAGTTTAGGTTAGCCTGTGAGTGCAGACACAACTTCCTCAAGCTGTAGCTCCTCACAGCTGGGCATACAGAGAATCACAGGCCCAGAAAAAGTGCATGCAATAGCTGAGGTAACTCACCTGAAGGGAAGAAGATGGAGTTTGCAATCTGTGTTTTAAACACCTAACTCTGTGAAACTTATATTCCAGATCACACTTCAGCAATTTCTGAATGACTTGGATTTCTCATCTGGTCAGTCCCTGGATTTTACTATCAACCTCACTATTGTGGGTTCCAGTTTTGCATCTGAGATCAGACTTCAAGGATGGAGAAAATAGTTTCAACTCACATCAGCAGCTCATCGTATTTTAAATCCTCAACCACAGGACCAGTGAGTCGCAAATTATGTGCTCCAGGCACATGGTCTCCATATGCATTAACATTCCATGACTCAGCTTCAAACATAATTCCTCAGCTATAAAGCAACAGATTTCCATAGTCTTTCCAGAGCTTCTAGACAAGTATTCAACTTGTCTTTTAACTATAACCTCCCTAAAACACCCAAGGCTGAGCAGTGCATTAAAAACCAGCTCATCCTTATTCTACTCTCTTTGCCTGTGCCTTTTTTTCTGAGCTCTAAAGTAGCTAATTTAATAATCTGCTTTGTCATTGCTATTCACTTTCTTTTCTCTTGTGCCAATATCAGTGTTTCAGTAGCAAAAGGGCTTTTATTGTTGACTGTTTAATGAAACTGATTCTTTTGACTTAACGAATTATAGCCAGATTTTACTGACTTTTGGTAATCAGAGAAAAACCCTGATTTGCCTGATTTGATGTTTGCTCAGCAATTCCCCGCAGAAATGTAGACAGAAAACTACAACACATTACTAGGTCACAAGATGGATAAATGTGAAAAAAAGGTCAGCAGGGCTTCACATGCGCCACCAAGAACAACCTCAGAAAACAAGCTGGAAGTTACAAGAATTGAGAGACAGATTTTATGAAGAACAAATACTTTCAGTTCAATGTATTTGCTTTCCAGTGAATGTGGAATGAAAAGTACCAAATCCCACGTAATATTAAAATCAGTATAAACCCCCCAAATTTCCACATTAAATTTTTTTTGACAGCATGTTTATATACAGGGAAAAAATACTGGGCCCGTTGGCACACTCAAGGACACAGCAAACAGCTTTGTTCAATAGTACTGACTTCGCCTCACTGCCACCATACCAGCATTTCTACTGGGGAGTCAACAGGATGTGGCCTAAAAAACACTACACTACACAGAGCTTGACCAACTTCATTTGGCTGTTGCTGGTGTGTAAGAGGCCTACATGTGATTATGATTACATGGCACCCTTATATTCAATATTGCAGCAAGTTTTGTTCAAAATAAATAACTTACATACCTAAACTACTCTGGTGTTTTCTAAACTACACTCTAAGACAATGGTCACACATTAGCAAACAGATCTGTAGATCTTACCCACATTTTGAGCAACATAACAGCTGCTGAAAGGTGAAGACAGAGAATGAATTGGTCTCATTCTCTATACGGGCTTCAAATAAATGTGTGTATTTAAGTATTGTGCTCCTGCTCAAAAGTCTTTCCTTCTCCAATTTAATTTGTCTGCAAGGATTAAGGCATTAGGAACTCCTGCACCTCCAGTATAGTCTTGGGGACTAGAGAACAATCTCTGAGAAACAACAAAAAATGTATTATATGAATAGTCGATTAATTTGACTGTGAAAGTTTTCAACATTCTTCCTTTCTACACTAAACACACACATACACACAAAAAAGCCCCAGCCATAAGGAACAGTTTTCTACTTATGGCCAGAACTACACTCAGAGATGGTAAAACTGACTATTACACATCCACCTCCACATAACCCTGGGTTAACATGAAAGAGCTTGGTTTAACTTTAGTAATGAGATCTTATTTTAAGTACAAGGTATATTCACACAGTATCAGGGCCATCTGATTTGCTTTTCCCAGCATGCATTTCCCAGTGAAGTCATGCAACATAAAACCCCAAAGGAAATCCAATGAAAGTGTCTTTAGTAAAACGTAGAAACTTTAATTTACATGCAAAACTACAACATATTCATAATAAAAAACTGGTGTCTAAACAAATTAAAGACAATTTGTAAAAATCATTCACGTTGTTAAATAGGTCTGTACAACCAAAGATTTACAAAGTCCCTGTGCATTTTCATCTTTTCAGTGCACAACTGAGTTTAGGGGTTCTGCTCGAATATTCCCCAAGTCAAGAGCTGAATCCGTCTCTTCATCAATTTCACCAATGACGGCACTACAATAAAAAAATCAGGTTATTATTTCTTGAAATCAAATCAATCACACACTTCTAAAACAGAAGCTGTCTTTTTCCTTTTAACAACCCTTATTTGTTGGTAATCATATTGACTTTTTCTGACTGATGCTGTATGATCCCTGCAAGCTTCTAGTGATGCACACTGGAATGTCTGGAAGCACTTTACATTATAATTCCTTCTTCCATTCTATTTTTCAATATCTTCCCTATATTATGAGAATTGCCTATTTTGAAGTTACTGTTATTTAGTTGTTGATTCTTTTTTACTTCTTTCTATAAGAATATTAAATGTCAGTATGTTAAGAGTTGCAAGAATACAGAATTATTCCTTGTAATGAGAATGTTTGAGTTAGTTAAGTTTGCAAAAAAATTAGAATAAATTCTATAGAAGAATATATTTGAGTACACTTGAGTAATGTGGCCATCCAGTATGATGAAAGAGTGAAGCAGTAAACAGTGCTTGGCTTTTTATACATTTATACTATGTGAATGAAAAGTTACTGGTAGAGTAGCATGCTTAGTCCTACCTTTGCCCATGTATCAATTTACTTTTTCTTAAAAGCTTAAGTCAATGTGATGAAAGCATTCCAAAATGTCTCGATGTTAGATAAATGCACCTAGATATAAATTTAAGTCCTGACATTTCTTTGTACAGAAACATCCATTAGAATTAGCAGATGAAAACTCCTATCCAGGCTCACGTGTTGGTCACCACAACATACTCTTTTTCTACTTGTGATTAAAAAAGAATATTATTTTTGCCATCAGTTTCAGAATGCTGCTGCAAAAGTAATCTTCCTTAGCAGGCCCACTTACCAGGCCTTCTTTCCACTTCTCTTGTAACCCTCCCATGTGTTTGGCACATCAGCTAGTTTTCTCTGCATTCAATGAGCTTTTACTCTCATTTTCTAAGCGTATTTTACATCAAGTATCAACTCATACATCTGACCCGTTACTACATCAGCTTCAACAGTTGTCACACTGTCAAGCCAGAGCCTTCATGCATTTTCCAGATCATAAAGTGGTCTCTGTGAACATCTCTTCTAAATAAAAGCTGTTGAAAGTCAGCTTTGTATACCAGATTGCTGACTGTTTGCACATAAGTTTTATCTCGTATTTTAGTCATTATTCTGTATTTTCCCTCACCAAGCATCATTAACTGGAATAAAGAACATCTACACCATGCTACACCCCAAAGAGGAGAACGCTGAGCTTTGTAGTGACCCTGCCTAGATTGCTGATCAGAAAGTGCTGGTTAATTCACAGCTCAGTAAACACAGACTAAGGAGATCACAGAATCATAGAAAGGCTTGAGCTGGAAGGGACCTTAAAGATCATGTATTTTCAACACCCCACCCCCTGCCAAGGGTACGGATGCCACCTGCTAGATCAGGTCGCTCAGAGCTCCATCCAACCTGGCACTGATCACTTTTAGAGATGGGGCATCCACAACTTCTCTGGGTAACCTGTTCCTGCGTCTCACCACCTTCTGAGTAAAGAATTTTTTCCTAACATCTAATCTCTCTCTAATCACTCTCCCTCTATTGTATAAGCCCACTTTTGTAACTTTAGTGTAGATGTTTCCTATTTAATATAGAATCAGAGTCTGAAAAGACCTGTAAGATCGAGCCCAGCGCTGCCAAGCCCACCACTAAACCCTGACCCTAAGTGCCACTTCTACACATCTTTTAAGTACCTCCTGGGATGGTGCCTCAGACAATTCCTTGGTTGCCTCAGCTTTGACAATACTTTAACAGTACAGTGGTACCCACGGATACAAAGGTCCAAGGTGTCTGGGGCTATGAAGATTTATACAGATAGTATATATGTATACTCAAACAAATGCACACATACACACTAAGTTCATATAAACAGATTTAAACAAGGACATGCTATACTTACACATTATCACCTCTTACAATGTATAATCCCAGCACTACTTGCTCAACTCCTTGTGAAGAACTGAACACTCGTTCATGGCTTTCATCCAAAATCAAGTTAATGGTCTGATCAAAACCTTTCAGTGTTCCCTGAAAACAACATACAAAAATAAAGCACTCCAATTAACTCTTAAATTTATGATCTTTGCTCTCAAAGATATCTTAAACAAGGTAGCAAAACTAAGGTACTAGAGAATAATGTTCTATTTAGATTTTATCGTTTGGCTTAAACGCAAATAGCTAAAGAAAGTAATTTTCTAAGCAATAATGAATTTAAGAAAAGTACACATTTATCGCTGAGTGTTCATGCTGAAAGCTAAAATAAGCTTCAGTATTAAAAGAAGTCAAGTTTCCCTTGTATCAATGACAGTCCTCTAGAAAACTAGGTTTACTGTTTTTATACTGTTTTAGTCTTTCTTGTATGGAAGTTTCCAGAAATCAAATCTTTAACTAAAACAAAGAACACAAAAATTGGATTCTGAAACCATTCTTAATAAGCAATTTTAAGTGGTATCTCTGAAGTAAATTATGTTGTGTTTAGTAAAATAAGATTATTGTGCTAATATTCACTTATATCATCTAACCACATAGCAATGAGTCATGTATACAAACTCCATTCAAATCTTTCTGGTACAAACTATCTTGTAGCACAACACAAAGTTCATCAGCCTGACTTCCGCCAGACAGATTTGGTGAAGCCAGTAGTTTTTCCAGAAGCTGCATGAAGTTAAGTACAGACAGAAAGATACAATCCTCATGCAACAATCATACTGTTAAGTTACACTCAAAACACATGCATAAAGGTGGTGGGAGGAGGGAGAGGGAAAGAAGTGATGCAAGAAAAAAACCCCAAAACACAGAAGCAATAAAACCAAAATATTATACAGTCTAATATATAAGCTGGCCAATCCTCATGTTTTCAGGCATAAACAAATCCCACAGCAATTATCCAGCTGATGTTTATCTATAATCACAGGGAAGAAATGGTTCTAGCATGAAAGCTGAAGAGGACATTTTAGATGGAAACCAAATTACTGAAGAGAAATGCATTTTCTTGTACATTCCCAGAGATAAATTGAGAAAAAAGTCAAAGCACACGCGCGCACAAATTTTTCAATGGACGAAGATGACATGCAAGAACCAGTAAGCATTGACAACATTTTTTTTAAGCCTTATGGCCATTATTCTGTACTCTATGATTTAGGGGTGTGAATATGTAAGAACATCCTAACACAGTTTCTTTATTGCCACGATGGAAAGTCTTTAGGGGGGGAAATAAAATGTTAAAAAATAGAAGTCTTACCACAATCATTCTTCCATCAGAAGTAATTACTGCAACAGTACCTGGTAGTTTATTAAGGAAATATTTAATAATATCTGAAATGTTTTTTTTACGATTTTCTAAGACATTCATATGTAGTATAAGTTTTAAAAACCATTAGGAGCCAGAAAAGACTATCAGCATTTTCTAAAGCAGCACGGTTGAGAGTAGCAATTGACAACACAGTATTTTTATGAAAATATCCTTTAAAGTTTCACTTCACGTAACCATGGACAGTCATACACAAACATGACCACCACGAAAAGCAGAATAAAGATTTGAATTCACCTCTCTTCCCATGACTAACTGCACTGCCTCAAAATTACAACAACATGAACAGCTTTATAAACAGTTTAGGTCCTTAAAAAACAGCTTTGCAGTAGTGATCGCAAGTTTGGCATTCTCCATCTCCATAATATCCCATTATCCCAATTTGATGATCACCTATCCATCATCCTGAAAAATTAAGGTTTACTATCGTATTGTTTGCGAATAAAAGTGAAAATGCCCGTGGGTCACAAGAAGCACAACAAAACAGCACGAAAAGCGTTCCAAGACCCCCAAGTCCCGGGTTTTGAAGAACTGATGCAAAGCTGGTAACTAAAGGCGCGTTGGGAGCTCCTAAGGCGGGCAGGCCCACCGCGAATCTCACTCTTCACCACGAATCGCGCAACGCTGCGCTCTGCAGCACTGGGTGCTGTTGGGGGACCCTGTTCCCCGGGTGACCTCCATAACCTCCACTCTGCCGCGCCGATCTCCCGTACGGAGAAACCGACATCGCCAGCCGGGAAGGGCCCAAGCAACGCAACCGCGCGGCCGCC